>OU015746.1:37936064-37959282 GCA_907169655.1 Acomys percivali
CCCCCCCCCCCCCCCCGCCACACACACACACACACACACACACAGTTTCTTCTTGTTCTAGTCATTCCCTGACACAAGAGTATTCACAGATATGGATCCCGGCCAAGTGGCAGGTATGGAGAACCAGCAGGCAGCTCTGGTTTCTCTTCTTGGCTCAGATGGGTCTCCATGGGTCCTCAGGCTCTTGTGTTCTGAGACATGGAGCTGTCCCTGGGGTGTGCCTTGCACCTGTGTGTCTGGGCACCCAACCTCGGACGCTTTCCCTGGTGGTCTTGTGCTCCCCTTCTCATCTGCTTTCATCATCTTGATGTTCATAGTCTCTGAACTGGCCGGTGGCCCACACTCCTTGGTGCTTCTGTCTGAGAATTTGCAATACTCGCACATGGTAGAGCTCACTCAAGATCCCAGGCATATTGAGTGGCTTGGGCAGTTACTATGGCTTTATCTTGTAGACAAAGAGGAAGGGAGATGGACAGAAATAAAGCATGCTGGTTACCCTGGCCACAGTGGCTCCTAGATACAGACAAGACAGAGGTCCTCAAGTTTCTCAAAACAGAGAACGTAAGATAACTTGGAGACTTCCAAGCACAAAAACAGAAGGAGTCTGGCTCTTGGAGGTCAAGGTTGGCCCCTCATTAACTTTATTTTCTAGTATAAGGATGGTAGCCTCTGACCTCCAGCTTTCCCACTGGCAATAGTGGAACACCCTGGCTCTGTAGAATAGGTTTTTTTTTCAGATATGGGAGAGGCTGGAGAAGCTCTCACAGAAGAGTCTGTTTTATTTCCTCTCCCAATACATATGGTCTTTTGAAAACCACCTTGGCTTTGATGGAGCTTGTCTGGACAGAGATGGAAGGCATATGGTTCCTGCTGGCCTCATTCACTGCCAGCCTTCCCAGGATGCCTGTGAGTCTCTGCTGGGCAGTGAAGAGGCCACAACTGAGCCTGGAATAGGAGGGAAGAAGGAGCAGGCAGAGAGTGGGGGAGGGGCAGCGTGAACAAGCCCATTTTCTTCCAAGAAAGCCATCTCTGGCAGGTTTGCCTAGTGGTCTGGGCCAGACTTCTGAGGGGTCTTGCCTGCTGGTCACTGTGTGCCTTCTCATCTGCTCATAGTAATGAATATGAGAGAGGCTGTCACTGTGAAAGGCCAAGGTAACAGTACTGTCACCAAGATGGCAGTCAGTGGCTGTCGTCCTCCTTCCATAGGGATCACAGGACTTACTGGAAAGAAAGGCACTCCAGGTTGTCTTACCATGTACATCTCAGGCATATCCGAGGTCCAGAGCAGTAGTGGTCCATGTGGCATCTGCAAAGCTGGCCCAATGTAATAGTCAGATTCACCCTTAGCCTACACACTCATGGGTAGGCACCAGCACTGCTGGCAAGGTAAGACTGTGACAGGACCTGGCTGGCTGATCCCGTGTCTACTAGCCTGTGACCATTGGTCAGGCACAAGTCTAGGAACAGTATATGTTAGTGACCAGCATGTAGGAGGCTGGCTTGCCTTCATAGGATCTCATGTAGCCCAGGCTGGCCTCCCACTCACTACATAGATGATAGTGACCTTGATCCTTCTGCTTCTAACTCCCAGTGTGAGGATCACAAACATTCATGCCTTCGCGCCCTCACTTCAGAGAGAGAGAGAGAGAGAGAGAGAGAGAGAGAGAGAGAGAGAGAGAGAATATTAAAAGTTGGGCATAGTGGTATACACTCGGGGCAGGGGTGGGGCAAAGGCAGGAGAATCTCTGTGAGTTTGAGGCCAGCCTGGTCTACAAAGTGAGTCCAGGACAGCCAAGGCTACATAGAGAGACCGTTTTTTGAAGAAAAAAAAAGTACAGAGACAGAGCAGGACTTCCCGCTCAGTTGTCACACAGACAGCAAAAGCTAATGGCCTTGATTCAGGCTCTCTAGCCAAGTAGCCCTGGGTTCCGCATCACAGAATCAGCCCCTCTCTGCCTTTAGGTCTCTGCATAGGTGTGGCTGGTTCTCCAGGAGTCGCCTCCTCTGGCTGCTTCCTCATCCTGCTGTGACTTCCCTAATGCCCCTGTGCCTCTTGTCATTCATGAACATCTTCCTTTAAAAAAGCTCCTGTATGTGTTCCTTGTCATGATGCTGTTACGTCAGGACTATCCACACAAGTGCAAGCCATGTGCTGGGAGTACCTCCAACCCATCCATGCTCATGACCTTCTTTCTCCCTATTCCATTAGACCCCTTCATTCCCCTAGACCAAGATTCTTAACCTATGGGTCAAACAATCCTTTCACAGAGGTCGCATAAGACCATCAGAAAATAGCACAGATATTTACATTATAATCCATAACTGTAGCAAAATTACAGTTATGAAATAGCAATGAAAATAATTTTTTGGTTGGGGCCACCACAACACGAGGAGCTATAATAGAGGATTGCAGTGTGAGGAAAGTTGAGAACCACTCCCCTAGACAGTTTTCTTTCTCCTTTCATGCCCTATGGATAGACATGGTTCATGTGTGTATACAAAATCTAGGAACCACATGTGAGAGAAAACATGTGCTATTTGTCTTTCTGAGACTGCCTTAATTTACATAACATGATTCTCTCCAGTTGCATACATTCTCCTGCAAACAACATGACTTTGTTTTCTTTATGGCTGAAAAAACCTTTCCTATCCATTTTCTCTAGTCATGTCTCTGTAGCTGGCTACCTACATTGGCTATATAATGTGACTACTGTGAATAGTGCTACAGCAAAATCTGATGTGCAAGTGTCTTGTGATGGTGTTAATTTGGAGTCCTGGTAAACACCCAGGAGTAGTAGAGCTAGATCATGTGGTAGATCTATTTCTAGGTTTTGAGGATCTCCATACTGACTTCTGTAATGATCAGATCTAATTTTCTTTTTCTTCCCCATCAACAGTGTGTAAGGGTACCCTTTGCCCTCATGCTAGCCCGTATTTACTTTTTGTTTTGTTTTGTTTTTTAGGCAGGGTTTCTCTGTATAGCTTTGGCCATCCTGGACTCACTTTGTAGACCAGGCTGGCCTCGAACTCACAGATATCTGCCTGCCTCTGCCTCCCTGAGCACATAGGAGTGCACCATCATGCCTGGCTTGTTATTGTTTTCTTAATGGTTGTTGATCTAGCTGGGGTGAGATGGGACCTCAGCGTACCTTTGGCTCGTTTTTGTACTTTTTCATGTGTTCATTCCCCATTTGTATTTCATCATTTGAAACTTGTAGGCCAATTTTATGATCCAATTGATTAATGAGGTCATTTGGGTAATTTTGGCATTTAGTATTTTTAGTTCTTTGTATAGTCTTGATATTAATCCACTGTCAGGTATTTAACTAGCAAAGAGCCCCTCCCATCCTGTTAACAGTTTTATTTGATATACAGTCTGACCCTTCATCTCTTTAGAAACCCTATCTCTCTTGTGTAGTTAAACCTTCAAAAAGAGCCTGGTTTTTCTAGATGTTTCAAGGTGAAGACAAAATGATGCAGTTAAGAGGGGTAGCTCCATGATCATACTAAACTCCACAAAGTCTGAGATTTCTATCTACTGGCCTGCTAGATATCGGTCCTCACAGGAAAATCTTCCTGAGATGCTCGGATGCACCGCGGTGGAAGCCCAGGCAACCAATGCCTCCAGCAGCTGGACTTCAGCAGCATGGGAGAACATTGAGCAGCATGGAAGAACACAGCCAGTAGAGACTTGCCAAGCCATGGGTAGTTGTGGCATCCTCAACCGGGATGGATCTGAGTCTCAACCACAAAAGTACATATGCCTGCCTGGCCTACTCCAAGAGGAGACAGGTACAAGGCTCCATTTTCTGACTCATGACAGAATTATGGCCTTGGATTTCCATACTACACACAAGCAGTGAGCCGGCAGGGCCAGGGCAAGACAGTGGCTCACACTAGGCCCCAAGAGCCTAGAAAGTACACTGACTCTGAAAACCCCTTCCAAGTCCGTTCACCAAAGCACAGAGTCCACTATGCGACAGACCTTCTCTTTTCCTGGGAGTGTCAGCATCACAGGCTTCTGTTCCAACAGACCAGCAAAAACAGGTATCAAGGAACACCAGAGCCTTCTGCAAATAGTGCTGGGTAGGAGGGGAAGGGCACTAAAAAGGCAAAGGTTGTAAAGAAACGTGAGAGGACTTCAAAGTAGAAGATCATAAAGACTAAGGGTCTTCTGGAGAGAGAAACCATGCTCTGAAATGCCTGTGCAAGGTGAGTACTCCATGGGGATTTATTGGACCAATAAATGAGTGAATATTAAACCTAGACAGTTTGCACCCAACCTTTATGTGCTTCTTCACACTGGACACTTGGATTCCTTTCCTTTCTCTGAACTTGTTCTGCAGTCATTTGCTCCATCCTGGAGAGAGGCTCATTCTTGAGGAAATAAAGAAAACTTACAAGTCTCAGGAAGTTCCTGAAATATACAAGATTCATACAGCCCTGCCTTGGGGTAATATAAGTAACAATAATTATTGGAGAGGAGATTGGAGAGGAGACCTTCCCAGCTGCCTGAAAATTGTGTAGAGGGTGCAAGTTTTCATGAACAATTACCCATGATGGGATGGGCTTACCCATGCTGGTGTGAGTTTATAATGATGCAATTACCGTTGAATCCTTCCTGCTCCACTCAGTATCTTCTTAACCATAGTCCTGTGAGAAACCTCCGTAAACTCATTAGTTCACTAAGCTAGCTTTGGGTGGGATTTTGGGTAGCTAGCTTTGGAGAGCATTTTGAGTAACTAGCTTTGGGTTTCTTTGGTCTGTTACTGGTGACCTAACTGAAGTGAATAGACATTTATTTACATCTCCATAGAAAAGTCATATAGAAGATCTTCAAATTCCTTTTCTGTAGGATGGAAACACCATAATCTCTCCACTCCCCATCATCAGAGCACTGAAGTGATGCAGGGAGATGCAGTGAGCATCTATCTCTTGAAGAACCACAAAATCTGTCCAGACATAGACAGGATTCATCACTAACATGTTCCTTCCAGTTCCATTTGGGGGCAGCCTCCTATCTCTACTGTCTGTATCTAATACTTTTCAGCAGCCACTCTAAGTTAACTGGCTCAGGCAAAGCAGCCCATAGGAAATGTCCCTGTTGGCCCTAACAACCCTCCTCTCTCCTTGAAGTGTGGACCATCTCTCTGGGTTAAGTGTGCTTCACACCACTGTTTGCTGGGTGGAGAAAGGAGACAGTGGGCCCAAACACAGCTGTGTGTCATTTATAATATCAGAACTACTGGGGCCAGCTGCTGGGGCTGTGATGACATTCCAACAAGCCTTGTTGACATTCCAGAGGCATCATCACCACGAGGTTAAATTATAAGTTGATGATGACAAGCAGACACACAGGAAAATGTCAAAATTAGCATGGCTGAGCGAGGCATCCTCTTCCCTTCATGCTCACTTAGCCCAGCCCTACTCTTCCCTCCCTGCCTACTCTTGCCCCTACGACCACCTCACTTTACAATTGGGGCCTTAAGGACATAGGAGCAAGAACATGTGTGTCCCGGAGTCTTGTGGTTTCTGTCATATCTCGTTTTCCCCTTGGCCACCTGATGCTGAGAAAACAGCTACATTCTCGTGTGCCCATGACCTTGAACTTCTCATTGCTCCTCTGTGCTCCTCTGTGCATTCAAGATAATGACACATTCCTCTCAGAATGGCTGCAGAAGACGTGAATGCACAAATGTACCTTGTCACACCCAGGGCTCAAAAATGTCCCCGCCTCTACACTGTCCTTGAGCCCACTCTGGGGTGCTCCAGCTGGAAGAGGGACTGAGAAAGGGGAGCAGGGGTGAGAGGGCAAACCAGGTGGGCTTCTTTCTATCAGGAGTCCAGTTTACATGGAAACTAAAGAGATATTTCAGAGATGGACATGAAGCCCAGGGCAAGGTCATTGGAGCCATGGGGACACAGAGCTATGATTCAAAATATGCACTTAAATTTATGATGAGAGGTTATAGAAACACAGCACAAGCATTTTACAAACAGACAACTTTGACTGAAGGAGACCCTTTCAATCGACCATTTCAAAGTGCCTTCCCGTGAACTGTGTCGCTCAGATCCCTCAACGATTGCTCGAAAAAGGGAGTCAGGCCCATTCACAGTTGACCCAAGAGGCTCTGTCTAGCTTTAGTTGTGCACAGGACTAAAACTGAGGCATGGCAGAAGACCAAGGAGATTTCAAGCAGAGGAAACCTGCTTGTGGGCAGAGATTGTGTGTGGGGGCATAGTGTAGATTTGGAGGACACCATCACTTTGATTGGCTTTAAAGGGAAGACTAAATCCCAGAGGCTGAAGTCTAGGCTGTGAAGCTAGGAGGGCTAAACACAGGTACTGAAGAACGTCTTCATTCAACATAGAAAGAAGTGCCAGAGGAGATGCAGAGATGGAAGAGTCAGCAGTATGGAGATGGACCATGACAGGGCTGTGATGTAGGTAATGTGAGAGGTAGGGAACGTAGAAGATAAGATGATTGACAGGACCAGAGTGGGAGGATGAGTTCAAGATGTTGGACTTTGGTGGGCTGCCCTGGAACTCTCTTTACTATTTATGACTTTGCTTTCTGTTGGGAGCCCGAGTTATTACCGCCAGAAAATTGATGTACCAAATTGGTTTTCGGGTTCCTGGCCCATGGAGACCTTCCTACACACATGATCTCTTCTTGGCCCTGACCCTCTTAGCCAACTTTGAATTTCCATAGATGAGAATGGTAAAGATTCAAAGTACGATCAAAGCCAGGGGTTGGGAAAAGAGGGATGCATAGAAGGGAGGGAAAAGACTGAACCGCCTGCACTAGCGAGGCAGTCAGAAGAATATCATAGCCTTTGTATAGGCTATGATGCCCGAGTTGTGCATCATCAAAGGGCTTCCCAGCTTGGGAGAGATGTCAGGACCCATAGGGAAGGATGGCAGACAGAACCAAGCAGGGCTAGCCACTAAACCCAATGGTGAACAGCTTTCAAGCAGTCATCCTGCATCCACTCATGCCACAGATATTGAGTGGCACCTGCCATGCGCCAAGTGACATGCTTCTGAGAGGACAGTGACAAATGGAGCAGAAGTAAATGCCTCCCTGGTGTGGCTGATATTGTCTTGAGGACAGTTAAACAAGACTCAAAATAAGCAAATTAGGCAGCAACCATTTATGTGAGCAGACTGTCTGTGGAGGAGCTGGAAGCCAGTGGGTCCACAGAGCTGGAGGAGCCATGAGCTCGTCTAGGGCAGGAGCAAAGTTCTTCAGGGAAGGGGGAAAACCACCAGGCTTGGAGGACCTGGACACAGAAAAGTGAATGGTAGAGTGGAAACTTCCGATAGAATGAGAGCAAGAGGATAAAAGTGCAGCCTCCTTAAAGAGAAGGATGGAGGGAGGAGTTGTCTGTGGACTTCCCTCAGTCTCCTCAGGCCAGGCTGATGAATGAGTAGATGACAGGTGTCAGTCACTTTCTCTCCTAGAGGCACTCAACTGCAAATCAGCTTCCAGGAAAAGAGAAGCCGGCTTACCTAAGTCACTTATACCATCTCCTGGGGCCCCACTCCCTGAGGGACACACCCGACATTACTGGACACTGGGTGGAAGGTAGCTTCTCAAGGAACAGTGTATACACATACAGGAGGGCAGGATTGCTGCACAGGCAAAGGAAGCTAGGTGGTCAGCACGTGCACACATGGACGCATTCATGGATGCATGCACGGACACGCGCACACACACGCACGCACACATACACACACCCTGGAGAAAAGCACAAGAGGACGTGGGGCTCAGAGGTCTTTGAATCTGTCCTTCTTTTCTACTGCAGCCCACAGTTCTGAGACTCAGGGACAGACAGGGAATTTCTTGTCCACAAAAGACAAGGAAGGCCCAGACCATGACTTCAGGCTCCTGGTTCTCAGCTCAGGATGCCCAGTTTCCAGGCTTCCCAGAGCACACACACCCTGAAGAGAAAAGAGCTCAAGAAAGTACTTCATGGAATCAGCCCATTTCTCAGCTGGAAAAGCTAAAGGCAGGAAGATGACCGAGAGTGTAGAGTTGATAGAGTTGAGCTCCTGATTCTATGGAGAGAGTGGGGGAGGGTGCAGAAATCAGAAAGTCAGAATTCGCTTTACCCTGGATGATACACAGAGAGGCTCCCATGTCTCGGACAAACTATCCCCCAAGCAAAGGGACAAGGTATGTGTTAGCACCTTGCAGACACATGGACACTGTTTGTGGTGTGTTCTCTGCCTGAACCGCCTGGAGGAACACAGCAAATGCGCTTAGCCAGGGAAGGGCTGCGGTTAATCTAGGCCAAATCCTATTTGCTTTAATAAGCCTCTGTGTAAACACGGCTGTTGCTCCGGCCCTGCAGCAGCTGGTTAGGATGAGTGAGAGGGCCCAGACCACTGCCCTGTGTCTATATGTTCAGGAGATCTTGTGAGTCAATGTCAAATACACCCCTTAGAAGAGGAAGAGCTCAGGGCGCCATTGCATGTGAATGCGGTAATTGAAAATTAGAGCAATTACTTGTGAGATTTGCATCCTTTGCCCTGCTTGGCATCTGGAAACGAGAAATGGCCCAGTTGCCTAACAGTGAGGTTCTTCTCTGTTGTACATAGCTCTTTCCCCTAGGTTGACACACTGTCTGGATGGAAACATTTGAGGGAGGGAGCTAATGAAACTGACAGGAAAGACAGAAGGTAACTTGAGTTCTCACAAAGTCCTGTAGGGTTATATGAGCAGTGAAGAATTGCTGGAGAGAGGAACACCCTCAAATGGTGACAGTTGTTGCCTGTAAGTTGCACAAGGACTCCCATGTTACAGCTCTCATGAGTCCTCATGCTGTGGTGGGTGGGCTTTCTGGGGGTGCAGCTTCCAGTCACCCATGTTCCCACAAGTAATCCCCCAGACGTGAATATACCCACTGGTTCAGCAAGCCGTAACGTGGATGGAACGGTTGCTTTGGTAAGCTGTTGTCCTCCATCTGGGGGTAACAGAGGTCGACTCCCCAGGGAACACAATCTTCCCCTCCCCCCACGAACGCCATGCCTTGGCCACTCAGCCAGGCTTCTTCAGCATGGCTGCTCACCTTCTCCCTCCACCTCTGACTCCGGATGCTTGGAAATTCTGACACTGGGTGCTTGCCTTGGATCAGTTCATGAAGTCCCTTCATTCTTTCTTCCTTCCCCAGTTGCAGCCCCTAATCTGCATAGAAGAACACTGATGGGCAAAGAGGAGGAGGGGGGAAACGAAGGAGATGGAGGAAGCTTGCCAAGGCTTTCCTGTACTCTTCTTTGCGTCTGCAATAAGCGGTCATGTAACTTTTTCGCATCACTATGACAAAAGACCAGACAAAGGCAACTAGCAGGAGCACAGGCTTGTTTGGGCTCACAGTGTGAGGTTATAAGTGATCATTGTTAGGACGTTAGGGTAGCAGAAGCCTGGGGCAGCTAGGCTCATGGCAGCTGCAGTCAGAAAGCAGTGACAGGTGACTTAATGCTGTTATCCACTATGCTGTCAGACCCCCCAGCCCATGGGCTAGTGCAGCCCACGTTTGAGAACATAGCTACTCCTTTTTTGGAAATGTCCTTAACAGGCATGCCCAGGGGTCTGATTCCTAGGTGATTCTGAACCCCGATAAGTTAACAATTAAGTGCAAGCATCATAAGCCAAGACCCTTTTACTGTCTCTGGTGTGCCCAGGTCCCCACAGATGTCATCACACCTCAAGCTTGTGATGTATTCTTCCTCAAAACTGCTGTGTCCTATGTTCTCTTGTTGGGGACCAGCTTCTAGTTAGAACTAGACTTAACAAACCAAAATAAGGGAGTTGTGAGGGCTGAGCAGAGGCATCAGTGAGCCTCTCACTGCCTTGTCTTGAGGGGAGGGAGGCATGTGTCTCAGGAAATGAGAGGGGTGTTTGGGGTGATTTGTTTTGTTTTGTGGGACCCAGGACCTGGACAGACTGGAGATCACAGAAACCCTGGGCAGCATTGATCTCAGCTCATCTTTATGAATAAGAAACCTCTCTTTCAGAGTGTAGTGTCCCCAGAAGTGCTGGCCGCGAGCATTTCCTTCCTCCCCACTGGGCTTCTATCATACAGACAGTAGATGCCCCTATCATCAAATGGCCACGGATCGATATGATAGGTCAAATTCTTTGCTGGGATCTGCAGGGGATTCCAACAAGGATGAGACCCACAGCTTTAAAGACATCTTCTAGTGTAGTTAATAACTACAGTGTCTAACGTTGCTAACATCAGTGCTAATATTGCCTTGGCATTTGGCAGTCCGTAGTTTGTAGTGCAGATCTGATTTTTAACCTCATTCAGCCATTTGAAGCTGCGTCCCCATCCTTTACCTGAAAGGATTAGATGCTGATGGGAGAATTCCCTTCCTCTCCTTACCAGGTGGAGGCAGGGTGGAGGGCATCAGTTGAGGCTCCAATGTGAAAACATCTGTACCTCTCAAGCCCCAGGCCCAGGACTTATTATTATTTCTGTTGTATTTCTCTGTCTTGACTAAAGATGATTATTAAGGCTCACAGCTCCTGCACAAAGAAGGCCAGCGTGTCACTCGTTTGTCTCTCTCCCAATTGAGCTACAAACGCAGACTGCCTAAAGGTCAAGGGCTGAAGATATAAGGTTGAGTGCTACCTGTGTGGTGCTGTCAATGTTCCTGCCCTGAGATGAGATGGAGGGAGTCATACAACACCCAATACTCTGTTTTGTGTCAATGTATGTATAAAGGTGTGTCCTAACATAGTCGAGTATTCCAGAGAGTTCCTTGGTCACCTTGATGACCAACCACCTTGGTCACCTGCTTCCTTCTCATCTTAATAATGGCAAGCTTCTATTATCTGCATGGAGACCAGCACAGGAACCCACAAATTGCTGCTTGCAGGAACTGATATGTGAATGTGTATCTGTGTGCATGCAAATGTGTACTTGTGTGTGTGTCTGTGTGTGTGCATCCATGTGTGTGAGTGTGCACATACATGTTCATGCATGTGTGGGGAATGCATTCCTTCAAGTTCTGCACTTCCCAGAGCCATTTCTCAATGCCAGTTACTCCTACTAGAGCCTCCTGAGGATTGCAGAAGGGGCCAGGCTTAGGGAAAAAGACTTTAGGTTCCTTGGTGCTTTTTCTGGTTTGGACCAGGTGGGCCGCTGTACCAACAACCTCACAAACAAAAGCAGGATGCTGGCCTGGTTCAGTGCCCCATGAAATCTTCTCACCTGACTCCTGTGTTTGCTGTGGATCCAGTCTGCTTGAGCTCTGTGTGCCGCTGGGTGTCCTTTGAGAAGTCTGCACATTGCATGGCATCCTGCAGGGAAGCAAAAATGAACAGCTGTGGAGTGGCATGGACCCTGGAGAAATATCCCTGTGGTGCTCAAGACAGCAGTCATCAGGAGTGAGGCAGGACACCTGGCTTTGTTCTAAGCATCGTGGCAACATGCTGGAGAGGGTTTCTGGCCATTGCTTTTAGCAAGAATACCACCTGGGGTAAAGAAAAGTGCAGGCAGCTTAGAGTCTTTTCCCAGCATCCTCTCTGTGTGCACAGGGACTGGCCTTAAGGAACACTCACAAGGACCATGACAACTCCTGTCAGAGTTAGCCTGAATTCTCCTAGAGTTTGCCTTATGTATTGGTCTCTGGTCCCCAAATAATAGTGGGGGCTGCTGAGTCCTATGAGACTGTCCCAGGTTCGTGGAGTAACTCATTTGATAGCATCATTCATTCACTAGCTTATTCATTCATTTCTCTGTGAACGGTAATGTTTGACTATTGTAGAAAATGAGCATTTACTACTTGATATCAATAGGGAAACTGAGGCTGTATGGCACACATACACTAGTCTGAAGCTCTCTCCAAACCACAGGGTTAATTTTAAATTATAAAACCCAAACTGCCAGACTCATTTTATGTTCCTTGGATCCACGAAGTGTTTCTCAAGTGGCTGTAATCTACATCAGCCTGGAAGCTTTATATAAATAAATGCAGGTGTTCGAGCTACACTCTAGAATGAGACACTGTCTTTATTAGGAGGACTCTGGGATCTGTATATTTAAACGTTTACCCTTACCTCCTCTGCTTTCAGCTGAGGCTGAAATCTGAGGCTGGCCGTGCCTCCCTTAGCCCAAGAAGGAACCCGGCTCCCTGAGGAGCATCCTGGTTCCACACCGTTGTCTTGATCATTATGCCTGAGTCCTCTTGCCAGACTTCATCCAGGCAGGTTGTGCTGAGGGTTTTATTGCTTGTTTTATGGCTGGAGTTTCCTGTCTTGCCATATGGCAAGTTCCTGTAAGGCACTGAAGGAGCTGAGGTGTGCACAGGCAGATGGGCATGTCCTGGGCCAGAAGTACAAAGCTACCTAGCTGAGGAGCCTGCCTCATGTCTAGATAGCGGCTCTTTGGAAGGGTTGGAGGTGTCCTGGGCTAAAATCCGAGGTGGGCCATTCAAACTATGCTCCTGAGCTGAGGTGATGGCTCAGACAGAAGAGAGTTTGCGTCAAAAGCAAAAGGACGCAAGTTTGATCCTCAGAACCCATACAGAAAGGTAAGTGGGGTGGTGTGGACTTGTCATCCCAGCACTGGAGAAAGTGAGACAGGCGGGTCCTTGATGCTCACTGGTCAGCCTGGCCTCCATCAATACCCCAACATACATGTATGCAAGTGCAGACACGCACACACACACACCACCACCACCACCACCACCACCACATAGCAATACAGAGCATGTGTCCTGGTGGCCTGCTCCATTCTGCATTGGAATGAGGATTTAATTGCACCTGCAATTTGCTCTGAGATCCCTCAGCTCTTACGAAGGCAGGAGAGGGGAAGCTACAGATTGTGAACAGTGAATAGAAGTCTCCACCAGGACCGCCCTTGGACAGACATGGGGACAAAGGAGGACATCATTGTTCCTTCCCAACCATCAATGGGAAAGGAAATGTACTGGGCTGCTGTGGGTCAGACTTTTAACAAAGATGAAGCCTTTTATCTTCAAGGGCAGGAAATACCACCCACTTCAGGAGGATGAGTGTGATGACAAAGGGGGAGTTTGAATAGGTGGCACAAACTGAGTTCCAACAATGCATCTGGCACACAGGGGGCCCGTGGGACAGCACGGCTAATGACAAGAGTCACATGAGTCCTGGGCAAGGCCTTCATCTCTACCATAAGAAAATGAGGATAATGTTACTAAAACATATGAAACTGAGCCTGGTGGCACAGGCTTGGCATCCCAGAAAACTGAGGCAGGAGGATAGTCTGTTTGAGGGTAGTCTAGGTGATTTAGTGAGAGTCTACCTCAAAATTAAAAGTAAAAAGAGACCTAGAAATACATCTCAGTCATAGAGCACCTGCCTAATATGCGTGAGGCCCTGAGTTCAATTTTCAGTGGCCTCAAATTTCATTAATAATTGATATGAATAGGTACACATCTATTCCTGTAGGACCAGGAGGGGGGAATAAAATGTGGGCCTATTTGTTCAAAAGTCATTATGATTTCAAGCCGGTCACAGGAAACACTGAAGCAGGCTTGTGCCCTTCTGAGTGCAGGGCGCTGAGGGACTACAGTCTTCACACATCGTCTCCATCTTAGGCTTGTGGAAAGGGATTCAGGGGACAATGCCTGTGTTGAGCTTTCGAGCCTGGCAGCCTCTACTACGTGTGTTGCCCACGACTACTGTGAGTTGCCCACTACGCTGAGGCACGTTAGAGGAAAGACAGCTAGATAGAGCCTAAGCATTACAGGGTTTCCAGCAGCGGGCTGGGGAGGCTTCCGAAGGCAAGAGAGGGAGGAGGGCAGATTCTCCTGCAGGGCTTCAAGTGGCACCTGTAGTTATAAACAGAATTCTGCATGGGGAATGGGGTGGGCAGGCAACTTGGGGAGTTGCCTGAATGTGGGTGATCAGACACAGGAAAGAAAGCAAGAGGGGTCATCCCAGACGTCAGCATGGGTGATCGGAGGAGAGATGTGACACACAAAAAGAGGGTGTGGGGAGAGGGTGATGGGAGGAACTGTTTCAGGCCACATCTTCCCCACTGGCAGGTCCATGCAGTAACCTGAAAACTCAGAACTGTGAACACATCTGGGGAGAGAGATGAGGAGGAGAAGGTATTATTTCTGCAGATGCCCCAACTCTTTCTGACAATCAGTCTTCTCATCTGTACAATGGGTTCTCTATCCACCCTGAACATGGAGTAGATGGCCAGGCAAACTGAGACCCCACATGAAAATGACTTCTCTTCAAAAGAGGTCCTAGGCAGTGGGTAACACCAGACTTCCCCTTTTTCATTCCTGCATCTGGTCCTCCTCAGATTTTTTTTTCCTAGTGAGTTATATTTTACAGTGTTGCCAACTTTTGGGGTCGTTCAGGTGTCTCTTGCCAGAGTGAATTTTTGACCTCTTAAAAGCTACTTTGCCTCTATGAATCTTCATAGAATTCTACATGGAATATTGGCAATCTCAGTTAATAGCTGGGATGCTCAGAAAGGTTAGGTAATTTGCCCAAGGTCACACAGCGACAAAGCAGTATGATTGAATCGCAGCCTCCAGCCAGTGTTCCTAAGTTCACAGTTGCTTCATTCTTTAGCAGAAGCAGGAAGGAGGGACAAACAGCCTGGAAATGCGTGTGCCACAAAGCGTGGCTGCTCCGCCGTCCCCTTCCTCAGGATCCCATATTCACAGGTATGCTGAAAACGGAGCCCAAAGAGCACCCCATTTGGCTGAACTGTTCACTGTGGGGAATTGGCTCTCTTCACAAGATGGCACCTTAAACAGTGCCTGCTTGCAGTTGCTCTACTTCCTGCTTTCTACCCCATACCTGCACAGGGAGGGTATTGTTGGCTTGGCCTTGCAAGTCCATCCCCAACACAACACGAACAATTCTGTGACTGATTAGTAATGGCTGCCTTGAGCACAGAGATGGAAAAGGAAGACTATGCTGCTAGACACCCCATTCATGTGCTTCCACCCTACAAACAAGATGGCTCAAAGCTTAGGGAAAAAAAAACATTTTATTTGGGTTGTCTAGCTATTGGGGGCCAGAGGGGCCTCAGCCGCAGATTTCCTGAAGCCAGACTCCATGACCTTTCCATTTAGAAGGCTATTGAATGGGACAACACAGTCACGGATGTAATCTTACTGTCTTGTTCTTCCGGACTTTGTTTAGTACCTGCAGCCCTCTTCACTGGCATCATGAGCCAGAGACCTGCACTAGTGACTGTACTCATATCTCATCTTGAACACTATGCACACCCTAGTGCTGTCACCCAGCACACGTAAGATGATGGCAGTGGCTATGGCAATGATACAAGATAATGCTATGGATGAGGAAAAGTTTCTGCCGCACAAGCACGAGGACATGAGTTCAGATCCCCAGTGCCCACATAAAAGGATGCTACAATGTATGCCTGTAAGTCCTAAGCGGATAGGGGTATTGTTAGGTAGATACTGGGATTTTGCTATCTGATCAGTGAGCTCTAGGTTCATTGCGAGACCCTGTGTCAAAATTTTCACTGGAGAGCAACAGGGAAAGACACATGGAATCCATCTCTGCCCTCCACACATGCACGCAATAGTGAGCGCATATGCATACATCCATGTACGAGCAAATAATATTGCATATTACATAGATTCCATAGTCCGCATCACACCCCAGCCAACATCACTGACGTAATTAGCTGCCCTGCACAATGGCAGGGTAAGCCAGCTGCCCTCTTAACTGTGTGCATACATGTTTAAGCCTCCCCCGACCCCCACCCCTGCCTTCCCTCACCCCCCACTGTGAGATTCCATTTTTTCCCTGCCTGTATAATGAAGCCACAAGAACATATACTTCTTTTAGTGCTGGCATCTTCCTTCCAGTGCCTCAAACTGTCAGCCAGCACCTACTCTGCACCAAAATGAGGAAGTACATGAGATAGGTCTAAAGCTGGTGCTTTGCTCTTACGTCAGTCAGCTGCTGTGCGGGAGGTAAGAAGTGGACCCCAGTTCAAGCAGAACAGCAAAGGAAGCCAGGGCTCCGCTGGTCCAGAAACAGAGCAAGGAAGCACTAACACAAGGAATGGGCAGGAAGCAGCCGTGTTAGGAGCTAAAGCTGGCATCTAGGAGCACTTGAACTCCAGCTTAGCCCTTTCCAGCTGTATCACCAGGGCTCAGTACTCAGGTCTGCAAAGGTGTGTGTGTGTGTGTGTGTGTGTCTGTATATGTGTCCATGTCTGTATATGTGTCTGTGTATGTGTTCATGTGTGTTTGTGTGTCTGTCTGTGTGTGTGTGTGTGTCCATTTGTATCTGTGTGTGTAGTATATGTGCATATATGGGGAGGGGTGTACCCACCTGTACCCATGCATAGTTACAAAGACCAGAGGACACTGGCTGTTCTGAACTATCACTCTCTACCTTATCTCTTGAGATAGGAGCTGGGAGCTAGAAAGCTGGCAGTCAGAAAGCCCCAGGGACTCTCTCCTGCCTTTGCCTCCCACAGTGCTAGGGTTACAGGTGGCAAACTCTGATGGCCTGCTTGCCCAGCAAGCACTCTTCCTCCCCTAGTTATCTCTGAATCTCAAAGGCCAGCTTTCATTACAGACACTGCAGGGATCCTGAGGAGGTGCTAGGGCAAGCTGCAGTCCTTGAACAAGGGGGTAGCTGAGCCCTCAGCAGGAGAAAGGAGCAAAGGGGGATATGGAAAGGAGCTTGAGGTAGGGGTGGAGAACCAGCTCTTGAAGGCTTCTCATAGGAGGGCTTTAAGATTAGCCCCAAGAAGTTCTCATTTGAGAGGAAAGACGTGCTATCAGCTGGTGTTTTGTTTTGTTTTGTTTTGTTTTGTTTTGTTTTGTTTTACCAAGAGTGATTCCCACTTCCGTGGCCCCCTATCCGCACCGCTTTGGAGAAGAACATGAATATTAAGCGAATTTTTCATATACTTTGAAGCAAACCAGAGAGTGCTAGCAGTGCCAGGGCAAGTCTCCTGCATATTTAAAGAGCATCCTGTTGATTGGATGGGGAGGGGGCTGTACCTTGAGTATGCTCAGCAGCCCTGGGTACAAGCTGACAGGAGCACTTTATTCCTGCCTAAGCATGATAGTGGATACCACCCGCATGGACACAGAGCCTGTGATGCTGTGTGGTTTACGAGGCAGTAAAAACAGCCCTGGAATTCATATGAACATACTGAGCAAGCTTCCCTGCTCAGCCCCACCCCCTCCTCATTGGCCTGCCATGTGGCTGTTCTTTGCTTGCTGTGTCTGATGTCCTTCAAAGTCTCCAACAGGCCTTCCCTGAGGCAATGCTGCCACGCCTGATGCCTCACAGCCCTCCAGGCAGGAGGAGAAGTGTGTTCAAGGAAGAGAATAGTGGGGATCCCAAGGCAGAAGGTAGTGGTACACCCCAGAAACCACCATGGTGAAAACACATTCGGGACATGGAGGGTTCTGTACCCATCAGCCATGGATTAGCAGGGACCTGACCACCAAAGGCTCTGGAAGTTAGGCAAGGGGGAAGGTTGGTCCTGGGACTCACAGGATGCTTTGGAAGGGCTGCTACACAGGTCCTGTTGGTGGTCCAGGTCAGCCTTCGGGTGAGCTCATCCTGATGGAGAACTGTGCCCATGAAGAAAATGCAGAAGCTTCAAGGGTGATGATGCACAGGAGGGATCTGTGTCTCTGGGCCTAAGCAGGGACCCCCCCCCCCCGCCATGGGGCTGCACTGAGACAAGTGAGAAGAAAGGGGAGAGGGCACACTGTCTGTATCTTGGGGGATTTGCACAATTGTTCTGCAGCTGTTGGGCGGACCACACACCAGCCTCAGCCGCTGCTCTAGGAAAGAAACCGCCTCAGCAGACACACAGGAGCAGAAGCAAGAGGAAGCCATTGGGAAAGAGCTGGAAGTCCTTTTTCACACACTCCCAACCTCCAAGGAGTCCAGTGTCCCCTGTTGGCAAAGCATAACTAGGACCAGCTAACCAAGCAAGGCTTCCCAGCTCTAGCATGACAAAAGGCACACAGAGAATGGTGGGCCTGAGTCTCAATGATGCTTAAGTGTAACTGCGAGTCATGGGCCATACCCTGTACCTCGAGGCTTGAGGAAGGACTGGCTGGAGGGTGTTTTGGAAAGACCTTGGTCTCATAGAGGCAGTGGATCACATCTATGCCTAATTATGATATGACCATTTAAGCCACCAACATCTCTGTCTCCATTTCCCATATGTCCAGTGGGGACAGTATGTCCAGACCTCCTTCTCTGTTAATACAGCGCCTGGGAGAATGTCACATTGTGTCCCTTGTCTCCTAGATCCAAGGGAGTGAGATAGAACTCAGAAAATGCTTGTCCCTTCCCACTAAAAAAAAGCCTTGCTCCATTTCAGGCTGTGAGCATCTTCACAAAACACAGATCCCCGCCTGGAGCTCTTGGCTGCTCCTTCTAAGCAACAGAGCACACACGAGGCCATGTCAGGGAAGCTTCCGTGACAACGCGCACACGATATGAAAGAAAGCAAGTCAGTCTTTGTTGCATAAGGTGCCTCAAATAGCCTCAGACAAAACACTCCCAGCTTCACAGCCAAGGGGGAGGTGGAGAAGTCACAGGAAGGAGGCTGCTCTTGTCCTTGGGGACCATCATCAGCCAGGGCTGGCACAGCTCTTTCCCACGCCTAATTTTGAGGCACATCTTCAGCTTTGCTGGCATTGTGTGGGCGTTAGACACAGCCTTGTCTCATCTTAGCACTCAAACTGAGACGTTTCTGTTCCTTGGATCTCTCTTCACGGCATCAAGGGAAGCCTCCTGAGATGCCCCAAGGAGAGGACTAAAGAGTGTTCCCAGATTCTGGTATATGAGTGGCCTTGGAACACAAAGCCAAAATGGCGAAGGTCACTGACACCATCGCTGTGGTACACAGCTCACTTGGTGGTTATGGGCTGATGGGAGGCCACAGGTACCGTCCTGTGGGATTCAGACTCCAGAACAGCCCTGACCTGTATTAATGTCCCCCACACAGCTGAATGCCACTTCCACAGAAGCAGGTGGGTCGTGGGCTTATCCGCACTTGGTTTACAGCTGCCTCGCTTCTTATTTGATTGTTGCGTTAGACAGTTCATTCAGTTCTCTGCCCTGTTTCCAAAAGAGGAGAAGTTTATGGCCAGGCTTACTTCGGTGCCCCATGAAGCCCCAGCCGACCTCACAGCCTCTGCGTTAGTTACTTTTTCTCTCAGCTGCAATGGGTGAAATGTCTGAACAGAACCAACTTAAGATGGGAAGGACTTACTTGTGGAAACAGTACACTACGGTGGAGGAGGGGCAGGGGGACAGGTGGCACCTGTGGCACCTGAGGAACATGAGACTGCTAAGTCACATCTCAGCAGATCAAGTTGTAAAGACCCTGGACACCAAGCAGAGCTGGGCTCTGATACTGAAGGCCTGACTCTTTGGTCCTAGGTGACCTGCAGGCCCTATAGCCAACCTCCGAAAGAGCGCCATCTGCCGGCAACCAAGTGTTTAAACATGAGCCTGTGGCAGACACTGCACATCTTTCTCTACTTTACCTTCCTCAACGTCCTGCCTAAATATTCCCATTAAAGCAATATAGTTCAAGCCCCTCTTACCCCACAAAGACAGAAGGCTGTTTCCTGATCCCCCGTCCAACAAAACAACTTTGAACCCCAAAAGTTTAGCCTTTCAGGCCTTCCATCACCTGAAAACTTAATTTCCATTTCTGCTCCTTCCTTCTAATCCATCAACTTAACGCCAGTCAATACTGGCAACTCCACAATCTCCAGAAATGATCCTCTGAGCTTCCTTGTGGCTTCTGGGTTTTTAAAGCCAGGCTTATAGATTACATTGATTTATGTTTCTTTTACTGTACACGGAAGAAGGCTGGCAGCCAAGAAGGTACAATAGACCAGGATTTGAGTGTCAAGACTATCACCTGAGAGCCGTGGCCTCAGACAGATTTAATTCAACTCCCTCAACGCTTTACGAAGCTATTGATAGGATTACTGATAATGCACATAAACTTATGATTATGGCATCTAAGAAAATCTGGTTATGAGTATTGTTACTGCATTCTATTAAGTATATGTTAAATACATGATGAAAATCTATTGAGCTGATTAAAGGAAAGGGCCTGGAAGAATCTGGTGACACTGGACATAAAGGTCCTGTCTTGGTGTTTTGGACAGTCACATGTATTGTTTCCAGTAATGAAGAAGCTTGTGTTCCTTGCAGGGAATTTACAGTGTCTGCACAGGCACAGAAACAGGAAAAGGACTGCCCACAATCTTGCAGCTCAACATCATGTTTTCAAGTTTTTGGTGCATTCTATAAAGATAATCTCATAGTTCTTTTTTCAATGTTTATATGCATCGTATAATTCAAAAATGTGCTGTTTAATCTAGATGTGGCGGTGCATACCTTATAATTTCAGTACCCAGAAGGCTGGATATGAATCTCTGACTTTTAAGGCCAGCCTGGGATACACAAGACTCCATTGAAAGAATAGAGGGGTGGGGCCAAAACAGGGAAGAAAAGAGGGAAAGGAAGATGGAAAGAGAGGAGGAAGAAGAGAGGAAAAAATAAAGATAGGCATATCACATACAATAGAAACTAAACACTTAATAAAATAGCCACATATAACCCAACATTAATATTTAGGGAAGGGCTGGGGATGTAATTCAGTGATATATCACTTCCTAGAGTTCACAAAGCCCTGGGTTCAATGTCCTGCCCTTCAACATACATATGTGTATGTGTGTGTTGTTTATATGTGTATGTGTATGCATATGTATTATTGGGGATATTTTCTTCTATTTGTGTATTCTTCATATTTGTGTATTATATGTTTCATGTACCATAATTACATTACAATTATTTCTTATATCATAAAATAATTTTCTGACTTTATAGCTATTTAATCAGCATTTTTTAAATTCTAGCTTTAACAAAACAACCCTTTTCATTATACCTTTGTGAGTTTCACACCATGAACCCAGTCCCACTAATCTTCCCATCCCCTCATATGCACCCTCCGCCCTTGCAAACTCCTTCTCAAAAATACAAAACAGACACAAACAACAAAACAAAAGATAAGAAAACCTCATCACGGCACCTGTAGTGTGTCACAGCGTGTCCCACGATACAGCCTTCTGTCCGCACACCTCCACTTGCAGATGTTTATTACAGTGAGTCACTGGTCTGATTCAAGGTCTCTGGCTTCTGTGACACCACCAGTATTGGCTCTTCATTGGGACTTTTCCCACGATCTTGTTGTTGCTCTGTGTCATGGAGATCTCGCAGCTTTGGATTAGCAGGACCAGCCCTTTCACTTGCCTGAACAGTTCACAGATGATGCAGATTTGGGGTGGGCCTACTTAAAGCCATGGATCTGGGCCTGGGTGGTAGTTAAGCTGGTCTGCCCACCGGCTCTCCCTTAACTGCACCTACCAGGGTTAGAGCTCTAACACTGTTCCAGTTAGGCGTCCCAATGCCATATCAGCAGGGAGCATGGTCAGACCCTCAGGTACAGCTCACCTACACCTGCAGAGCCAGCTCCACTGTGCTGCCCAGTTAAGGCAAGGCACTGGGTCCACTCCCAAGTGCTGCAGTCTGCAACGGTATGGACCAGTTCTCTGGCTCTCACTCCCCCCAGGGCCTGGCTCACCCATGACTTCCCCATCAGGGCCAGCTCTGCTGTGTTGTCTAGACAAGGCACGGGACACCCTTTCCCTGAGATAAAGCCAGGAAAATGCTGAGTACAACAGGCATTCTTTTCAGGGGATAGCAAGAAAGTACGGGTGCTTGACAGGCTCGCAAGCTTCCTGGTGCATCCTCAGGATGGCCCCGCTTTCCACCTTAGGCTGGGGAAACTGCCCATGCTTCAGGAAGGAGTTAGTAACACAGCATAAGAAAGCATGACTCCCCGGTTTGGTCAATTCTGGAGTCAAAGAGGTCTGGCCTGACATCTCCCAGTTGTACCTCTTATGTGGTGTATTAGTTACTTTCACGTCGATGTGATAAAACAACATGACCAAGATCAACTCATAGGAGAAAGCATCTATTTTGGCTTAGGGCTGCAAAGGGGGAGTCAGTAGTGACAGAGGAGGGAGGGCACGGTGTCCAGCGCAGAAAGCTAAGAAACTGCATCTCTATGCATGTGCGGGAAGTTTGGTGAGACTATAAACAAACTCTCAAATCCTTCCCACAGCAATGTTCTTCTTCCAGCAAGGCTCCACCTCCTAAAGGTGCCATCACCCTCTAAACAACACCACCAATCAAAGACCACGTGTTCAAACACGGGAGCCCACAGGAGACATTTTTTCATTCACATCACCACACACGGTATGAGATCTTAAGCAAGAAAATCGCTGTCAAAGAGCCTCAGTTTCTTCATCTACATAATGGGGCTAACAACAGAGTCCCACTTCCAGGGGTTGCTGCAAAGATGATGAGAGCTGATGCCTGGAAATGGACCCAACATGTTTCCCAATTCATAACATGTACACCAGAGCCCTATTGTCACATTAACTGTCTTGCCAGGGAGCAGTTCTTGTTACTCCTGTCTTACAACAAGGACAACAGATGCCCCGAGAGTTACAAGAACCCGTGTCACTGAACTAAGAAATGACAGAGGCAGGATTCACAGTGAGGATTTTCCGACTCTAAGGGTGTAGTCTGCCAAGGAATAGATGAGGCCCGGGCACTCGGTGACCTAAATCAGACGCCAAAGATCAATTTGTTAACTGACAGTTTTATAATAAGAGATGTAATTGCTGGGCTGCCAGTGGGCGGGTGCCAGCAGTGCAGAACTTTTTTTTCTTCCTAAGGAGGAAGTGGATAAGAGTACAGTGGACATGGTGGGAAAAACTGGGTCTTTTCCAGGGCCACCTTGCACCCCAGCCAGTGAAGACATCCAAGAAAGCACTGGATCCACCGAATGGATCAAGGGGCTCACCATGTCTTTGCACCTAAATCTGCAAAGGGGCTGAGGTCAGTCCCCGGCCCCTCTCCGGGCTTCAGCCTGGACATGGTCGAAGCAATTAAAGTCGGGAATTATGGCTGAGTTGACATCTTAGGACCTCATTTGCATTATTGTTAGAGTCCCCAGGTCCCCACTCCTTGTCACCCCAAATTCTAATCCCATCGTCCCTTCAGTATTCCGGAGGAACATTTATTGTTGGCATATATTTGGTGTGTGTGTGTGTGTGTGTGTGTGTGTGTGTGTGTGTGTGTGTGTGT
>OU015746.1:37971551-37999001 GCA_907169655.1 Acomys percivali
ACACACACACACACACACACACACACACACACACACACACAGCCCAGAGCATCACTGCAGAGCCATTAGTGCATGCTTGTTGAATTATGGCCACTGGGGATTCCATCGGAAGACAATGCACCTCCTGGGTTGAGAGTGGATTTTCAAGCCACTGGAACCTTCTGCTGAGGAGGGGTGTATGTGAAGAGTAGGAATCCATGCTCTTGGGGGGGGGGGCCCTAGAACAAGTGCTTGATGGTCATCACTTAGGAGAAGTAGCTACTGACCTGAAAGACTGCCGAGTAGATTAGAGTGGGTGATCACAAAATGAAAGGTTCTCATATCCTAGAGGGAAAGGCTCAGCCTCTCGGGGCTATGCAGAGTAGAAATATTGTATAGGGGTATTGGGAGTGGGGCTATCTTGCAATTTTGTGACTTATGATTAGTATGTGGCATCCGGAAAGACAATCTTCAAGGCTGAAGGTATTTGATTGGCAGAGGACCGTTACTCCATCCCTGTTCCTTACCTGACATCTGTCTCGCACCAGATCTCCAAAGCTGAGGCCAAGTTCTCTTTGGTTCCCTTGCAAGAGAAGTTGGGATGGGGCAGGTGGCCAGCATGAAAGTCCTAGAAGAAGAAATTCCCAGGCCACCTAATCATTGGCTTTCCCAGCTCAGAGCACCCAGTGGATCCTGCTCTGTCCTGCCTCAACCTCTTCCCTAGTCTTAATTCATGGATCAGGGCAGTGGCCACATCCTACTGGCCCTGTCGTGTGTCCTACCATGTTCACTGACTACACTGTCTATGTGTCTAAGATGGGTTGGGCACAATGTTGGACCAAAGAGACACAGGCTCCCTGTCTGCGGGAGACAGATAACAAATGGGACAGTTGAAAGTTATGGAGCTGTGAGCATCCTGAGGGAAAACTAAACAGGTTGGAAAGGTGATACCCGATTGGTTTTCCCTGAGGTGTAGGAGTGAGCCATGGCTGCCTTCTCTGAGGAAGGGGACTTTCTAATTGAGAGGCAAAGAGAGGAAGAGAAGCATGCAAGCATGTGAGGAAGAATATTTTAGCTGACAGGTACTGTGGTGTGGTGGGGTTGGCTGAGTTGAAGAAAATCTAGGGCAGGGCAGTGAGGAATGGGGGGGGGGGGGGGTGAGAGCTGCGGGAGATGACCAGAGGGAGAATGCAGTGAGAGTCTCTTCCTGGCCTCGGGGACCTCAGAGACCTGGAGGTTGTGGCAGTCTGAATGAAAATGGCCCTTAT
Organism: Acomys percivali; assembly: GCA_907169655.1. Lineage (NCBI taxonomy): Eukaryota > Metazoa > Chordata > Mammalia > Rodentia > Muridae > Acomys > Acomys percivali. The sequence continues at coordinate 37,972,799 of OU015746.1, forward strand.
AGACTCATAGAGAGTAGCCTTATTGGAGGAGGCGTGGCCTTGTTGGAAGAAGTATGTCATTGGGGGATGGTCTTTGAGGTTTCAGAAGCTCAAATGAGGCCTAGTGCCTCACTGTCTCTTCCTGCTGCCTGAAGATCTAAACCTCTGAACTGTAAGGCAGCCCCAAATCCGATTGCTGTGGTCATGGTGTCTCTTCACAGCAATGAAACACTAACTAAGGCGGAAGCCCTGGGGAGGAAGCATCCCAGTACTTTAGAGACTTATGGGGGCGGGGGTGGGGGGGCAGGGAGGAAGCAACGGAACTTGAGCCTTCCAGCTTTCCTTCTTATTTGCTCGTCAGATGCTTGGATGAATTCTGCAATCTGGAACAGAAAAATACCAGGTGAACTGGCAAGCCCTTTAGAGACTAGAACAACTTCATTATCGCACATTAAACATGTATTCAGTGATCTTATCATACTCCTTAAATATGTGCAATTATTATGTGCCATAAAATAAAAATTTTAAAGGTGCCACTGTCATACAATGTTTTATGGCAAGGAAACCCAGTGTTATCAAAACCAAAGTGAACCACACATAGCAAACTTATTATTTTTAAAAACATGTATATTTATTATTTTGTGGGTATGTGTGCGTGTGTGTGTACGCGCATGTGTACATGTTTAGCACACATATGTGGAGATCAGAGGGGAACTCTGTGTCATTGAGTCTCTCCTTCTACCTATACATGGGTTCCAGGGATAGAACTCAAGTTGGCCGACATGTGTGGCAAGTGTCTCTACCTGTGTTTCTTCATCTTGCCAGCAGCTTCCACAAAAATATTATTGTTGCAGTCTGGATGGAGGCATCAGGTGATTCAGAGAACTTGTTACTCTTCCGGAAGACCTGAGTTCAACTCCCAGCACCCTCTTCTGGCATCCTCCATCCCCTACACATATATACCCTCACGGAGACAAACACATGCACATGCATAGAAATCAAAATCAAAATAAACTCCAAGAATATTATTTCAGTATGTAGTTCATATGAAAACGGTACTAAGATGTTTGAGTTTTTCATATTAAATCTACCAAGTCTAGTGTGTATCTTACAAGGATTAGCCCATCTCAGTACAGACCAGCTATGCTTCAAGAGCTTAGTGGCCACACATTGCCAGTGGCTACTCAGAGGGAGTTCCTGCAGCTTGGGTGGACTTGGAGGACATAGGGCCATGCTGCAGGTGGGCCTTGGTTGGGGGAGAAGAAAAGTCCCTTTAGGATGGCTGCAGGATGGACATCAATGTTGCTTCAGAGGAGGCTGTCCACCTGTCTTACCTTCCTTATGGGAAGTTGGGTGGCTGGGTGGGTATAAACTGAGCCCAACCAACCTAGTACAACTTGTGTGTAAATCAGTTCCAATGTGAATAATGTGCCCTGTGAAAGGGCTGCTGGAATCAGTACCAATGTTATTTTCTTAAAGGGAACTCCAAGGGTCTCACCCTATGGTGACTCTCAATGGGTTTGAGTAAGTTCATTTCCCAGGTATCCCCTTTAATGTCTCTCCCAGAATGCATTTGCAAGTGCAGGCAGGTGACTAGGGAAAATCTGGTGACCCTGTTAGCTGACAACACCCAGAAGTCCCTAGTGAGTAAGGGTTGGCTACTTATGGCACTGGGGGAGGCTTTCTGTCCTGTCTTGCCTGAAGTGGATTCTTTAGGCTATACTTACCTTTATCTACATCAGCTAGGGTAGGAAATGCTGAACAAAAGCAATGGGGCAGGCACAGGCAGGGCAGACAGGACACGGAGCAAAGAGACCTCCTGAGCACTTGGGCCTCACTGCCTTCAGGCTAATGCAGCCTTTGCAGGCAGTGAGCTGGCTTGCACACTCACAGACAAGACTATGGCTAAGGGCTCTGGTCTCCAGCCACTCCCTCGTCACTTCCTGGTTGCTAGGACTCCATATCTCAGCCCATTGAGATAGTGAATAAGAACTGAGGCAGGAATGGAGAACAAGCTACAAGTGAAGTTCTGGAATCATTTCTAGAATGCTCAGCAAGGCCTTTGAAGCGTGGATGAAAGCCAGAAGCAATGAGGCTAGACAATTCCATCCCAATAGATACATACGGATGCCACAAGTGAGGGGGACACGTAGACATGAGCTCCGGCCTTTAATGCTCCGGAGATAAAGAAGCGGGGACTGGAGTTTACAGTCGGTTCCCAAAACATCTGACTTCTGTCACATGTACTCACTGCAAACATCTATTAATACACAGTTTCTTCAGTGGACTAGAAGAGTGGTGGGTGACTAGAGCAAGAAGGTGACACTTACCTAACATGTAAGGCAGCTAGGCTGAAGTCAGGTTCAGCTGAGCAGAGCCAGGGAAACAGCTGGTCAGGAGCCAAGAGCTTCTGTGCCCAGACTAGTGAGCAGCCACACTTCCCATTTGGATTTCCTGGTGGCTTTTATTTCACTTCTCCTCCTCGCTCCCAAGCCTTGTAATAATCTAGGCACCAGGAGGCACTCCCCGAAGCACAAGCTATTTTAAGCTAAGGTGAAAGAAGCAGCAGCGCTCGGCACAGCAGGCAGTTACCTCTAAATGGATGCACAGGCAATCTTCAGAAGGCAGAAGATCTCAGCCCAGGACCAGCATGCCTCCACCTTCGGTAAGGCTGCTAAGACAGTGGGGACTTGCTGTTCCCCCCCTCCCCACCTGGGCCTTAATCCTGGGGCAACAGCTAGAGAAAGTCCCAGGCTGACCCTTCAGCAGGTTCTTCTGCAGGGAGCCATGTTGTTGCTTTCTGCCTAAGTGGGGGGATCTCAGCAGGGAAGCCGCCACCCCACAGCCCTTCTGAGCCCTGGAAGGTGATGGATGCAAATGCCATCCAGAGCCACTTGGTGAACATTGAATTAACTGTAGAAAATTAACTAAATGAGGCACTGCCCAGCAGGAGCCTGGGAAAGGATCTCTGTGGGAGACCCAGGCAGGCAGGAGGCTGGGAACTCAAGGGTGTGCAATAAACAAATGTGTACAGCACCCCCTGTGAACAAGGCCAGCAAGGGCCAGTGGCCTGGGGTAAGGGGACTGTGTGTGAAGAGTTGGTGGGACAGATGGAGGTAGGGCCAGCAAAGCAAGGACAGACAGTCAGGTCTTAGGATTCCCCGCCCCACCCCTGTGCTCCTTTTAGGCACCCTTGTTAAGGCAACACTGTATGCTTTGAGTTAAGTGTTGGCATGCGCTTGTGGTGAAGAAGAAGGCAAAGATGCTGAGAGGGTAACAGTTCCACCAGCACATGGGAGCAAGTGCCATCCAGTCAGATGGGCCTCACAAAGACCAGTAAGCAGGGCTGACCTCCAGCCTTAAGAGCCTCAGTTCTGAAGGAGCTTCCAAGAGCCTGCTGGGACTCATTTTTTTTTTTTTTTTTTAGTGATACTCTAACCTGTGGCCTTTTGTGAAGTCTGTCATTTGGGTGCACCTGGTCTGGGGATCTAACCAGGGCATGGAGGAAGGAGGTGAGGCTATGTGAGGCAAAGGGCCGCCTTGCAGGATGGATTCTGCAGCAAACCTGTACTGCCTTTCCCACCACAAACCTTCTAAAAGCTTCTACGTCCTGGGGAGTGCTGCTGCCCTCTGTATATCAATGGAAGTGCTTGCTGTCATGGTCACCTTACTGATGAGAGCTTCTCCAGTGTGCTGAGTTAGTTTTGAGAGTAGAGTTTAGAAGGGCCCAACACTGGACATCAGCACAGTTCCCTTACAGAGACATGGGCTTCCATGGAACTGGCCAGCCTAGTTACCCAACAGCTTCAGAGCCATCATGGTGGCTTTCTCCCACAGTACAAGGAAGAATCTAAGCCATAGAGAAGCCAAGTCTTCCCCTCCATATGTGATTTCTCAACTCTCTGGTGCCTCCTACTGTTTGCCTGCTGTCACTCACTGGCAGATGACAAATGAGCACACAATTAGCAAAATTACCAGACAAATATTATCAAACAGCCGAGAGCTCATGCCTGGAGTTGGTCTCTTGTTAGTGTGAGTCATCCCATGTGTTAACTACTATAATTTGTAATGGTTTACACTTAACATCATCACATCTAACCGGCGACTTTCCAAGAGGAAAAGGAAGGGCTAAGCCTGTGGAATAAAGGCAGCAAAATTGATGTGACTTCTCCGTTGGGGTGTGCCATCACACAAGAGTACCTATTCTTTCTGAACCTCCATTTGCTCATCCATGAAACAGCAATCAATAGTAGTGTCTTGGTCTGTTCCAGCTGCTATGAAAATGTGCCTTAGGCTGGATAATTTATTTCTCTTTGTTCTGGAGTCTGGAAAGCTCATGACCAAGGGGCTGCCAGATTCCTTGTATGACAAGGGCTCGTTTTCCACCGTAGTTAGTGCCCTTTTGAGATGTCACATGGCAGCGAGTGGGGTAGTCCTCGATCCAGAATGACTCAGAGCATTTATAACTCAATCACTCGCCAAGCCGCCTCCCTTAATAACACCTTGCCTCTCATTAGGCTCCAACATATGAATTAGAGGAAGGGGGCCAACTTGCAGGCCACAGAGAGCAGTGTGACACTTCTGCAAGCCACTCTGCAAAGACTGAGAACGGATGACAGTTGCTTAAAAAAGACTAGACCAGAGCGGCCCACGTTAGCACTTTTATAGCTGTCAATTAAATTAAATAACAGTATTTTTGATTCTGCACAGAGGACAAAAAATTCCCAGATCCCCAATCACCTAATCATGCTGGAGGACACCCTGACTCGGCTGATCCCCTTTGGGGATTTACTGGGTTTAGGAAGTACCATTCTACATGTTCTCGAGATTGTTTACTGGAATTTGAACTTTTTGTGTCTTAAAAAGATCACCCACAGAGGGTGCGTAAACATTTTGAAATGTCTCGAGATCTTTTTAAGGTCATATCCCACTCCTTAGCCCAGCAATATAGTGCTCTGAAATCCATAGGGGCCACCCTGGTGCCTCAGGTGGGATACGGTGGTCCACAGGGGCCACGCTGGTGCCTCAGGTGGGGTACGGTGGTCCACAGGGGCCACCCTGGGGCCTCAGGCAGGGTGAGGAAAAGGAAGGGGGAGTGACCAGGTGCACCTGGGCCTGACATTAGGAGTTCAAAATTGGGCTGGCCAGGTCAGCCCTCAGGCCCAGTGCAGCTCTGAGGATGAAACCCCTAGTAAATGGATGTCGAGGAAGCTTAGATGACTCAAACTCATACCATGGGTATGGATCTGTCCAAGCCCTGGGACCATGAGGTCTAGCTCCAGAATGGGTCCAAGCTAGACCATAAGTGGTAAGGTCCCGTTGTCCTCCTCACAAGAAGAGGACACCTATGTTAGCACCAGGAACCCTTGAGAGGCCCACTCTCAATTCTGTAGGCTGGAGAAGCAAAGACTGTATGCCTTTTCTGTTGCTCCATGGGACAGAAGAAGAAACTCGGTGGTCATTGGGATGCTGTGGTCCAGGAATTTCTGGGTCACCATCTGCCATCCCCATAGAGGAGAAGAGACATGGTATATATAGAGCTCACAGTGCACACTTTTGTTCTCAGGAGACCCTCCACACCTGTAGTGTGGTCTTATGCCTCCCGACCCCTTACAGAGGAGACATCTGCCGCCGAGTTGTTAAGGAAGCAGGCCATGGTCACATAGCCAGCCAGTGCAGATCCTAGTCCACGGTCTACTGATTTTCCTCTGCCCTTGCATTGAGTTCTGTTGCTTAAGAAGGCTTCAGGCATCACCCCTGTAGCATGTGACCAGGAAAGCATGTGGCCATGGAGGCAGGGAAGGCAGAGATCTCCTAACCTTAATATTCTGGTCCTCAGTTAGCTGAGAATAGAATCCTGGAAGCCAGGATGCTAGGAAGATGGATGGACGGGGACAGTTTTGACCACTCTGATATGTCAGAGGTCAGGAGAGCACGGACTGGCACGGCATATGTTACTGTGACTATCAGAGCTGGGCCCATATTTCTTGACTAGCTCACAGCCCTTGCAGAGTTTGGATTCCAACAGAGAGTAGCTCTGAGTGACAGGGTGCTGGCCAGCCCAAGATGATGGCAGCAGTGAGTCGAACAGCTCGAAGAGGCAGCCTCGTCCAACCAAACACAGCTTTTGTGCAGCTGGCATACTCATCCCTGCTACTGTGTGTGGGGTGGTAGCCCAGCAGGTCCTGAGTCAGAGTCTTGGAAGAAGGGCAGAGAAAGAGGAAGATGGCGTGGGCCTCCCTGCCAAGCTCCTGCGCACCTGCAAGGAAGCGATCCTGCTCCGTTTGGCTTGTTTCTGTACACTTGACACAAACTCGACTCTCCCCGAGAGGAAGGCACCTCGGTTCAGAGAGCAAGCCAGCAAGTAGAGTTTCTCCATAGTTCCTGCCCTGTTCCTGCTAGACTTCCTGCCTGATGTCCCCTCAATAATGGGCTGTGATCAGAATGCATAAAACAAAGAAACCCTTTCCTGCCTGGGTTGCTTCTGGTTGTAGTGTTAATCACAGCAACAGAAGGCAAAGTAGGTCACCAGGCAAGTGAGAGTTTGACTTATAGCCCCGGAGAAGTCCCAGTTAAAGGGAGAGGGTAAAGAATTCTTGGGTAGCCTGTGTTTCCTCTGCCCTCTAATTTATCTAATTTTGTAAGTGTCACTCCTGCTCTCCCAGGGATGGGCTCTTCCAAATCCCATCCTATTACAGCCCCTCCTTAAACCACAGCTCCTTAACGAATCACAGGGTCCATGGAAAATTTGGCAGCAGTAAACCATTTTGGAAGAGGCAGAGGCCAAGAATGATTTCAAAATCAGATGTGTAGCAGATCCTGGGATGATCTCTGGACAGCCCTCACCCATGTTGCCTGCCCAAATTTCACTGCAGGCTCGGTTCTGAACACATACCGTGTGCACAGCAGCCATGGCACTAGTGAAGGCTGCCTGCAAATTTTTGGCTCAGATTTGAAACTAACATTCAGGTTTGCAGAGTTCTGGCTGCACATGCACTTTTCTGTTCTTTCAGAAACATTACTGTTTCATTCCTTTTAACCATCAGCGCACAGCTGCTAGATATTACTGGGCTATATTGTGTTAAAACAACTATGTCAACCTCATTAGTATATAAATTTACTTCATTATTTAAATTATTAAATAGTGATGTTATATGCATAGCAAATAATTGTTTTAAAAACAGATTTCTTAACACTTTATTATTTTGTTGTGTGCTTATGTATATATGATGTGTGGGGGATACAGATATGAGATGGGGGTAACAGGTATGAGGTGGAGGTACAGGTATGAGATGTGGTACAGGTATGAGATGGCAAATTGTGGAGGTCAGAGAACACCTTGCTCAAGTTCATTCTCTTCTTTCACTATGGGTATGGATAGGGTTCAGATAGACTAGCTTACGCAACAAGGGCTTTTACCCACTGTGCCATGTCACCAGCCCTTAAAATTCATTTCTCCATGATTTATTACAGTAAATGTTTGATTTGTGTGCCTATTTTATATACCTATATACCAGAGGTCGTGGAAATTTTTCTCAGGTAAAAAAGGGATCAAAAAGTTCTGACTTAGACTAACAGAGGGCAAACACTTAAGCTAAAGGCCACAGAGCACACGGGTGCTGTTGCTATGTGTGCTGCCCAGACTCAGACATGGAGCACAACACCTGCTACTACCACAGCTGCTTAGAAGGCACCTATCCCAGTGTCTCCACCAGCAGCCAAGGCAAAGGCCACTTCTTTGTGAGGCCCTGTCGTTGGTTGTAAACTGTGCAATCTGACCTATAATCTACTACTGCTGTGGCTTAATAGGAGAATCAGAAAGTAAGAGGCTGTCAAAGGTTAGAGGGGGTGGGGGTGGGGGGGTCAGACCTGCTCAAGGTCACCCAGCAAATGACCTGAAGCTGCGCTCTGAGCCTGGGACTCCTGGGTTCTTTCTTCTGGTCTCCTCCAATGGAGGAGCTGGATTGAAGTGCAGGATGAAAGAGGACACAATTAGTAAGACCCGCCCTAAGCGTGGGCAGCACTGTTCTGAGGGCCTGTGGTCCTGGGATGTATAAAAGGAAGAAATAGGCCTGAGTAGCAGCATTCACCTTTCTCTGCTTCCTAAGCATGCATGGATTAACAATGTGATCAGCTGCTTCCACCTCCTGTCCCCTTGAAACCCCCAGGTCATGAGCCAGAATAAACCCCCTTCCATAAAGTTCCTTTGGTCAGATGTTTCTGTCACAGCAACACTCCTGGTCCCACCTTTTCTCTCTCCTACCTCACATCTTATTGGTGGCCCCAAGAGTGTTTTGAGGCCCTTTTGGAATGCACCAATGAAAGCATTTCAAGATTTCCCTTTCTAATTAACACTAGCCAGGGGTGCATGAGCTCCAAGCATAGAAGGAGAGGGGGGATGCCTTTTTCCATGAATAACTTTCAAGTCCAGCTGGGAGGAGAAGGGGTGCACCTCTGCAGAGTGCCAGGGGGCGGGGCTGAGTGCTGGCACTCGGGGGGTGGGGGGGCCTTACCCATACCTCTTCCTCAGTCACCTGTGTGACTTTTGAGGTACTGTTTAGTCAAAGCCTGGCCTCCATTCCCCGCAACCATAAAATGAGTCTCTTGGTAATGAATAAGGCTCCTTCTAACTGCCCCAGTACATAACTTTCACAGACATGTGGTCTGTAGATAGATGGACCCTGGAAACTGGAAATATTCACAGGCACAGCCCTCGTACATCAGCCTGTCATCTGCAGGGGGGTCTGAGGTTCGGAGAGAAATGTGTTCCATTTTCTTTCTTGGCGCAGGGGCAGGGTTCTTTCTGGCCAGCATTGGAAGGACCGGCCACCTTTTTCCATCTCCTGCCAGTAGATGTCTCTGGCTATAAACCAACTGCTCTCTTTGAATATGTTCCCTAAACAATGCGATTTGGCAACAAAAGCAGAAGATGATGCCTAAAGAGCAAGTAGGAGACCAGGAGGGCAGAGGGCATGGACTGATGTCATCAGTTTTATCATGAGAGGGGCTTGTTATCAATTGTGTAGGTTCCTTGAAAGAGCGTTCATCCTTTTCTCTCATATAAGGGCATGTTCTCACCTTTCTGCCTTCCACCATGGGATGCTGTAGTAAGAAGACCCCTATCAGATATTGCTGGTCTTGGGAACCAGTCAATTTCTTTTCAAAGTATGTTACCCAATCTTGGGTAAATGAGCTCTGATGTCCCAGCTGGGGCTGGTAGCTGGAGCAGATGGACAGGAGGGGCCCTTTACTATATGGTCTGAATAGTCTAGCCACAGATACTGAGCAAGCTGTGTAGGCAGAAGCCGTGGAATCCTCTCAGGAGCTCAGGAGCAACCTGTGTGAGAAGGAGGTTCTCCCTGCTTGTGCCATGACTAAAGCCTGTCTGTTACTTACCTGTGTACTGAGGTGGAATGCATGAGGAATAAAATTCCAGGACTGAGTTTTGCCTTTATAACCATTATGTGGGTTTCAGGAAATGAAGTTAATAAGCCCAAGTGCCTACTTTCATCTCTATCTCCCAGTGTTGTCTATAGATGTAATGACATGATATGTACAGATGCTATGATGGCTCCCATTGTAGGATGTGAGATATTTTATTGATTCATCATTGTCTGTGTGTCTGTCTTCCCCTCTGAGAATGAGGTTGCCATCTCTGCAATATCAGGATTCCTAATGGAATGACTATTGGTGCTAAAGTCCAAAAAATAGTGAGGCCGTGTCATCCAGGAAAAAGGTAGGGCTGCTAGGAACCATAGAAGGTTCTGGAATATGAGACTTTCTGTGTTGAAATCGGGAAAGTTCTGAGCAAAAAGGGAAAAACTTCTTCCTATGTAGGAAGGAAGAAAAGAAGAAGGAGGGAAAGGGGGAGGATATGTCATTTTCCAAACAAAGAAGTCAAAACTCAGAGTTTACTGAGGTGCTGAGAGCCCAGCACTAACAAGAAGAACAAGGTTGTAGCAGAGTTTTCCTTTCCCAGTGGGACTGGAAGCTGGATGAGTTGGAGTTCATTGACACCTTGGTGTGTCACATTATTCACATTTCTGCCCAAGGTGTCTTCTTTCTGTGTCTCCACCTATGAGATGGTGCAAAGTGGCCCTGGATCCTCAGGAGTGTGTCTTGCAGACCATTAACTGACCTCCAGCAGCAATGAGGAATCCCAGAACTCCATTCTGTGACTCATTCTCAGGTCTGCTCTTGGAGTGTAAGGACAGTGGGAGACAGGGAGGAGCTGATTCCAGGGATCCGGGAGGCAGAGCCTCTAGAGAATGCTCACATGACAGTCTTTCTGAGGAGAAACTCTGCTGTAATTAGCCTGGCTTGAGCTATTCATCTTGCCCATCCATGTGTTGTCAGAGATGTATGCCATGCCATCAGGACCAATGGTACTGTGTCGACAAATCCACATCCAAAGGCCAAAGCCCATTTTGCACAATGGTCTTTAAGATAATTAAAAACAATACCATCAACTTCCCATCTGCCTCTCCACTGGATCCCCTCCACTCCTCCATGCCTCTGTCCCAGTCCCTCCCACACCATTCCTCAAGACTTACCTTGCTCTTGACCACCCTTAGATATCCTTTCTTGGCAGCTCCTTCAACACTGGGGGTTTATACTGACATTCCCCACACTTTCTCTCACCTCTTAGACATAAACACACACACACACACAGACACACACACACACACCACATCTCTTGCAGAAATAAAACTAAGCGCAATGAGTAATAGTCATGGTTTGGCACTTGTTTTTATCATTCAGTGGGTACCAAATACCATGCTACCATCTCTGCTTCTATTATTCACACTTTGATCTTCATATCAACGTATCCAAAGACACATTATCCCCGCACAGTTTTACACATGAGACTTGCAAAGCTTAGGAAACTTATCCTAAGATATGCAGCCAGTTGGTAGAAGATTCTGGGCTCTAACTCATCACCATCCCTGGGGAAGGCTTATATATGTTACAACACAGTTAATATGGGGCACAACGCAAGAAAGCAAGAGTCAGCTGATACTGACTGGGGGTTCACATTAGATCAAGCACTGCTTGTTACAGGAGCTTCTCATGTTGTTTTCTGAATTCTTTTCGTAAACACGGAGTAAGGCACACAGTTCTCGGACTGCTGCAGACCAGACATTTGGATTCCAGAGAAAAACAGAAAGCCAAATATCCTTCAGAGTTCCTGGAAATCTTTAAGGGTCTGGGACATGGTAGTGTGTGATGGGAGACCCTTGGACATACAGAACAGCCCCAAGGAGCTCATTGTTTGCATCAGGACAACCACCATGACTGTTACAAGACCATGTCAGCTCGAAATAACACTGTTGGGAGCAAGCAAGATGACCCACTAGGCACAGGTTCATGCCATGAGAGCCTGGAAACCTGAATTTGATCCCTAGAAGCCACATAAAGGTGGAAGAAGAAGACCAACTCCACAAAATCTGGTTCCTACACATGTGCCATGGCATGTGTGCCCACACACATCATAAGACAACCACTGGTGACAATAATAATATATAAGAATATTTAGTTGGGAGCTGGTTCCAAGCAAGTATCCTGATGCTGAGAAAACCAAGCTAGGATGATATCCTCCCAAGACTACCTAGTTGCAACTCTGTTTTTTGTTTTTAGACTTGAATGAGCCCAGCATCTTGCAGGTCTAAATTGCTCGATCTATCTTTTCTATATCTTGTGGGTTTGGTTTGATTTTCATCTTGTTTTGCTTTTTTGGTTTTCTTTTTTGTTTTGTTTTGTTTGCTTGCTTGCTTGCTTTAACTTTGCTTTGTTTTGTTTTGGACAGGGTTACTCTGTGTAGCCTTGGCTATCATGGACTTGCTTTGTAGACCAGGCTGGCCTCAAACTCACAGAGATCCTCCTGCCTGTCTCTGCCTCCCTGAATGCTGGGATTACAAGTGTGTGCTACTGCTCCTAGCTTATCCTGTGATCATGCTATCCAGAGAGCCAAGAGCCTCAGCACAGCACAGTACAGCACAGTACAGCACAAGGACTCTAACGAGGCTGATAATGATCATAACATCCCCACTCCAGATCAATAGGAAGATACAGGGATAGAGGCTCACACAATGCCTGTGCCCATGCTTATTGTCATCCAGGGCACTGGAGCTTGTTTATGGCCAGTACCCTGGACCTCCAAGAAATTCAGGAAGACCAAAGTCACCCTAGATACGACTCCCGAGTGAGTGATAGCATCTTCCCAAGAACCTCCCCATGGTGTTAGCCCTTCTGGTTGGGACAGTAATAATCTGTTCTATTTTCCCTACTAGGAAACCCTCAGTGGTCAAAGTTTTGATGTTATAGCGGTGACGATGTTTCATTGTCATCATTGTCATTGTTGCTATTGTTTTATGAGACAAGATCTCATGTAGCCAAACTCTTTATTTAGACAAGGATAATCTTAAACTCCTGATCCTCCCGCCTCTCTCTTCCTGTCCAAATGATGAAATTTTAGTCACTTACTACCATTCCTTGTCTGTGCAGTTCTTGGGAATTGAACTCAGGGCTCTGTGCATGGTACGCAAGCATTTTAGCAATTGAATTGCATCCCCAGCCCCAAGCAATGGTTTCTTCTAACTTCACTATTTTTGTTTGATTGATTTCTCTCAAACCACAACTCTCCAAACTGTCAGTTGATAAGCCATAAACAAATTAAAATGAACCTGAAGTTGCATGTAAAAGAACCTAAGGGAATATTTTTTTTAATTTTTATAGGCAAATAATTTTTCCTTAGTACGAAGACATTAGCTCAAAGTGGTATATTATTTCATATAGATAAATGCAGACTTGGTTCTAATCAAGAAGCAGTTTCTTCCTTGTTGGGGATACAAAGATAAGAAAGCAGTAAGAGAGTTTACAGATGGAGAGAAAAGTTGCCCAAAACTTCTTTTTTCTTTTTTCAAAGGTGGGAACTGTCAGGTGGCTTCATACAAGATGTTTCAGGAGGTCAGAAAAGACAGCAGCTGACTAGAAGGTTGACAGGCAGATAGCATTTGAGTAGAGCAGTGGAGGATTAACACAGTTGGAGGACAGGGTGTTCCAGAAGAAGAAAGCAGCATGAGCAAAGTCAAGGCCAAGCATGTAGTTCAACTTAATAGAAACACAAAGAGAGCAAAATACAGTTGGTAAGTCCAATGAGGAATGAATTATGAAAACTCCCATGATTCTATGCTGTGTGCATGCAAACATGTGTCCACATATGCCAGGCTTTTAGGCATAGTAACCTAAACTACTGGCCACAAGGCAGTGAGAAAAAGATCTGTATCCATTCTAATTCTGTCTTCTGCCCAGTGCCTTGCCCAGTGTCTAACACAAAGAAGGTGCTGCGACTTCATTGCTGAGTCTCATTTACTGTGTTTGTTGGGGAGCATGGAATTGTGGGAGGAAGGGAATATTTATTATGAGAGCCTTTTTTTTTTTTATGAGTGCCTTTGTATTACAAAGATCTGCTCAGAGATGAATGGATTGGAGAAGCGAGCCTGTGTGGTCAAGAAGGGATGGGCCAGTCAGCTCTTAAACGGGGGCCAGGAAACAGCATGGTGCCAGGAAAGACAAGTGGTGATGATAAGAATACATTCAAGGACAGAATTTTAGAAAGTTTGGGGGTAGGAAAGAAGAACCGAAAAAAAAAGTGTCAGAGAGACAGGACAAGCATAAAAAGGCCTTGTCACAAGAGCCAGGTGATTTAAATGTGAGGGTAAGCGCTGGTCTCCATGTACACTGCTCAGTGGTGACCAAAGATGACATGTTCAGTCTCATCTCCAATGCCAAGGCAGGCACCATCTACCAATAGCATCCAAAGAGCTTCTCCGTCACTTTAGGACATGCGCACACACACGCTCACACATGTACACACATACACACACCCTCACACACATACACACACTCACATACACACATGCCCACACTCACTCTTGTATAGAAACTTGCTGTTCTTATCAACAGAACAGACATGTGGTATCCTTTTCAGTGGGCCAATAAAGAAAAAGGTGTGGACTTGAGGGTTTCAGAAATCAGATTTATGCAGTCACTGCACCTTTTTCTGATGCACATCACCTAAAAGCCCCATTTGGTCTATCTGGAAACACTAAAAGGGCCAGAAAACAGATATGTCATCATCTGTGTCTTGATTCAGGTCCACCACTGTTGTCACTGGGAGGAGACATTCTCTTCTCTGTTCCTCAGCCCTACCACTCCATTGGTTCCATTTTCAGACAGGCTCTTTCCCCTCTTACCTTAGCGTAGCTCCCAGTAGCATTGGGCCGTCATCCTCTCAGGTTCAAATACAAGATCAAAGGAAAATCATTTCTTTAGCAGTCCCAGAAAAAAGTCCTATGTTACCAGTGCTGAGCGGATCACCCCTGAGGTTAGGCCATCATCAAATTTGTCTCCTTTGAATTACATAGATAGTGAAGGCAGGGCATTCAGTGGATGAGGAGATGCTGCTGAATAGACCTAGGTGATGTGAGGAAGACTGGATGGCCAGCATAGCAGGTGCCTTGGTATCGACCTTTCACGATGTGGTCAGTACAGTTTGAGAGAATCCGTAACCAAGACAGTGAAGAATAGCAACACAGTTAAGAGTTCATCCATGTTTACGTGGGGAATGCAAGAAACAGGGAGGAAAATGGAGTACAGCTCATTGGCAGATGCCATCTTAAATATGGATAAACCCAAGCATGTGTGTACGCTCTCAAGAAGATCGAGAGCAAGGAAAGCTTGAGGATATGAGAGATGTTAGGAGGATAATTGATGGGGAGCCGGCAGGGGGTAGAATGGAGAGTTGGAGTGGCCCCGAGGAACAGTGGAACCCACGGGCAAACACAGAGAAGCCAAGAAGCTGCTGGTGAGTGATGGTCCTTCTTAAAGCAGGACACAGCTGTGAAGAATCATGGTTTCTTAGGATGGAGTCTCAGTCTTGCACAGCTGTTGGATTATTGGGCTTGCTCCTGTGCATTTACAAGCCATTTCCTGTGAAATATGTGGTCTTTCTTCCCAACCCTTTGAGGAAATGGACCCACTTAATTTCATCGCTGGTGCCCTTGACATCTGGCAGGCAGAGGGGAAGGCAGAGCACTGCCCCTCCTGTTACTGCCTACGTCTGCTTGCTGTCTTTGGCATTCATCCTCCAGGCTGAGTTACGACAGCCCCAGCAGAATATAGGCAGTTCTCTAACTGTGATGGAGCATGCCCTCCCAAAGTGTCTATTCTTAGCAGATAAGGAAGGAGCAAAGGCCTATGGGTGCTCTGGTTGCTTGATTGATCACCCATGACTACTTCATAAGCATTTATCTTCTCTTGGCTGAAGAGTCAGAGAGCTACGGAAGTCATGGCTCCCTTTCCCAGCTTGCTTAAGTACTTTGCATTCAGAATGGTCTGGGCTTAAACCCGTATTCAAACCTCTTCAACTACCTGGGAGATCCCAATGCAGATCCAACTCGCCTCAAATGGCCTATTCTGGATATCTTGCCTTGCGCCCACATCAGAAGAGTACAACTTATCAAAGCATGCTGATGAATCCAGAAAGTTTTCACCACAGCCACCACCCCCTAACCCCACACATCACAGACTGACCAGGTCAGAGATTGGCTTTTTCAAAGTCCCCGTCGCACATGCCACGGAGGGACCCACGGGACTCCAGCACCCATGTCTAACTCCGCCGAGCCCACCATTGCCTTGGCCTTTCTCATTAGCTATCAAAGAGGTGGCATGGTTTAACTGGAAGCACGGAAAGGGTTAACATCCACTGTGATTTGAAAGTGAAACATCCTCCAACAGGCTCCTATTTTGTATGTTTGGTCCTCACCTGGTCCTGCGATTCTGGGAGGTAGTGCAAACTTTAGGCGGTGGAACCCAATGGAAGAAGTAGGGCAGCAAGGATGGGTCTTAGGGGGTCAATTATCCCAGATCCACTTCCTGTTGTTCTCTCTGCTTCCTGCCTACCAAGAAGTGAAGAACATGCTCTGCCATATGTGCTCTGCGGCCATGGTGTTCTGTCCAAGTACATGGGGCCAATAAACCACAGATTAACTCTCTGAAACCCAGGCCAAAATAAATCTTCTCCTGTGTTGTTTCCATGAGGAATATTGTTTGGAGTGACGTGAAAGCAACTAACACAGTACACTATGGGGCTGACTCTGATCGACCTAAACAGAAGGCAGAAAACAGCAGAATGCATCTTTATTTAAGTGTGAACTTGGCCCAAAAGCCACTGAAGAATAGAGGAAGCCACTGGGTTGTTTGTGTGCCCAGTCCACACCGGGCTGTTTGAGATGTAAAGATCCCCTGTGGTCTCTTCAGTGGAGTCCCGTGTGACAGCAGAGACACTACTTTCCCCTCCAAGTTACAAAAGGCTCAATCATGCATCACCTCAAAAATAGCTTCACTTCATATCTACACGCTCTACTCATTGGTCCACCAGAGAGTTATAAGTATAAATGTCTGGGAATGGGCCAGGTGTTATTCCATCCCCAGTGTATTCTTCTCTTTTCCTTTATTCATGTTTCTTTAGGATGAAGCTCTCACCGTCCAATAAAGCATCAGCAAGCAAGCTCTGCCCCAGGGTTCTTCCAGGGGAACTCAGACTGCATCTGGGCTATGGTTTCCTTATGTATAGAACCGACCTAGTGGGACCTCTCTCACAGAACTATGGGGAAATTAAATGAGGCCTTGTGTATTAAACATATAATCTAAGTGGTAAATTACGGAAGCTCAATAAACATGGAAAGCATTAATATCAACAATCAAGGCACAGGATGGGAGTTCCTTCTTATCAGATGTCTGGTATGTGCCAAGGTTTTATTGATGTCATTATTGGCAGAAAGAACACCAGGGAAGGGGTGAGGGGAATAAGATTGACTGCACATTCTATGGCCAATATGAGGCAGAATCTCCTATTTAGGAACAACACAGAGAACCAAGAAGGAAGGAAGAGGCCTGTGGCGATGGCTCAGTCAGCAATGTGTTGGCCTTGTGATCATGAAGATCTGAGTTTGATCATCAGAACCCACGTTAAAAAAAAAAATAGACATTTGTGGTGGAGCACAATTGTAATCTCAGTTCTGGAGATGGGTGGCAGCAAGATTAGCCTAATGGGCAAGTTCCAGGCCAGTGAGAAACCCTGCCTCAAAATGGAAATGGATGGTATTTCTGAGGAGTGACAGTTGAGGTTGTCCTCTTGCCTCCACAGGCATGCTAACATGTGTATGGACACACATGGATGCCCAGGTACACACAGACACACAGACACACAGACAGACACACACAGACACACACAAACACACACACACACACACACACAGAGAGAGAGAGAGAGAGAGAGAGAGAGAGAGAGAGAGAGAGAGAGAGAGAGAGAGAACTGACCTTTGAGTTTTGTTTTATAGCTATAATTTGGTACACAAGGCTGCTGGAAGGGAAGTACTGGACAGGCAGAGGCTCGGGAGACTTGGCACAAATTAAAGGGGCAGCATCACCCCCTTTAGATTCCACAATAAACAGAATAGCAGGTGGTGAGAACAGAGACAGGTCATTTGGTGGGAAAGAGCCAGCTCCAAAAACAAATCATACTTTATTAATCTCAAAGTGGGAATTGTGCAGACAGGCCCAGCCATTTCACCATTTAGTCATTTTTTAATATGCTAAGCTTCCTTATTACCTAGGAAGTATACATTTTGAGAAAATAATAACAAGTAACATTTGGTGAAAGTTAATTATGTGCCAGGCACTGTGTTAAGCTCTTCATACACTTTCTCTCATTTTATCCTTTAAAAATGCTTAAGGTGCCAAGCAGCCTTGGCTCCCCACATGTCCAAATAAAGGAGCTCAGAGCTTGTGAGAGCTGGCAGAAATGTGTAGGAGCAACTTTTGATTAGGAAGAGAGATAAGCCAGAAACATCTCTGAAAAGGATGACCGGTCCAAACGTGATGTAGGAAGTGCTACTGACAGTCTCTTCCTGCTCCAGCTGGACCACTTGACTTCTGCTTTCAAGCAGAGCACTCCAAGGATGCAAAGGGATCCTCCCAGGGGAAGCAAGGGAGGTGGGGGAGCACTCCAGATCTCGTTTCCAGATCTCGTGCCTCTGAGTTTACTAGAGAAAAAGTATGCTTAAGCATTGCTTACAACAGGATTGCATGATGTCTCATTAGATGGCAAGACTCTGTGACTTTAAACTCAGAAAATGACCGGCATGGTGTGGTACCCCTCCTCCTGCTAAATATGCATGCTAACTGGCCTGAGTGTACACTGATCTCCAGGACAGGAAATGATCTCATGTCACCCGCTAGGAGCAAGCTGCAGTGCTATAGAGGGTGGTTTTTGATTTGGGTATTATGGTCTTTAGTTTTTAATGACACAGACTAGAGGAACCTAGGTTGGGGGACGGGGGAGATCCCAACGGAGGAAATATTTCCATCCATTAGCCTGTCCATGGGGCATTTTCTTGATTGATGACTAATGTGAGCGAGGCTACCCCTCAGACCCTGCTAGCCCTACACTTATGGGCCTGGGTTATCAATTAAAGCAACATGAACAAGCTAGTAAGCGGCACTCCTCTGCGGTCTGTTTGTGTTCCTGCCTTGAGTTCCCTCACTGATGTATTATGACCTGGGAGTTGTAAGGACGTAGTAAACTCTTTCCTCCCCTGGTTGGTTCTGGTCAGTGTTTTATTACTGAAACATAAAAAAAAAAAACCAAACAAGAGACTACTGGTTGCTTACTCTCAACCCTGTCTTAGTGCCTACAGCACTAAGCAGTGAGTAGGCACACGATCTACAGATAAAAAAACTATAGCTCGACGTCCTTTTCTAGGTATGACCACAGGCCTGGGTCAATCCAATGGGATGTAGGTAATCCAGAATGTTCCAGAAGATTTATCCCCTCCCTGTGCTCTTCATTTTGCTTGTAAGAATTCTGGGTGACAAGCAGAGTTCATCCTGAATTACAAAGGCAAGAACGGAAGCCTGAAGATGGGGAAAGCTGGAAGGTGCTGATTCTGTGGGACTCCATGGATGAGGTTCATTAACCGACTCCTGGACTTAGACACAAGGGTGGGTCAACCAATCCCTCACAGATACGCTCATTTGTAGAGGAAACAGAGGTCCTCGGTCAATACAATATCTGCTTTTCTTTGGGATGATAGAAGAAAATATCTGGTTTTTCACTGTCCTTCCAGAGGGCCCTCCAGGAGCTTTTAAAGAGTTTCACAGAAGCCCAGTCC
The DNA here is from genome assembly GCA_907169655.1 of Acomys percivali. Taxonomy (NCBI): domain Eukaryota; kingdom Metazoa; phylum Chordata; class Mammalia; order Rodentia; family Muridae; genus Acomys; species Acomys percivali. The sequence goes on from OU015746.1 coordinate 37,992,013, forward strand.
TGCGTGGGAATAAATTAAAGCCGTGGCTCCTGGCACTTGCTCTGGGTCTGACACAGACGCTGAGGTGGTTTGACTGGCTCTGTAATCAAGGATGCTACCATGTTCCTGGATGCCGCTCTTCCCTCAGCTTTTTTTAGCTTCCCATGACCTTCTTCAGAGGGGTTCTTTTGTCTGTAGGTAAAGCAGGCTCACTCCTTCTCCACATGACACACTTGCCCCTCACCTTTGCCTGCTTTCTTCCCATCCCTTGTGGAAATCCAGACGATATCAGAGTTTTACCTATGTTCAAAGAGGTGCTTTGCTCAGCTGATTATTTCCCCGTCCCAGTATTTATTGAGTGTCTCCACATGCTTGGCCACTTGGGAGTGATAAACAGACTCATCTCCTGCCCTCAGGGAACTTACGATTGGAGGAAAGAAATCTATAGAAAACCACTTAAAATAATAGTGAAGTTCACGAAGACGAATAGAACAAGGTATTGGGAGGAGGAAAAGCTAACTTGGGGATAGGACAGTCGCATCATGTCAGTGGAAGGAGATGTTCTCTAAGAGGAAATGGCATCCGCAATAGAAATCAGCCATTCAGAAGTCTGGTGGTGATGTCAGACAGGCTGGATTTGCATCTGGCCACACCACTTCTTGTCAGCGTGACCTGAAGCCAGGGACTCAACATCCGTGATCCTGATAATAACACCCATCTTGTTAAACTCAGTGCATGGTGTCTGGCTCACAGTGAGGGTTCAGTGAATGAGATCTGTTGTTGATTCTGCAGTCTACAACAGTACCAGAATATGATTATTCTGAGGGAAGACACGACTCCCTATTAAAACTGTGCATCCCAATCACAGACCACATAATTATCACAACCCACTGCAGCAAGGCATATTTAAATTTTTATTTGATCTTTTATGTGTATGGGTGTTTTGCCTCCATGTATATCTGCTATGTCTATATGTGCGTGCAATGTCTGGTACCCGTGGAGGACAGTCTAGGCTTATGGTCCCCTGGAATTGGAGTTAATAGACAGCTATGAGAGGCTATGTAGGTGCTGGGAATGGATCCTTGGTTCTCTGGAAGAACAGCTTAACTGCTCTTAACTGCTCAAGCTCCCAAACCCCTTGCTGTAGTTTGAATGAAAACATGGCTCTTGCTCTATGTCAAGAGTTGTTGTCAACACTTCAAGGCTATCAAGAATCCAGAACAATCCTATGCCGCTGGTGCTCCTATCTCCAATCACTCCCACTTTGTGTGGTACGTAAACTGAGTCCTAGCAAGATTCATCATGTCCTCAGGGTCATATGATTGACAAATAGAGGAACCTAGGTCCCATCCTGGCATCAGAGCTCACCTAGGACATTTGCTATGAGGGTCTTGTTGGGGCTGTCCATCAAGTCTAAGGGTACAGTTTCCATTGGTTCATATCCTTATTTGGGCATGGGCTCTAAAAGACAATTGTCCCTAATGATGCCTTAGTCATTTCAACATCATCTTACTAAGTGTGGATAATGAAGATGCAAAATAAAGAGAATTAAGTTGTTCACCTCTCACTTGTCATTTAAGAGGTTCTTGGAGACTTAGGGTTCAGGGAATGTATGTGAGCAGATCAAGCCATTTTCTGTCTTGTTCATTCCTCCACTCAGTTTCTACTCCATCCTCTACCACTGCTAGCTGTGCCCTCAGTATGCCACACTACACAGCTCCTCCTTACTTCTGGAGAGCTCTACTGTCTCCCCAAGTCCTTTTTTTCCCCCTTATGAAAGCACCTTCACCCGAAGGCATCTGTGAGATGAGAAGTGTGCCTGCCAACTCACCCTGGGAAGCCCAAATGCTTAAATTGCTTCTTTTATTTTCAAAACTATAGTCTGTGTTATTTGGAATGGAGAGTGGCCTCCCCTTGTCCTCGTGGACCTGCTGCTCTGGGATATTTTGTTAGAAACGGCAGGAGAGGACACTGCCTCACATCCCCACAGCTTTTCTTCTTGCTACAGAAAGTCTAATAAACTGCCAAGAGAGCAGGAGCCACCGCTGTTCTCTTGATGAGTATTTTTTTGAGCTGTGAGGATACAGCTTCCCTGAGCTGCCCATTCCAATTATCCAATTACGGAAGGAGGGCATCTTGGGAGATTGTTGAGGAGACAAGACCATAGCAACCCTGAATGGTAACATGGACGTCAGGGTGCTCCACTAACATCCAATGAGGGTGTTTACTTTTGACTGAAATATGGTTCTAAGCTAAGGAGTAACTAGAGGAATGGATGGTCAGGGCATATCAGGTACAAGTGAGAGGAAGAAGAAGACAGGGGATCGGACGGTCATACACCTAAGGCCATCTCACTGGAAGAGCAACCTAGTGAATTAATGAGTATTGGTCGGGGGTCCTATGAGGTGCCAACCTACCTCCCTTTATAAGCATAGGGCAGCACATTGGGATCCCAAGGCCTGGTTTCAAGTGCAGTTCTGACCACTGACAATGGGATCATGAGTGACACTTAGCTCTATATTCTCTGAGATGCTAAGACCGTACCTCTTATAGTGTGGTTTGACCCAGTGTGTATGGTTGCTAAAGGTGTAACTGCTTAATTGGACTTACATCCAAAACAACTGGACAGTCAGTAGGATGTGCTTCCAAGTCAAGAAATATCACCAGTTCTTGGTGAGTACTGAAATGGGTCATGAAACATGAGACACGAAATTCTGTCATGGGTGAAGCCAGCTTTGCCTTCTGTTCCCTGCCTTTCCATTTTATCTTTTCTCTTCCCTTCCTTCCCTCTGCTCTCCTCTTCTTCCCTCTTCTCCCTTATTGCAGTTTATATATTTATTTAACATCTCTCCCTCTCATTCCTTGACAGAAAACAAGTACTCCAGCATGATGTCCCTTCCCTGAACACTGCATCTGTATCTCCACAAATCCCACAGTCACTGGAACTTTTTACTTCAAACTACAAGCACCACAAAAGAGAGCCTAATCAGCCTAGCTTTGGTCGGGGAGGTGGATATGGGTGTGTGGCCACAACTAGTGGGCCAGATCGTGGCGTCAGCTTCCCAGCAAATGGGGCTATGGCTCAACAGGTATGAGAACAGAGCTTAGGCAGTCTATGAAAGAGAGGGTTGCTGTACAAAATGATGGGGGAAGACTGCTCTACATACCGGGATGCTGTAGGCAATAAAATGATGGGAAATTTCATGGTATGATCCGTGTGCTCAAGGGTCGGTACATGGTAGCATGACACATTGTGAAGGGGTCTAAAAATTCAACCTGAAGGAGAAGACTGGTGCTGTTTCTGTGTTTGCATGGACTGTTTTGGGCAACAAAGTCCCCCAAGGGGTAAGCAGAGGTTAGCAGCTGGGAGGAACAAGAAGAGTCATCACCCCTGAAAGCAATTTAGAAACTTCATCCCCACCAAGAAAAGAAGGCTACTGGAGTCCCTGTATACCAGTGTCCACAAATCTATACTCTTATTTCATCTTATTTTATGGGGTCTCTGCTTCTGGGTGATATAACTTCACCTCCGTTCCCACTGCTTTTACTGCTTTGTCTCCCAGGGACCCATCTTTGCTTACTACACTCTACCCTCAGTAAGGGATAATTGCATTCTAGAAAGAACTTAAGACCAAAACAGCATGCTTTTCCTGACTGAAAAGAGAGAGGCACCTCTGAACATGAGTCAAGGCAGTGGCGGCCCTACTTAGGAATTCTCAGTAGGTTCTATCATTTAGAATGCAAACCTTGGCAGCTAGGGCACTAGCCTATCTGTGATCCTCCACGGTGCCAGCTGCTCAGCCTCCCTGTTAAGATCCTAGCGGGTCTTGAAGCCAAAGCTGCAAAGTTTATGTCAAAATCCTTTGTATCTAAATGTTGCAGAGGCCCAGAGAGACAAAGAGGGCTGTTAGTTACATTTTCATGGTCCTAACAAATAGGCTGAGGGAACTCGCCTTGTGAAATGGAAAGGCTTATTTTGGCCCATGGTTCTGCAGGTTTTAGTCTGTGGTTGGTTGGTCTCATTGCTTCAGGGCTCTGTGGTTAGCTCCAAAGTGTACAGGAAGTCTGTTCACTGCATGGCTAGAAAGTGAAAAAAAGACAGGAAGAAGGGCTGAGGTCCTACAGTCCCTTTCTATGTTGTGAGTCCAGTGACGTAAAGACCTCTCAATAGAGCCCATCTCTTAAAGTTCCTGTGTTCTCCCAGTGGCACCATGGCCTAGGGACCAAGCTTTTGATACATGAGCCTTCTAGGAACATTCCAGATCCAACTATACCCAGTGCATTATAAGACATGTACATTCTTGCAGCTGTGCAAGGGAGAATGAATGAAATCATGGTCTAGAGAGAAACTGGTTGAGGTGCTATTTGCTTAATGGTGTAGTCTGCATCTATTTCCCAGAGTTCATAGAATGCACAGTGGCAGAAGGACTGTTGTGCCTCCACCCCTAATGTATGGATTAAAATACTCATCTAGTTCCACCTAAGCAGAAAAGAACACACTCTGAGCCCCAGAACTATGGTGTGTTTTTCCATGCCAGAAGGTTACAGGGAAGAATATTTCATCAGCAATGAGGATAGGTGCAATCTTTGTTGGGTGGACATTTCAGGGCAGCCACTGCTCTTCTGGTGGGAGAAAGAAGCCAGGTACCTGCCTAGAGAGTGGATGTCAGCAAGAGTCAGATTCCTTTAATACCAGCCTTTGCCCGCCCTTATAGACTGTCTCTGGATGAGGCCCCATGTGTCTGGTAGCAGACAGGTTCTTAGAAGAAGCCTTGACATGGTAAGGAGCAGCTTCAGAACATGCCAGTGACAAGCACCTTCCTCTTGTATAGGATCACAGATGGCAGGGAGTTGACTGACTCCTATGTCAAATCGTTCAAATCCTCCATTAGCATCTTACTCTCCATAGCATCCCTGTTTTGCATACTATCCGTCTTCATACATCACTCATTTAGAGAGCAGGCACACGGCACTCCTTATCTATGTTAGCACATGTCTCTGAAGCCAGGAGTTAGAGGCAGGGCTGTGATGCAGGGGAAACATTACATGGGCTGATAGATAGCTGTGGCCTCTGATGAATGAGAATTTTTCTAGTCACCCAATATCAGAATTGCCAGGAAGCTGTGGGAGCAGCTCGGTCTGACGTAAAGCAGATGTGTGTGTGTGTGTGTGTGTGTGTGTGTGTGTGTGTGTGTGTGTGTACCTGTGTGCAGGTGCTTGTGTGTGAATGTATTGTGTGTGTGTTTGAATGCATGCCTCTTGAGTGTACACATGTGAATATATATGTGTACACGTGCATGCAGGAAAGTACCTTTCCAATTAATGCTATGGCCAACAGTGTAGTGGCAGTCTTGCCTCTTAGCATCTCCTGGAATGGACTGCCATTCTGAATCTACCAGTTAATAATCAAGAAATACTTAGCTTTAAAGGCTTGAATCTCTACCTTAGAAGGAGGGTCACTAGTAAAAACAGAACTCATCAGCTAGAGAAGTTGGGCAAATGGTTTCCTGTACAGAACCACTCAGTGCATTTAACTCCTTTTACCAATAAGGAATATTGTAACCAGTGATGGGACACTGAGCTTGAGCACACTCGAGGTGACTCTTGTCGCTCAGACTCTCTGCCCAGCCCAAGACTTGCTACCCGATGGCTTCAAGTAGCCACAACAGATGACAATCTTCAGTTAAAGCAGGGATCCTTCTACATCTGAGGCTTGCAGAAAAAGCAATGATACAGGCCCTACATGGCTTTAGGGAGGGTACCATAGTAACAGAGCCTAGAAGGGCAGTGATGCATGTGCCAGTGCCTGTCCTAAGTCAAACCCCAAAACTGCACTTTTCCATGGGCAGCTCTCACTCACCCCAGGAAACCACAAGAATATTTCAAAGGCAGCACACGGGGTCTCTTTATCCCATCGCTTCCCAGACTGGAGCTCATGCAAAGATGCTGCAGCTCTGCCTCAGGACAACAGAATCAGCGCCTTCATCAACAGATGCCATGTACCTAAGTTTGCCACGTACTCCAGATGGTTCTCAAGCATGGGAGATGTGGAACAGCACAGCATGTGCACATGGAAGCCAGAAGATAGCTTTGTGTAACCTCTAGTCCTCTGAGGCAGGAGTTCTCCTTTCTTGTTTGTTTGTTTGTTTGTTTGTTTGTTTTAGAGACAAGGTTTCTCTGTGTAACAGCTGGAACTCACTCTGTAGACCAGGCTGGCCTCGAACTCACAGAGATCCTCCTGCCTCTGCCTCCCAAGTGCTGGGGTTAAAGGTGTGCGCCACCCCTGCCCGACTGGATTTCTCCTTCTTAAACACAGAGCTGACCTATCAGCTCAGACAGATGCCAACAAACCCTAGGGGTACTCATGTCTCTGTCCCCCTCGGCTGTGGCTACAATGTTTGCAGAAACACCAGGCTTGTTTGCTGGGCTCAACTCCAGGGCTCATGATGTGGAGGAAGTGTTCTCAACCTCTCTGAACCATCTCTCCTCCACTTCCGCCACCAGCTTGTTTAGCCCCGACTGGCCTGGACCTCATTACACAAGCCCTAGCTGTCCTCCAACTCCAGTGCCTTCTGCAGCAGCATCCTGGGTACAGGAACCATGGGTTTGTGCGCCATACTTGGCTTTGCTGCATTTGAATCTCTAGCTGGACTTAAGTGGCCCCATCCTGTGACTCCTAACTCATTGGCAGCAGGTATCTTGGAATTTCTGATTCTCACGTCGTGTCCAAACCCTGGTTGTATAATTCAACCTGCTATTCCCTGATGACATCAATCTGCTCCAGCTGGTACCCCGTGGAACACTGGGCACAGGATTTCAATAGCTAAGAAGCAGACAGGCAAGCCTCTATGTTTAAATCAATTGGGAAGTTCTAGGCAAACCGAACTTAAAATTTGAGTAGGTTTCTTTATTGCAGGATTTATGGTGTTTTCTTGTGCAAATATGTACTCTGAAATCTACAGCAGGCAGTGTTTTCCCAACTTACTTGGCTACAAAATACTTTATTAGTG
>OU015746.1:37999011-38009011 GCA_907169655.1 Acomys percivali
GTTATTGTTCCCAGTGCAGTAGGCAGGGTCTTAGAAGTTAGAGTGGGACCCACACCAGCTCTCCCTGAAGTCTCATTGCACCACATGACGTTACTTTGTGCAGTTGCAGAGGCTGTGTGTGTCATGACTGCAGAGAACTCTATTCACGTAGCCTATTAATCTTTTAAGGGTTATAAACTGCTCAGCTGTGTCAAATAAGCTACATGATGTGGGGCGAAGCAGGGGGGTGCGGGGAATACGACTTTATATGGATGGCATGAAGCCATCTGCATAGCAGGTTGTAGGATGCTATTGAGGCCGCACTTTGTGTTAGTTACTTTTTCCTCCCTGCTGTGACAAAACACCTGCCACAGCACGGCTTAAGGGAGGCAGATTTATTCTGGGTCATGGGTTGAGGGTACAGCCCATCAGGGCATGTGTGCATGGTAGCAAGAGCGCACAGAAGCGGATCGGACTGAAGCTGAAAGAGATGAGTGCTGGTGTCCAGTCCCTTCCTCTTCATTGACCTCTGGGACTCCATCCCTCCAACCTCCGAAGTGGTCTTCCATCTTCATTCTCCGGAAACAAAGCCTCACAAACACACCAGAGGCACACGCCATAAGTTATTCTACATCTATAGACGGTTACAGGCAAGACGAATCGTCACAAGATTTGAGTGCAGGTTTCAGGTTTGAAGTTTAAGTCGATCCTTCATGGGTCTGGGGTCCTTCTTACAAAGAAGGAGCCTTGTCATGGTTAATCCTGATAGCAAACTTGATCCTTCTTGGAGAGGTCAGGGGTGACAAAGCATTCCTCCGGCCCCACAAAGAGTGTTCCTAGAAACACTTAGATGATGAGGGCTTTGACCTACCAGACACATTGAGTCATTACAACCCGTGCAGAGACTTCTGGAAAGTGGTTGAACTAGAGAAGGTGGCATCTCAGGAGGAGTGGGCCACTGACATGGTGCCTCTGAGGGATGTATCTGGGCTCTAACTGCCTCCCTCGCTCCCCCTCCTCTGATCCCTCTTTTACTCCTTCCTGGTTGCCATGAGGTGAGTAACTGTGATCTGTATCCCTCTGTTATGGTCCTCTGCCTCACCGTGGTATAGATAGGATAGAGCCAGCTGATTGTGCACTAAAACCTCCCAAATCCTGAGCTTACCACACAGACTCAGCCGTGTTCACCAAAGGTAGTCCTCACGAGGCACACCCATCCCTCGATTGCTAGCCTTTCCCCGTGTTTTCTCTCACAGCTCAGCAAGCTCTGACTCTCCCCAGGAACTGATCAGAAGTAATGTCTCCAGTCTGCTTCGTCCCATCAGAATCTGGCCACGCTCTGCTTCTGGTGGCAAGGGCACAGTTCTCCCCACCTTCCTGAGGCTCACTATGGGAGACCACCCTGAGTTTCAGCCTCATTACTCCCGCCACAGTGAAGCCAGCTGCCAGTGGTCTCACCCCATTATGTGGCTGAGCTAGGACAAAGGGAGAGTAAACATGGGCTGTGACAGTGGTGCTGCGTCTCCTGAAAACTTTTCTGCACCATCTGCCTCTGCTGTGTCTTCAGACGTGAGCGCCGTCTCTTCGGGGAGATGGGTATGAAGTTGAGAAAGAGACGGAGGCCACTGAAAGAAGGCTGTGACTCAAGTCAATCAAAGTAAGAATGTGGCTGTAGGAATGGGAAGCGAAGACACTTGGGTGCCTTGAAACCTGTCAATGACTGTATACATTCTCCAACTAGGACTGGGCCCAAATTCAGAAAGGATTTACAAAGTAACTGGTAAAACCCATCAAAATTGCCAAGGGCATGGAGTCCAGGGGAAGGATAGGGAGAGATCACAGGTGGGAAGAGCCTAAAGGAGTGTGATGGCGTGAAAGTCAGTCCCCACTCTCCGCTCAACTGTGAAGAATGTCCTGTCCATTGGCTAGGTCTGAGTAGGGGTTCAAAGTTTACTGCACGTATTGTCCTCGGCTGGTGCCGTAGTTTGACCAGGACCCTGTCCCCTGGATGGGGAGGCCTGGTGGCACTCAGAGGAAGGATAGCAGGCTACCAAGAAGAGACTTGATACCCTATGAGCATATACAGGGGGAGGAGGTCCCCCTCAGTCACAGACATAGGGGAGGGGAGTAAGGGGAAAGCGGGAGTGAGGGAGGAATGGGAGGATACAAGGGATGGGATAGCAATTGAGATGTAATATGAATAAATTAATAAAATATATTTTAAAAAAAGAAGTATGATGGCTGCACATGAAGTGGGGTTCCACTGGACCCTGAAACACACAGCAGTTACTACTAGAGAAGCTCATAAAATTCTAATGAGAAGCTGGGTGTGGTGGCTCACCCATGGACACTTACTACTTGGGGGAATCATGAGTTCTAAACCAGACTTGACTACGTAACAAGCTCCTGTCTTAAAACAATTGGCATCACCAAAAAATTTGAATGAGGTCTAGCAATTAGTTAACAATATAGCAATGATAATTTCTGGGTGTGGCTATGTAGATTGCTCTCATTAGCTGAAAGTGGGTAAGAACATCTAAGACCTTTCCAATTTTTGAAGTTTCTTTATAAACCTAAATTTATTTTTAAAACTTTTTTTTTCCACATAATTTTTTTATTGTTTGTTTTTCAAAACAAGGTTTTCCTGTGTAGCCTTGGCTATCCTGGATTCACTTTGTAGACCAGGCTGGCCTTGAACTCATAGCAATCCACCTGCCTCTGCCTCCCAAGTGCTGGGATTAAAGGTGTGTGAATTTCATACAATGCACCTCGGTCACATTCACTTCCCATTCCTCCCAGGGCCACCCTCCTACCTTTATGTCCCTCCACAAAAATAAAAATAAATAAATAAAGACACCAAGTCCAATTTGTGTTGTCCATTTACTCACTGGAGCATGGTCAAAGTCTCAGTGACTAGTCTCTTAAAGAAAACTGAATCCTTCCCCTACCTCCACCCCAGCAGAAGCCGTCAACTGTGAGGAGCTACACGTTAGCATCTTTACCATGGTTTTAAAAGACTCTCTTTAATAGCTTCCTGTCTTGACTATTTCATTTTGGGGGAGTGGGAGGGGGTGTCACAGCCTAACAAAGGAAGGAGGAAATGCTGGCAGGGCTCCTCACATTGGGGTGAAAGGAGTTTATATGTCATCTTATTTGGAACATCTATCTTCCAGTGTCCTATGTGATGACAGAGGAAATTCATCTCCATCTCATTGATTGACCCAGGGGATTCTAACTCCTCCCATTGGAGAAAAGCTGGTCCCATTACTACAACTGTCCCAATACCCTGGAGTCACTCTCCATCCCTTGTATAAAGCTATTTCCAACCACATGGCCACATTCTCAGACTCCTTTGCCAAGACAACGATCCTTTAAACAGAGAAACCCTTTGTGACTCTACCTCCCAGGCTAGCCCCAGCCACCAGTGAGCTCTCTGCTCTGGAGAGCTTCAGCAGTCAGGTAAAAGACGATAGTTGTGGAGCTAGATTTTTGGACACACTTAAGCAAAAGCAACCTTGTTGGAAAGTAGTGTGTGGACTTCCAAGGAGATGAGCTGACTGTTTAGACATGCAACACCATTGATGTTGATGTGAGAGGCCGCAGGTATAGCAAATATAATCCTGGCTATTTTACAGCCATCATCTATGTGCACGTTGTGAGCAGCTTCAAACTTGATTTCAGTGCAGGTCAATATCAGAATGGAGTTAAAAACACCCTTTCTTCCATTCAGAAGCATTTGCTAAAGACCATGATGGGGCAGAAGCTCTGCTGTGTCGTGGTAACACAGAAAGGCCAGGAGATAGCCACAGAGCATGGTACATGAGGTGTCACAGTATGACGCTACTGTGAAATAGGAAAAGAAGGAAGGAGAGGAGGAAAAAAAAATTATCCTCTATACTAAAGAAGGCAGTGAAGCTTGGAGGAGTGGCCTCTCCCCTTGACATACAAGACCAGGGGCAGCAGCTTGCAGTTTTCTCTAGAGCCATCCGTTTCCATGTCTTCCCATTGACCTCAGACTACCCAGTTGGTGATATGCCTCTTTGTCATGGCTTAGCCCAACATGCTTGTCCATTGGCTTCCTCTGGAGAGCCTCAGTGTGACCTACTAGTGCAAAAGCCAATCGGATGAGGCATTCTAAGTCCCTGGGACCAGATCAGCATCCTAGTTCTGACAAAGATGTCCTCCAATTGTCCTTGAGAGAGTGTTCAGTGATCCAAACTCTTAGAGAAAGTGAGGGGTGGGGAAATGGATGAGGCCAGTGAGCCACACTGTACTACCACAGGTCACAGAGCACACAGTGTACCATGTAAGCGCTGACTTCCATGATGAAAACAGCTGGGCCTGGGTCTCAGGAGACAGTGAGGGCGGCAATCGTGAGTCACCTAAAATCGAGTCATTAATACTACATGAGATCCTGGAAAGATACAGGTTAGTGAAATGTCCGGGATGGGCATGACCCTACCACAGAGAGGCTGGAACACCCCCTAAAGCCAGAATTTAGAAAGCTCCAGGGATCCCTTGACAGCAGCCAGGCAACTGGACTAATGTACCCCACAGAAGCTCTTAGTGCTGGCAGGCAGGGGTGTGCAGACCCTGCCTGTCCTCCGCTGTCAGCATTTCTTGTCCACTGCACAGCTGAGGAGTGTGGATGAATATTCATCCCCTGGCTGCTCCAGAGTCACTCAACTCCCTGCATATGCAAAATCAGGAGTTGCTTGAGCTGTCAGGGAGGGAAGAGGAGCCAAAGTCAATATCTGATGTGCTGGGTTGGACCAGTGGGGACACAGATCTGGTGATGGGAAGGAGAAGGCGGGGCGTTTTCAGAAGCGAATTCCATTTCTGCATCCGCTTGCAAGATGTCATCCCTAGAGGAGGAGGCGTGTTCAGGCTCAGAAGAAAACACACAGCCTTGGCCTGAAGACAGGTAAGGAGATCTCCTGCTCACTCAGCCATTTGCCTCTCTGTCAGACTAGCGGGAAGAACGAGGAGAAATACAAGAAAATGGCACCCTTGCCTGGAAAGAAGTAAAAGCTGGCTAAGAAGCAATTCAGAACAACAATTGGTATTTGACAAGTGCTCCTCGTTAGGCACCTACTCTGTGCTAAGCGCTTGCTTGGTTCTTGTCGTTGTTTATCCTATTTAATCCTGTCATCACCCGGCCAGGAAGCTTCTATTGTTCCTATTTTCAAGATGAGGAAACAGCCTTGGAGAAGTGAAGCGTCTTTCACCTCGTAGGAGCTGGACTCAGCTTTGACACTGTAGTTTTATGGAGTCTATAACTGTTTTGTCTCCTAGGGTTGATTAAAAGAGCGTCTTGGAGGATGGGGAGATGGCTCCACAGTTAAGAGCCCTTGATGCTGTTACTTAGGACCCATGTTCAGTTTCCAGCACCCAGGTCAAATGGTGCACAACCATTCCGCCTCCAAGGGATCTGATGTCTTCTTTTTTCTGGCCTCTGCAGACAGTATACTTATATGCACATACCCACACACAGACACACAGAGAGATAGACACATCATTAAAAATGAAAATAAAATCTTCAAAGAGAATCTTGGTCTTTCAGGACTTGTGTGATAGACATGGATTCATGGCACAGTGGGGAGAGATGCCGCTGGTACTGGCTCAGTCTACGCCTCCATCTCCACATCAACCATGGCACAGGTGTTGCTTTATCCATCACTAAAATAAATACACTCTGGCATGATGGGGAGGGGGATCTCTGTCCTGAGCTACACACCTAGAACGGCAGTCACAGTCCCTCACTACTCACCCCAGCCAGGCAAGGCGTAAGACGCATGACAGGATAAATGAGGCAGTGCTGGCTGCCCAGTGCCGTTCACTCAGATGTAGAAACACAGCAGAGGGGAGCTCAGGGGACTTGTTCACAGTCACCCATTTAATACATGTAAGGCCTGGATACTAACACAGTCATGAGTCAGGAGGGCAAGGAAGTAAGTGCTTATCCAAACCCTCCTCTCCCTGCGTTCTGGCTGTCAGGCACACTTAATATTTGCTACAGGGCTTTCAGACGTGTGTTCATCACTTACATCAGCTGTTGAAGCCAAGAGGCCCTGGGAGATCCATCACCTCCCCTGGGGACTTCTGGGGAGACTAAGGCCAAGCAAGGGTCAGTGTTGTTCTTTGTCACCTAATGGCTTAAACGACTAAGATGAAAATAAATCATTTCCTAGAGTTCTTGTGTGCAGCGTTCACCTGTGGTGGACTTGTCGGTTATTGTCCCTCCCCGTGACTTACCTATTGTGAGGTGCAGCTAGGAAAACTAAGGGCCGGCACAGTGAAGGGCTTGCTCAGGTTCACGAAGCTGCTCTGGAGTATTACATCTAGGGCCAAAGTCATATTTGAATAAGTGGGCTTAGCCAATCAGTGACTCTGATGTGACTTTCATCTCCGTGGCACCACCTCCCCATTCCCACCCCGACAAAAGCATGGCAAGGTGAAGACAGTCCAGGAATGCTCACTCTAGGGATATCTGTCCACATCATGGCACCCACTGCATATGTGTGCATGCATGTCCATGTATGTTCTTGAACACACAGCAGCTTCCTGCAGACTCTTCTTCCTCCCTTATTTTTTTCCCTCTTCTCCAGTCCGGCGGGCTTCCCACCACTGCCTAAGTATGCTCTGGGTTTATACTCAGAAGTTAGTTCACATCTGGCAGGAAGCAATTGTGCCGAGTGAGCTGCTGGATCTTTCTCTCTACCCCCTTAGGGGGTTCACCCCAGAAATGTCAAAATATTTTCCATCCCTCACCCCTATTGAAAATAAAATTGACATACAGTTTGAAAGTCATCAACAATAAAACCCCCAAGCCATCAGCTTTAATCACAAAATCCCACTTTGGGGATCTGCAGAGTCCAAGGGATGGCAGATGGGAAAACCACATGGACCTGATACCAACCAATGTGAGATTTAGGAAGAAGGTCCCCTCAACATTCCCCCTGCGGCAGAGCCATGGCCAGTGGGAGCCCCCCAGGGGTAGATGGAAATGTGGAAGGATGAGCGCAGCAGCTGTGGACTGTGGTACACTGCAGCATGCCACACCACACAATGTATCTTAAACATAAGTGCCCTGGAATCTGAATCCAGGACCCTGGGGTTTACTTCTGGGCCAGTTTACTAACTGGTAGCACCACATTGATTCAGAGAAATCCAGAATGAGCCCCAAGGTCACATGGAGTAGAGAATAATTAACCTGTGGCTACATGGCTTCCTGATCAGTACCCTAGCTGATACTCATAACTGATGGTGCATGCTGACCGCTTCTTACAAATTAGGGTTGGGGGTGTGCATGCATGCATGGTCACATGCCAGTGTCTTCATCAGTCACTCTCTGTCGTATGGGATTTTTTTTTTGAGAAATAGTCTCTCTCTGAGCCTGGAATTCACTGATTTGTGTAGTCTGGGAAGCCAGTAAACTTCAGAGATCTTCCTGTTTCCACTTTGCCAGTGCTAAAATTATAGATGAATGTGCCTTTGGCCTTTTTGTTGTTGATGATGACAGTTTTTGGTTTTGTCGGCTTTTTTTTCTCTTGTGTGAATGAGGAAGATCAAACTCAGGTCCTCCTACTTACACGGCAAGCAGTTTACTGACCGAGCCATCTCTCCAGCTCCCCTCAGTTTTAAAATGAAAAAAAAAAAAAAAAGATGCTCAGAGAGACAGGGAGTAATTGACAGGGCATCAGTTCCTTGTAGAGGAAGCACCCTGCAAACCTCGAGCCCCAACCCTCTGCCATCACTTTCTCACACGTGGATTTAAATCCTGGAACCAGTTCCTCCAGCTCTTCCCCGCAGATGACTCCTTCTCTGTACCAGCCAAGCGCCAACATGCAGGCAGCCTCCTTGGTGCCCAGCCAGCTAATGTGCGCCTGGCATTAGCACTAAACTAACATTTTATTTCCCTACCATAGTATGTAATTTCTTTGGAAGCTGAAGTGTAATGAAATTGGTGTTTATTATAATTAATAAAAGCCCCATAACTTTAAATTGGGTCATAAATCTTGCAGGGAAATCCAATACTGCTATAAGAGTCATTCCTTTTCCAGAAGGAGCCTCTTCAGGGGAAGGCAGTGGTGGCTCCCTCCTCCTCCTGACAGGGGCGGCCATGCTCTCTGGCAGCACTGCTGCTAATCTATTCAGGTCACATGCTGGAGCACAGACAGCCTGGGCTCTGCAAATGGAAAAAGTGTCCCCGAGCCTCACACCTGTAGATGTTGCTCCCGTGAGTGTGTCCTGCATGGTCAGCTAAGAAAAGGCTGATCTGAGGAGAGAGATCTATGTACTTGCTTTCTGCAGCTTCACTACAGAGAAAGCGAGCGTGAGCTATCCTGACCCCCACGCCCACAAGCATCCACGGTCTGGCGAGGGAGGCTGTGTTTGTTGCTTTTCTTGTCTCTGAGAAAAAAACTTATCTGATGAGAGCAATTCAAGGAAGTGGGAGAAGGAGACGTTGATTTTGGCTCGAAGTTTGCAAGGGCTCAGTCCATTGTGTGGCAGCAAGAGTGTGGAGCAACTGGCCACGTTGTGACCATGGTCAGGAAGCAGAGAGCTAGAGATGACAGATGGTGCTCAGCTCAGATGCTTCCCCATTTTAACCAGGTTTAGGGTTCCATCCAGCAGGACAGACTCACCTACGTTCAGTTCAGGTGAGTTTTCTCTCCTCAGTTATACCTTTCTGGAAATGGCCTCATGAACAAGCCAGATATGGGTCTCCTGGTTGTTTCTAAATCCAGTCACGTTGGCCATGAAGACTAGACACCACAGGGGCCCACCTGCAAGCTGCCATGTACAATTCAGCAGGAACTATACAGGTGTAGGAGAACAGACATGGAAGGGCTGACCTTTTCCTGAGTGACACACAGGGATGGGATCTGCAAGGAGAGCAGTAGATAAGCGGTGGGGGAGGGTTGGAGGGGGAGGGGGAGTCGCTCAAGTTTCCCAGGTAAGCATAAATTCTGCCATGGTGCAGGATCTTGCACTTGTTCTTTGTCTGGCTGGAATACCCATCCCCAAATCTCCTTCTCCTCCTCCTTCAGACTCGGTTCACCCATCACCTCCCAGAGAGGCCTTTGAGCCACACACCCCGCCCCCATCTTAGCTACATCTCTCCTCCTCGGTCCTTCCTTATGAAGCTGCTACTCTCACCCCCTTTACATCTCTCCATTCTGAAATTGCACTTTTTATTTATTTGCATCCTCGTTCTCCACCTGTTCCCCAAATGCCCTGTACAAACATAAAGTGGGTTGCAACAAGAGACTTGCCTGGCTTACTCACTGTTGTCATCCCGCCACCCTGAACAATTCCTGGCACCCAGTGGACAATTAATAACTGGTGGAGACAAAGAGTCATGAAATTGCACGGCTCATTAAAGGAAACTTGTTTCAAAGCGGATTACAAACTCATGCTCAATGTCGGAACAGAAAGTAGTAGATGGAAATGGCCAAGCAATAGAAAAATATGGGCAGAGAAATAAAGCCAGGGCATGCGACACTCCAGGGAGGCTTTCTGGGTAGAGATAAATGTCCAATAAAGGACTTGGCAATTTGTTTGCTGTGGGTTGTGGACTTACAGCCCCCCTTTCCTTCCTCTTCCTTGAAATAAAATAAAATAAAATAAAACGCCAACCAGGCAGTGGGACTAGCATAGCCGTTCCCATGTTTTCCTTAGCATCTTGCTGGAGGTGGGCAGCAGAGATGTCTCTGAGCTTCCCAACAGCCAATGCGAATGCCTGCAAGTGCAACCCAAGGGCCTCCATTCAAGAGACGCTCAGGTTCTCTTAGCTCTAAGACCCAAGCGACTGGTATCGTGATGGAGTGTCCTCAAGAGCATCCCTTAGTCCATCCATTACAGCATCTTTCCTTGCGGCAGGCTGATGCCCCACGCTGAAGTATAATTTAGTATAAGCCTTTCCGTAAAGCTGCCAGATCCATGCTGCACAGGTGTGCCTCACCCTTACCCATAAGATCAATCAAGGTGGGGAGGAATTGCTCGACAAAGTGATTTG
>OU015746.1:38014383-38027449 GCA_907169655.1 Acomys percivali
TCTCTCTCTCTCTCTCTCTCTCTCTCTCTCTCTCTCTCTCTCTCTCTCTCTCTCTGGCCACAGTTCACAGTTCTGTTCTAATTTCCTCAGAATCCCTCCCTGGAAGAAAACTGCCTTCCCTGGCCCCACGACATCATGATGTGAGCATGTCTCCTTGGCCAAAGGATTCCCAATAGAAGTATGTGTATTACTTCCAAACGGAAGTTTCAAGGGCTAGTCAGTCGTCCACCATCTTCCGTTTTGTTTTTCTTCTGCAAGGAAATGTCAGTATGTAGACTGGGGCTGTTCCTCTAGCCAGACTCCCCGGGGCAAAGGAGAACTCTAGTGACTTTGCATGAAGACTAGAGAACAAGAGATTTCAACATTTTTTTGAAAGGTGCTAAGATTCTGGGATGGTTTACTAGTGCTACTCAACCAGTTGATCCTGACTGATAAACACTGACATTTATCGCCTTACTGTCTATTTGGTATGAAGTCCTAAGATGGTTGCCAAAACTGCACATATAAGCAGGGTGCCAATTATGTCCTTGAAGCAGTCGAGTTGAGTGAAGGTGCCAGGAATGTAAACTCCCAGGGATAATACACTGCTCAGTTCAGTTCATCTGAATATGTCTATAATTGGGAGGCTTCCAGAATGCAGAAGACAGACTGATGAATCCTTCTCAAGGAATTAGGGAAGACGTCATGGAGGAAGGAGTGTCCGAGCTGGGCCTTGAAAAGGGAGTTGACTTTTAATTGAACGCGATACCACAGAGAACAGGGAGCATGGATTCTGAGTCAAAACTCCCACATTCTAGTCTTGTCTCTGACACTTTTGATAAAGTGACCTCAAGCCAGAAAATGCCTCTCTGCTTGTCATATTTTTCTTCTACAAAGAGAGCTAATAGCACATCTGTGTATTAGGGGAGGTTTAACCATGTCTGTGTACAAGCACTGGTAAGTACTTATGGCTTACACAGTGGACGGAAGAACAGGCAATGTGATAAAGATGATCCACCATGGGGAGGTTAAGTGTTTGAGGGATGGCCTTGTTCTTAATAGTGTGTGCTGAGTATGTTTTGAGTTAATACATAATTGTCATAACAGAAACTATTGCTACTCTGTTTTTCAGAGAAGAAAACAGAATTTTGAGTGGTCCAGAAACTTACTCTACCACACACAGAGAACAAGGGTTCAACCTAGGCATTTTGACTATAGTCCAGGCTAGGCATCTCTGGTCCTTCCTCTTTGTTTGGAAGAAGATAGATTTGAAACTCTGCTGCATGATCCAGCAGTGGAGATGGTGGGGACAGAGACAGGGACAGGATGGTGAGAAAGGGGCAAACTAAAGGGGTGTTGACTTGGGGAGGATAGTACTCAGATTACAAAATTTTGGAAAACACTCTCATTGTAGCCCTGTGTCCCTGTACTCTCTACATCTTCTTGAAATGTCCCCAAAATATCACAATGCTTTCTGTCCTCAACACAAGATATATTGAATTCAGACACAGCTCTGGAAGGAATACAAACTGAACTAAGACTTATTCTAGACTTAAGAGTTTGGCTCTTTGGGCTTTGGACACCATTGGGAGGTTTCTGAAGAGCCAGTTGCAAGAATCAATCTGCCTTTGAGAGGAGAGCTTGGAGTGCCATCTCTAGATGAAGTGGGATACGATAGCCTGCACACATGGAGGTCAAGTGGGAAGATAATGGGATAGTCTAAGGTCAGAGGACAAACAGAAAGATTTTTATTTAATAGATATATTATATAATAGATATAATAGGAATATTTAATAGATGGTCCAAGAGCACAATTCACAGGTCATAGTGCTGGGATGTGAGCATGAAGGGAGGGAAAGGTCTCTTCAAGTTCTTAGCAAATGGTGAGGTTGCCAACAGACAGAAGAATGAAAGGGCAGGATAGAGAGTGTAAGCTGGGCACAGGGAACCAGTAACTTGAGAGAAAATCGTCCTAAAGAGCCATCAGGGAAATGGAGTTACAGGGTCAGGGGAGAGTCATCACCCTGAATTGAACTCCTGTTAGTAGCAGGTATGCCCAAACTGTGGTCCATGGAACATGTGCCTCCAAGGATAGCTACGGATATGGGCTGAGACATTTGGAGACCACAACATCACATCTAATGCCCAAATGTGTACACCTCAGAGTGAGGGAGGAAACAGTAGGTAAGGGAATACCATAACCTAACCTTTCATCAGTCTTCTCCATTGCAGCAGCTGACCATTAGCAACAAGACAAGAAAGACAGATGACAAGGTACATAAAAGTCAGACCAGAGTAGGACCAAGCAAGACAAG
Source organism: Acomys percivali (assembly GCA_907169655.1). Classification (NCBI taxonomy): domain Eukaryota; kingdom Metazoa; phylum Chordata; class Mammalia; order Rodentia; family Muridae; genus Acomys; species Acomys percivali. Next base: position 38,016,678 of record OU015746.1, read on the forward strand.
CAGATGATCATGTCTGGTAGAAGTGCAAACATAATGCCCACAGTCCTAGCCATTGGGCTGGAGTCAGTTTCCCTGGATTTGAATCCTGTTTTTCTCACTTGCAAGTAGTGGGACTGCGGGCATGGCACTCCTCTCATTTGACCTTCACTTTTCTCACCAGTAAAAGGATAACTTCCAGTGTATCAAGGGTATATACAGTGCATAGATCACACGGCGAGATAACTGCACCTGGCTTTTGTCAGGCTTGTAGTATTGAAGATACTGGTCTATCCATGAATGTAGCAATGCAAGAAGAGACGTTCTTGGCAAGGGTTGGAGGAACAGAATGGTATTAGCAATATAGAGCAATGGTTCTCAACCTGTGGGCTATGACCCCTTTGGGTGTCTAATGACCCTTTCATAGGGGGTGGCATATCCTGTGTATCAGGCATTTATAGTATGACTCATAAGAGTAGCAAAATTACAATTGTAAAATAGCAATGAAATAATTGTATGGTTGGGGTCACCACAACATGAGGAACTGTATTAAATGATCTCAGCATTCGGAAGGTTGAGTACCACTGCTGGAGAGCCTTGTTATTAAAGGGTCTGTGGTGCTCACAGGCTGTTCAGGAAAAGATAGCCAACTGACAAAGGGAACAGCAGACCGGCATGAGTGTCTGGGCTAAGAAGGGGAGATTTAAAGTTGATCTGTGTAGGGTGAGGTGTCATTGAGTGGAACTGCCCAGAGCCAGGCATTGGAAAGGGAAGGGTTTGGGCTCTCTGCTCTGTTGGATCCACTTGCTCACATCTAACCCTCTAATTGCTATGGAATGGCTCTGTCATTCCCCACCAGACTCTTCCTAGGAGTGAGTTCAGGTACTTGCTCACTGGCTGGGCAGAGACAGGAGCAAAGTCTGTGACTGGAACCAAATGACTCACATGGCATTGCTGTATTCACTCACTCACTCACTTCTTCAATCATCCATCCATACATACATACATTTGTCCATACATCCTTCAGATTCTTTGTTTACTGTGCAGAAGCAGGACACCACACTCAAAGGAAAAAGAAAGGAAAGGAAAGATTCAAAAGGTGGCCTTGGCTTCACTGACAAACTGGTACAGCGTCTATAATAGAAAATACTGTAGTGATGAAGTCTACATTCCTAGACTTGATGAGAGTTTGACATAATGCGGTGCCTTGCCACTGCCCCACCCTCCCCGCTCCAGCCCAGGAAAGCAAAACTTTGGTTAACCGACAGAAAACTCATGTCCCAGTCCTGAAACCCAGCCTCCTGGATATGGAGCTATTTCCTGGAGAGCTGCAGGTCTTTCTTGGGCAAATGGAGTCAGTTCTGCAGAAGACCTCAATACATCCACAGGCCTACACTGGCCTTGTTTTCTTTCCTGCTTCCCAGTTCATCTTTGTGTGGCATGGTCTGTGTGTTTCACAGTGCCCCCCACCCCCTAGTCTTCCTGACACCTAGAGCAACAACGGTCACACAGTAGATGCTCAGAAATATTTGAACAAATGAAGATACAAGGAGCCCAGTGGAGGATGTTTAACAGGATTCAATCTTTTATTAGAAAGAAAAAAGGGATTTACTGTTTGTGGAGCTGTGTAACCTTGAACATCTCACCTACCCTTCCTAGAATTTCATTCCCCTCATCCATAAAATGGTTACTAATTATACTCCTTGTAACAGTGCTGGAAACATTAAATGGAGACACCGAGAAAGTCCTGGTCCTCATATAGATGCTTTGTAAAAGGAAGGCTCCAAGAAACAAACTGTTAATGATTGTTTGCTAGGTTATTTTTGAAACCTTTGCTTAGTCATACAGGCTGTTGCTTGAAAGGGTCCAAATACCTAGCCATGCCATGTGCCAAGTGACCAGGTGCCCTATGCACCTGCAGTGATAAGGCCCCAAGAGCCATCCAAGGTGGAAGAGCCTATATGCATGCTGCAGAGACTTGCTCCCTTCTGCACAACACTTGTCAGAATGGTGAGTTTATAGTTTGAATGCAATGAGGCAGGCTGGGGTTTGGATTCCAGTGGAATTTCTGAAAAGCCCACTTAGATTCCAGACACAAGGAAGGAGGGCAGCGCCACAAGAGCTCTTGGAAAAAAAACAGAAAGGGCTAAGCCCCAGGATTCCAGGGAACACTCCGCACAAAAGTGGTGCTTTCACAAGTGAGCACCTGCTGGAATATGAGACACAAAAATCTACCTGGGAGGCTAGAACTCTTTGGGGAGGGGCAGCCGCCTGACTCCTACCATTTTCAGCCACCATTTCCAAAGAAAGTAAATATTTTATACATACACGGCTATAAAAAAGCACATGTGATGATAGGACTATGGACTATAATCCAGAGAAAGTTGGCAATATTCTAGAACACTTTGCTGGTCTAACAGGAATTTTCTATTTTTGATAAAAACAATAATGAGTCCAATGTTCTCAGAGTTTCTCGAATTTCCATTCTATTTTCATTAATTCAACAAACGTTAACTGTTGGATGATGAATGATCCAGTCAAACACATAATACCTTCCCTCTGGGAGCTCAAGGGGAAGTTAGCCCTAGACAAGGGGAGGCAAGCCATTAACTTTAACAGGGCGGCATAGTCCTGGGGAGGAAGAACACTGCTATAGGCTCTCTGGAGAAAGGCTGGCCTTGTATGAAGAACAAGATTCCTAAAGAATATAAAAGGATTCACAACAGAGTCATTCACAAATGGATGGGTCTTCGGTCTGGAAAGGATCTGGAGGGCCATGGAGCTGGGTAATGCCCAGGGCAGCTGGTCAGCAGACATCAGCAGGAGATAGATTTATAGAAAGGAAGATGAGGACTGAAAGCCAGTGGGAGTGTGTGTGTGTGTGTGTGTGTGTGTGTGTGTGTGTGTGTGTGTGTGTGTAAGACAGAGAGAGAGGGGGGGAGGGGGAAGGGAGGATGTATGAGATGCTAAGAGATCTCACTGTGTAACAGATTCATTATAGGAGAACAGAGACAGGATTGGTCCATTTGCAAGGACCACCCTTAGGGCAAGGAAGCCATTATCTGAGTTGAGATTCAAGCTCAAAGAGACATGGTGGAAAGCATTATGGACTCTAGACCTTTGATTTAGCAAATGAAAATGTACAATATGTTTTAAACTTGAATTCTGAGAAACAACAGACACTTTCAGTCTGCCTCATGCAAGATTTGGGACATGATTATACCAAGACACCTTATTTACCCAAAGTTCTAATTTAATTGAGAGTCTCAATTTTTTTCTGGTAGCTCCACTTGAAGCAGAGAGTCTAGCATCCTTCCACATGAACAGCACACATTGCAAAGAGTTCTGGGGCCAGAGGAGCTCAGCTTAGCCTCCTTCATGGGTGCCACTCCACCCTCTCATTCAAGTCCAAGTGAGAAGGAAAAAGTCAAGTTGAACCTAGGAGGGGCCTGACATGAGGGTGTGAGCTAAAATCTCTGACACCAGATAGAGTCTCAAATGGTGAGGAAAATCTGGAAGAAGACTAGTTTAAGGGGAACCAAGAACCCACCAGGACCCAAGTTCTCAGGCTCCTTTATAAACAGGCTGTAGTGGACGGCTCAGTTGGGAAAGTTTACACATGAAGACCATACTTAAATCCCCAGCCTTTGATTTAAAAAGCCATATATGGTGGCACACATTTGTAATTCCAGTGTGAGAGAGGATGATATGGGCAGATCACTGGGGCTCACTGACCAGCTGACCTAGCCTAGTAGGTAAGTTCCAGGCCAGGGGGAGACCCCATCTCCAAAAAAAAAAGAAAAAGTGGTACAGTAGACAGTGTCTGAGGAATAATGCCTGAGAAATAATACCTAAGGTTGTGCTCAAATCTCCATTTACATCCTCCTGCATACATGCACACACACACGCACACACACACACACACACACACACACACACACACACACACAGTAATCAAGAGCCATACATAGACTTCCCTCTTGCAGAGGGGAGTGGAATGCCTCTGCCTAGAGGAATTGCTACAAATACACACTGGACAGTGTAAATATTACCATGTGAAGGGCTGAGACAGATTTTCCACCATGCCACATTGCTCACATGGGAGAAAGCCACAACTTGAGTCCCTTCCTGCCTCCTTCTTCGCTCTTGGACAAAGCCACGGTACTGGAACCCAGATCCGGAGTGCTCAGTCTTAACCACTGATCGTCAAGAACAGCTGGGAGTGTGTTTCAGCTGTGCTGGCTCTATAGACCTGCTAGTCAGCCACGTTATCCGAGCTGAGCCTCCCTGTGTGCCACATATCAAATACAGAAATCGAGTCTCAAGATCTTACAATTGTTCTCTGCCTTTGGACACAGTGGCTAAGACCACGGAGTTAGGGTCAGACATTCAATCCCACTGCTTCTGGGTAGAAATTACTTAGCTCTGTGAATAGTTGTTTTCACCTGTGTTGAGGATCTGGTCAAGAATACAGACATGATGTTGCCCAATATGGCAGCCATGCCTCCCAAGCATTCCTTTTATCCTTGGCCATCTAGTGCATTAGTGTTTCCAACTCCAACATCAGAGCCCCCTGGCTCTTTCAGCGTCTCTGGCTCCTCTCCTACATCCTCTGTCTTCTCTCCAGCCCTACTCTCAGAATTTCTGCCTGGATCTTCCTGCCCTTAGAGTACACCCCTTCTATACATCACTTGCCCTGATAACTGCCCTGCCCAGTGTGTGCTTTCAACTATTGTGACTCAAGTAGACACTCCCCCACCTGTAACACCACAGCTGTATGGCTCCTTTGAAGCATGTAATTGCTATCTGAGATCAATGTGTGTATTAAACTGCATGCTCACATTTTACCTGGCTTTGATCGCACAGCTCTATGAGAGCGTGAATTTCATTGTATTGATCCCTCTGTGGCTGGCATCTTCTAAAGTCCCTGGCAGGTAAGGGTGCAGGAGTTGGGTCAGTCACCTTGTATCAATTGAGTGAATGAATGAGTGAATGAACCAGCCCACCTATCCATCTCCGTGTCTCAGCTGTGGTCTTAGAACTTTGCATCTCTCAGCCTTGATCTGCACGTTGCCCCTCAGTTATATTTTAGCCTGTCCTATCTCAGCATCTTCTTGGGTCTCCATGGCTTCTGACTCCAAATGCATGCCCTTCACATCTTCTCCCAGCTTTAGCTCCATTCTGAGATTCCCAGGCTGGGTGAAGACATGAGCTTCAACACAGAAGATAACAGAAGACAGCCACTCTCTCATGGGTATTTACTGCGGGAGAATGGTAAAAAAACAAAAACAAAAACAAAAACCATTCTCCATCTGAGATCTGTCAGGCTTGGGAGAATCACCTACTTGCAGCAATGACCCCTAGGGAGTGTTGAGAGGAGGAAGGCTGGCCAGCTTCTGCCAGGTGGGGTGGGGGAAACACGGAGGATGGCTCAGGGATCCTTCATCCTCCCTCCTCCTCATAGGAGCATGACTCAGTTCTAGACCTCCCCCCACACAGAGGTGTTGGAAGCTGACAGACTAGACATCCCCCTCAGGGTGACTCAGCACCTAGCTCCTCATTGCTACCAGTCTGCTGCCAGCTCATTAGAACCACCCAGGGATTGTGTGCTAGCCCCACCAGCCACGCACGTTCATCAGCGCAGCCACCATCCTCCGCTTCCTCTCATAATTCTAGCACAGTCCTCCCAGGGCCGTGGGACAGGAGCCGCACTCTGAGGAGGCTAGAGAGGCACAACACATGGTAGCAAATGGGAGTAATGCATTGCCCGTGACCTGTGATCCTTTGGCTAACTCTGGCCCTTTGGGGCTCCCATTGCCCATTATGAGTACTGGGAAAGATGGCCATCAGGATGATCCTAGGCAGGAAAGAGGGTGGAGCAGACACCTGGGAGAAGCTAGAAGTGGGGTCAGGAACTCCCTTCAGCCCTGCTAAAGTCAAACTCCCTTCAGCCCTGCTAGAGTCAATTAGCTTTGATAAATAAGCAAGGATGGTTGTTTTCTTCAAGTGCATCCCAAAATAGTTTCCATTTGCAGAGTGCTTTTAATTAGCCCAAGGTGTCAACTTGCTGCAGCCAATGGAGAGATTCGCCTTTACGAAGTGCTCTAGCCCAGCCTGAAAAGACTGTCAACCTCACCCTAGCGTTCCACATCTCCCAAGAGAGGAAAGCCTGCTACAGCAGGTGCCAAGACTTCCCCAGGCCACTTCCCTGTCCACGACAATGCTTGCTGCCTCCTGCCTTTCACACACGGCAGACACTTCCATGGCAACCTTGTGTCTGAAAACACTATCATGACTCACCAAATCCTCACACAATAGCTCTTTTATCAGTGCAGAATTCCTCCTAATATAGAGGAGGAAACAGAGCCACCGCTGAAGCAGGTCACTGATGCAGAAATCACAAGGTGCTGAAAAACAGGAGTGAGCTCAAACCAGTTAAGTGCACATTCTGGCCTTCGCCCATGGCCATCGCACCCCACTCTTCACTAGCCAGGATCCAGCATCTCGCAGGGCAGGGATGGTGATGAGCACCCAGCATCCAGGGAAATTTGCAAGGAGAGAATCTTTCCTTACCTAGTTCCTGATTCTCACTCTGGCAGCCTCAGCACAGCCCTCGGATTCAGGGGTCTGTTTTTTTTGTTTTTGTTTTTGTTTTTATCAGTACATGTATTAAACTGTCATGTGTCAGGCATTATTCTACAAGAGCTACAAGTATGGATTCATTTACCCCTTAGGACACTGAGCAAGTTAATATTATTATTACAACTGTACAAATAAGGAAAATCAGTCCTTCTAAGTGAGCCTCAACTGTATGAGCATTGACAAGTGGGTACCAGCCCCCCATATATGGATGGCTTTGGCTTGTAAAACTTAGCCCCTTGGAAAATTCATTCAGAAAGACACTCTTCCCTCCACTCCAGTGTCAGTTGAGTGTGTACTCAAGACAGCAAAAAACTTGTAAGCCTGAAGTGTTTGTTATAGCCCAGGAGTTTGCTGGTTCACTATAAATAGCTGTTAAATAATAAACAAACAAGTGAACAACAAATAAACAAAATTTAAGTGTATGGCTAGCAGCACTACAGTTATTTACTGCTTAACAATATAGATTTGCTTTTAGGAATATATTTCCAGATAATTAGGTAACTGTGCAAATATAGAATGTGCTTATATAAATGTGTATGACTAGCTTTTGTTATATACTTAGGGCATATGTCCATGCCATTGTATATAATAAGCTATGTCATTGGCCAAAATGACATGCAATGCACATCTTCAGGCAGGAGTCTATCACGTCATATTATTATGCCCTCTCCAGCCCCTCCAACTGTGTCTATTATCATCCCCGTTGACCTTGCTCTGTTTCCTCAGTATCTCTTAGTCTGTCCATCTTGCGGTTCCAGCTCTTTCTGCTCTCCTAAACCCATCCTCCAAACAGCAGGCAGAGAAAGCCTTTGATGAAACACTTAAGGAAAAAACAAAGACACAGAGCACACCCCAATCCACCAGGCTCTGTTTGATCCTATCTCTTCCTCTCCAGCATGTTCCCTTTGAAGCATCTATTACAGTCTCTAATTATTGGATGATGTTCTCTACCGCTGGACCGGGCTCCCGCAGAACAATTTGTACTTCGTGTTCTGCGGCTAGCACTGTGTCAGCTGGTCAGCCGTAGCCCTCTAGTCAAGAACAGTTTGTTGCCTGCTTTGTGTTTCAGTAGAACAATTTAACAGCAATCTAGTTCATGTGACACAGTTCACCTATGTCACATCATTGATGGGGGGTCCTTTAGGGCAGTCACAGGGTTCTGCAGCTTTTGTCACAACCGATGTTAGGTTTATTTTCATACTCGCCAAATGTATTAACCATCACATTCATTTCTTTCTGACCCGTCACTCCCAGTCCCAGGCAGCCATTAATCTGCTTTGTCTCTATAGACTTCCTAACACTAACTATATACAATTTGTTTTTCCAAAACATGGTTTTTCTGTGTGTCGCTGGATGTCCTGGAACTAGCTCTGTAGACCAGGTTGGCCTCAAACTCAAAGTTTGCCTGTCTCTACCTCCAGAGTGCTAGGATTAAAAGTGTGCCCCACCAAACCTAGCAACATTATATATTTTATATACATAGAGTTGTGCAATACATAGTGGGATGGGTTGCCACTGCCTTGCCAAATTTTCAGGAATCGTCTCAAAATACATCTACACGCTTCAGTGTGTCTATACACGACTGCTTATGGCTGAACATTCCCACTGCTATGTAGGCAGTTCACACTCAATGTATTCATCTTTTAGTTGATATTCATTTGGCCTTTTCTACTTTGGGAGTGAGGAATGGTTCTACTGAGAATATTCATGGGCAAGTATTAAGTTTAAATGTTTCTGTTTCTCTTTTCCCCATGCTGAGAACTTGAACTGCTGGGTCATGTGTCAGTTCTATGTTAACCTTTGGAGGACTTACCAACATCCTTTCCTAAGTAACTGTGCCATTTTACGTTCCCTCCAACAGTGGACATGAACTCCAGCTTCCCTGCATATTCCCAAATGCTTGCTATCGTCTGTTGCTATTGTAATGTTGTTTGGAGATGCTGTTATCCTTTTTTAGTTATGGCGCTATTACTGACTTGTAGCGTGTTCTCAGAAGTCTCGGGCAGAGTGTATCTTTGACATAGAACTTTTAGTGTTGGTAAAGTCCAATTTGTAGTGTTTTTAATTTAATTCCTTATAACCATAGTTGTGTTTCCATATATAAATAATCGTTGACTAAACCCAATGTCTCAGGGGTTTGTGTTATATTTTCTTCTCAGAATTCTATAGTTTTTGTGGTTGTGTATTTATTTCTACAATCCATTCTGAGCTCCTTTTTATGTGAGGTATGAATTATGGGTCCAACTTTGTGTGTGTGTGTGTGTGTGTGTGTGTGTGTGTGTGTGTGTGTATCCAGAGCTTCTTCACCTGTTTTTGTGAATAAACTTTAACTATAGCATGGGTGCATCCATCCTTTTACAAGCTATCTGTGGTTGCTTTCACACTACAATGACAGTTGAGTGTGTACTCCAGATAGCACATAAATTGTAAGCCTGAAGTATTTGTTGTATCCCAGAAGTTTGTTGGTTCACTATAAACAGCTGTTAAATAATAAATAAATAAATAGCATATAAATGTATGGCTATCAACACTACAGTTATTTATTGCTTAACAGTATGCATTCATTTTTAGAAATATATTTCCAGATGATTATGTTATTGTGCAAATATCATAGAATGTGTATCTACAAACATGTATGATATAATTTATTGTATACTTAGGGTATGTGGCCTATACCATTGTATATATCTATGTCATTGGCCAAAATTGCATGCAATGCACATCTGCACTCAGAATGTTCATAGAACAAAAACTGGATTGACCCTTGTTAAGAGCAAATAGCTTCATTGGCATACTGTGGGAAAAGCTTCTCATTGAAACCATGGTCCAGATGTGAGTTCATGTATCAGTTTTGCCTCTTGTACAAGTCACCTTGAGAACAGCCATTGGTGGCATGTCCTCATGCACTGCTCAGCTTCAGTGGGCTGCAGCAGGGTTGGACCCCTGGTGAGGCTGGGGTGTTCCTATCTCTCTGCACTTTTTTCTCTGCTGTTACAGGAAGGATTGCAAAATGAGCACGAGAACGGTTCACTGAGGCTTCTCCCTGTGGCAGGAGAAGCCTTTAGGAAGCTGTCGGAGCCAAGACATCGCCGAGACATTCCAGAGAGCTCTCCAGGTTCCACACACATGTTCCATGTCATGCATACATGCTAATTCCCAAAGCATCAATTAGAATATTGCTCTGTTGTTTATCGAAATGTCAGATGGTTGGCAAAAGAGCCTAGTCTTGCGAATTAGATAGAGACAACTTGCAAGCTCACATCTCCTTGACTAGCCGTGCAGCCTCGGCAAGTTAGTTTTATCCTTTCTGAGATGTAAGCCTTTCATCTGAGAAATGGAGAGATTATATGAGGTTGTTGTGACAATCTAAGGAGATAACCAAAACGCAAGATCACCATGAAGGTCCCAGTGCATTGTGGAGTGAGGGCTGAGGAAAGAATAACGCTCACAGTGTACACGTCTCACTTTAAAACTGGATAATATTCAGCTGGCTGATGGAGCTGGATCAGAAAAAGATGGATATTTTTTCTTGAAATCTTTTCCTGATGCCTTTGATGGTAGCTTCTTTACTTTTAAAAGTAAAGACGATGGGCTGGAGTGATGTCTCAGTTAGAAAAATGCTCGTCTTACCCGTGTGAAGACCTGAGTTATCCCCGATACCTATGTCAAAGTGACTGGTGTGGTAGTACATGCTTATAAGGCAGAACCAGCCACATTGAGACAGGAGAGTTTCTGGAGCTCACTGGCCAGCCAGTCTCATCGAAATGGTGGACCCCAGGTCAATAAGAGATCCATATCAAAAGAGGTGGATGGCAGCCCTGAGAAGAACACCTAGCACTGCCTTCCAGCCTCCACACACATCCACCCTACACCACACACACACATGAGCATAAGCGCAATCCCACACAAACATGTATATTTAAAACATAAAAGTGAGAGCTGGGTGGAGGGGCTGACTTCAGTAATGCCTACACTTGAGAGACTGTGGCAGGAGGGTTGGGTTATAGACTAACCTAGGCTATTTAGTGATGCTGTGGACTAGCCTGGGCTAGAGAGTGAGATCCTTGGAACCCATATGAATGATATAGAGATAGTAACAGGCCTTTGTATTATTATTATTATTATTATTATTATTATTATTATTATTATTATTA
>OU015746.1:38030769-38041189 GCA_907169655.1 Acomys percivali
ACACACACACACACACACACACACACACACACACACACACACACACACACACACCATCATCATCATCACCACCACCATCATGGGGTGGGAGTATCGTGGAGGGGAGTGCTTTAGGGGAACCAGTTGTGGCCTGAGTGGTCCCTAACAAACTCATTGCCCTTTCTGTCTTCTGTGCCAAATGAGTAGTTGGCTATAATTAACTTTTGTCTAAATGTTAGATTATTTCCAGGCTTTTTCAATTTGCTCTGTGCCCACGTGTTTCCTCTACTATTAACTTAAACATTCTTATTCAAATTAACTCTCTTTCTTCCTTCAGAAATGTGGGTGTTTGCAATGGGGACTTTAAATCAGCGTATAAATGGTAAAGTACCATCACTTACCATAACTAAAAGATAACTCTAAAAATGAGCATAATTTTAAAACAAAGCAATATCATTAATATGCACCTACACATTGTCTTATGCCAAGCCTCCATGCCTTTCCTCTCTTGGCTTAAAAGGAAAATTAGCCAAAAGATGTAGATACTTGCCTGACACGGACAGCATGGGTTCCACTTTGAATTTGTGACTTAGCCTAATACAGAAATGCTGAAAGACCAGAGAAAGAAGTTCAAGGTTGTGATGGTTAATACTGTTTTTCAATGTTAGAATTCAGAATCGCCTGAGAGATAAGGCTCCAGGCACACCTGTGAGGGATTACCTACCTCACTCAGGCTGGCTTCTGAGAATAACTGTAAGGAATTAGCTTTATTGGGTTTTAATTGGGGTGGGAAGTCTGACCTTAACTGTGGGTGGCACCATTCCCTAGGCTGGGTCCTAGAGCGAATTAAAGAGAAAAAGTGAGCTGAGCACTAGCATTCGTTCATCCTTTTATGCCGCCTGACGTGGGTAGAGTTCCACTCAGTTGCTTAAGTTTCTGCTGCCAGGACCTTCCTCCCATGATGCTCTGCACCTTCCAACTGTGAGGCTTTGGCCAGGTATTTTGCTGCAGGAATGAGACAAGTAACTAAGGCACTGTTGGAGGATACTTAAAACGGAATGGTGACTTAATAATCATCTGATTATCTGGTAATCAAGAAATAGCTTCTAGAAGCACTTTGATGAGGACAGATCATCTTGGTGGTCCTTTGGGCTCATGACTGATGAAAAAGTAGACTACCACAGGCTAGGAGTAGACCAGGAGCTTCATGTCAGTGGGAGTGGGTGATAAGCCTTGCTTTACCCTTTCTTCCAGAGTCTACAAACAAACTGTCTTGTTGAATTAAAGTTATTAGTAGGAACCTTTTCTAAGATCTGCCTTAGCTCCCAAATAAATGTATTCAACAAGCTTTTAGCACAATGATTGAGCAGATATTCATCTATTGTAACCCGATTATGTTAGTCTGGTTACTTCCCACCCATCTGGCAGTTATTTGCCATCTCAGTCTCACCTTGGCTGCCTCTGCAGTATCCCTCTGTCCTCGTGGTGAGTTCCTCATGGCGATTCATTCTCCTTTTCCTTGTCCCTCTCCCTGTCCCTCGTCCCTCTCCATGTTCCTCTTCTTCCTCCCTTCTTGGTCCCTACTGGAGATCCTCTGCCTAGGAACAGAAGTTCTCCCTCCTGTCCTCTCTACCCAGTCACTGGCTGTTCAGCTTTTACTTAACCAATCCAAGATAATTGGGGAGCATTCTTTTTTTTTTAAGATTTATTTATTTATTTATTTATTTATTTATTTATTTATTTATTTATTATGTATACAGAGCTCTGCCTGCATGTACACCTGCAGGCCAGAAGAGGGCACCAAATCACATTATAGATGGTTGTGAGCCACCATGTGGTTGCTGGGAATTGAACTCTGGACCTCTGAAGAGCAGTCGGTGCCCTTAACCTCTGAGCCATCTCTCTAACCCCTTGGTGAACATTCTTTATACAACATTGACACAGATAATTCTTCAATAATCACAACAGTGCCCACATGTGGACTGCAACCTGACCTCAGAGCACACCAGCATCTGAATACACGGTGTACAAGACCAACCCCAACACCGTCTGGTCCTCAGAGCCATGTGGTTCTCAGCCTCTTTTCTATCTGGGTTGCCTGTGTTTTAGTCCAGCTTTCCCTCTTCCAACGAACATAAACTTAAACATTGTTTAAAAAGATGCTGTAAGGTTAAACGGATCATCTGTAATTCAGAGATGAGAAGCATCCCAGGGGTCTCACTCTGTTTGTTTTCCATCCAGGCATCCACCCCTCTGTCATGCCTCCTCTGCCTTGTGGTTCAGCATGGCCAAGCCAGACATTCCTGAAGGCTCACTGGTCTTCCTTCTTTCAAAGCCCAGCTACCCTATTGATTGACCCAGGTATCATGTGATTGACCCAGGCATCACCTGACACCCTGAGGTCAGGGTGCTAGTCCTGGGCTATTTGGGGGCCACTCTTGAACAAAGGAAACTCAAGAACTCTTGCTCAGGGACAAAGTTGTAAGAAAGATGGGCTGGAAAGAGAAGAGCTGGTGTGTTTGACAGGCACTCACCTAAAGTGCTCCCTCTCTCCCACTCTCACAGCTGGGCAGCCTCTGAAGGAGTAACTGACCATCTACCACCCCCACCTAGTAGTTCACAGCTATGGGGAACTGCAAATTGGGAGGCCATAACTCTTCTCTGGGTGCCAGAGAAGCATGCTGTGGTTCATGGCAGGGGACACATCAGGAACCTCTTGGATTTATTTCTTGCATCAGCTGTGGAATGTAGGATTCGGCATAATGGGAAAAGCTAAGGACACATGAGCAGACATGAGTTCAAATATGGTTGCTGGCATTTATTAACTATTTTATTCTGGGTGCTCATCCACACCTGTCTTTGGATCTACAAGAGAGATTTTAGGAGACTTACAACTGAAATGCCTTGGGGAGTATTAAATGGAATTTTCTGTTCTGCAGTCCTGGGGGTTCCCAGCCTTGCAGAAAAGACTCAACTATAAAGCTATGCCGGAATACAGAGTGCTACAGATAGTAAGAGAGGCAGGTACAGAGTGCTTATAGGATACAGGATGGGGCGGATGACTCTGCCACCCAGGAGGCCATGATTCCGCGAGGCCTTGAAAGGTTGAGGACTCTTAAAAGCAGAGAATACGGGGGGCAGGGGACGGGGGTAGGGAGTGGGGAGCAAGGTTCTTTCTAAATGGAAATATCGACTAATGACCAAGAATCAGACTGTATGAGGCATGTCTGGAGAAGCAGGGCCTGGGTGGTCCAAGCTCAAGCATAGCTTGACTATTAGGCTTTACTGGGCAACTCATACAGCAGAGGCAGGAAGGGACTGGTTTGTGCAGGAAGCTAATACTGCCTTGCTGCTTCCACCATCTCCCATGCACCCAGGTTGCCCTGGTCATGGATTGAGCCTGAGTAAGGAAGGAATTGTCATGGAGAGTCCCAAGAGGGGATGTTTCATGAGGCCATAGCAAGAAGCCATTCGTGGCCACAGAATCAATTGCAAGAGAGCAGGAGGAACCTCGCTGCATAGTTAAGCCTCAGTGGAGAGCAGACTGAGGCAATTGTGGGGAATTATTGCTTTAATTCAATCAGTGGTGGCCCTTTTGCCCTCTTCTCGGGCAGAAAAAGAAGAGCCGGGCTGAAGTTCATTAGCCAGCCTCAAACATAAAGAAAATAAATGGATTCTCCGAAGCCGTGAAGATGATTATTCTATTCTCTGCCAGCTTGTGGGGCAAGCCAAACAAGTTCTCTATTAGATAGGGAGCCCGCAGTGCTCCTCAGTCTCCTAATGTTTAAAATGGGATGGATAGAGGCTGGAGAGATGGCTCAGCAGTTAAGAGCACTGGCTGGTCTTCCGCAGGGCGTGGGTTTGATTCCCAGCACCAATATGGCAGGCTCACAACCAACTGCTACTTCAGTTATGGAGGATCTGATGCCTTCTTCTGACCTTCACAGTAGACAAAACATAAAATTAAATTAAATAAAACAAAAAATAAATAAAAATGTAATAGAATGTGGTGGGTAACCAGTTGTGAATCAAGGAATACAAATACAAAACTGCTTTGAAAGCGGGAAAGGACTGTGATAAGATCAAAAGTTGGATCCCATAGACATATTACCTCATAACAATTTTGAGCCCTGAGCTCTTTTATTAATAATGGACCCTAAAATTTTATGAATTATTGAAACTCTTTCTACTGGCAGTGTGTGTTGGGAGGGAGAGGAAGCATGCTCACCCCTGCATGAATGTGCGTTAATCGGAGGTCAGCATTACCTGGAAGTCTTCCCCATAGCCCTCTCTGCCTTAATTAATTAACTAATTAATTAATTACCTACTTTAGACAGACTCTCTTACTGAATCTGGAGCCCACCCTCTTCGGTGCTAGAGATTGAACTCTGGTCCTCAAGCTTGCACAACAAGTGCTTTCCCCACCAAACCATCTCCCAAATCCCATTATCCTGGCTTTCACTTGACCAATTTCAGTCCTATCCCAGGTATACCACTCATGCCTTATGTGCCCCCTCATAACTCAACCTTGGCATCATTTACAATGTTCTGCTTTTGCGCTAATATCAAAAGGACACACTTTGGGGTGTACAGGGATTCTCCCCCTTTTAAGATCTTAGGTGACTTTTTTCATGGCATGGAATTTTTGCAACATAAAGGGGCAAATCTCTTCGGAAAGCCTGCTGACAGGCATGTGCTGGATACTTTCCAAAGGACTGTGTTGTTTTTTCACTCCCAGGGACATGCTGGAATCTGGGTGCCAACTCCTCATTGACTTGGGGTTGTAAATTCCCAAGGATAGAAGCCCAGTTCCCAGCACAGGGTGGGGAGTGTTGCTGGCACACGATTGCAGAGGAGCGGTTTCCTCTGGGTGCGATGTGACCGTGGGCTAGTGCAGATGAATTACGGGAAGACCTTGCCTACAGACATGGGAAAGAAAGAAGCAGAGTAATATGGATATAGCTAGGTCTACGACGATGGTAATGAAGACCTTTGCATTCTCTTGTAGACAGTAGAGCAGTGTCACCAGACTCTCGTGTGAGAATCTAATCACCTTCCCTCAGCGCCCCCCCAGCCCCCCATGCCCATTGTCTTCGGAGTGCTCGAGTGAGCAGCAGGTGCCGCAGGGTTTAGGAACCATCACTCATGCTAGGGGTGGGTATTTTGGTGACTCGTCTGCTTTGGAGTCACATATGATCCTGTAAGTAACCCCGTAAACTCACTGGGCCACCAAGCTGGACTGGGACAGGTTCTGGTGACATCAGAAACTTCAGGTTCTTGTGTTCTAGAACAGGAAGTTGTACTAGGACCCAGGAGTAGCAGTAGAAACAGAGACAGCTCACTAAGGAAGAGAGCCAAGGAAGGAAGTGGGTCAGAGCTGGAGCAGGCGCTGGGGGGAGTCAGAAGCCTGGTGACCCAGAGCTCACAAAACTGTGACCTTTCTTATATGTACTTTTAAAATTATAATACATGAAATAATATAAACCCGGCATTTAGAAAACAGTATAAAGGAGAACATGCCCATTTGGTGCACTTATAATCCTCCTTCATCCTCCTCATCCTCCCTCTGTTTTTCTCCTGTATCTTTCTTTCCCATCCTTTAAGCTCAGTAGCTCTGAGCCAGGAGAATTTTGACCTTCTCTGGTCATTTACACATTATACACATTTCTTGTTGTGTGCAGCCTGCTCTCTTCCCTCCATTTCTTTCCTATGCTAATTTTGACCTCACTTTCCTGCCATGCTTTCTTTAGTCTTCTGGTACTGCATCTGTAATGAATAGGCACGCAACAAGAATCACCTTTGCTGAAGGGAAGGCCAGTTCATCTTCCTCATCAGGGATGTCTCCATATGCACGACCACAAGTGAGGTTAGCGCACGTGGAAACCCAAGTTAGAAACCTAACCACGCCGGGCGTGGTGATGCACGCCTTTAACCCCAGCACTCGGGAGACAAGGCAGGTGGATCATTGTGAGTTCGAGGCCAGCCTGGTCTACAAAACTAGTCCAAGACAGCCAAGGCTGCACAGAGAAACCCTGTCTCAAAAAACCATTAAAAAAAAGAGGGGAAAAAAAAGTAACCTAACCACAGAAAAGCTAGAACACTGTCACCAGCCTCTGTCACTCACTGCCAATGCCTCATACTAGAAGAATTACTCAACTCATGCTGTACTTGTCAGAAATTCTCTAGAGAAAGTGAACTTGTAGTGTGTGTGCGTGCTCATGTGCACGTATGTGCTTGTGTGTGTGTGTGTGTGTGTGTGCGCACACGCCCGTGTGGGTGTGTGTGTTCAGTGGTGTGGAATCTATTAAATTTGCTCTCATGTTGGGCTGGGTAGCCCAGCAATGGATCTCTGCATTGAGGAGAAACTGAGAGCATGGTAGCTGCTCAGCCAATGGTGCTGGATGCCTCAGCAGTTCCAGTGTGATGCTAAAAGCCTGGAGGATTCCTGGAAAGTCCTTGGCCTCCAGTCCATATTAGAAGGCTGGAGAAGGGTGGGTCGTATGGCAGCAGAGGATAGTGGCAGTGGAAGCAGCAGCAGCAGCAGCAGCAACAGCAGCACTACAGACACACTCACCTGAAAGATACAAAGGTCGCTAGGCAATAAAGCAACTTTTCCTCAGACCTCCTTATAACCTACTCTGAGTTAAGGTCTTTCCTCTGCAGCTAATTCTTCTAGAAAACTCTTTTACAGACCTTCTCAGAAGAATGCTTTTGGTCGATTCCAAACCTAATCAAATGGCATCCAAGATTAGCCATCACACCTGCTCCAGACAACAGACGTGAGCAGCTTCGTGTTCTGTGAAGCGGGAGACAAGTCACCAATGAAAGAGGCAATTGAATGCGTGGTCCCTCAGCTCAGGTCATCACCGCAACATGTCCCGCCTCTACCTGGATGGCCTCTATGACCACCAGGAAGAAGGGACTCTGGACCTCCTGACTCTGGTTGTACTTTCAGAGGAGGAGTCAGCTCCAGGATGCAGGGCAGTGTCCACCAGAAGGACCTTCCTGTCATTGCTTATATTCTCTTTGTGTTTGATGCCAGCTAGAGAGATCTCAGCAGCATGGAGGGTTTTGGCTTTGGTTTGGTTTTTTTTGTTGTTGTTGTTGTTGTTTGTTTTTTGTCCTTATCCTGTCAACCCTGAGAGGGAAAGCAGCCTCTCATTTATTCATCGGGAACTATGCATGGCAACGCGTATGCGTTTTCTCATTTCATCTTCAGAAAGTTCCAGAAGCTAGCCACTGCGGTGAGCAAAGCAAAGCTTAGCCCTTTTCCGTGTCTCCCTGGAAAGCAGGTATCAGAAGTGGGATCCAGGAAGTCACTACTTTGCACCCTCTATTGCAAGGCCTGACTGATGCTGTGTGGTGTCTAAACTGCCCACCAGAAGCACCACGAGCTCTTGTCATAGCCTCTCTGGCTCTTTCGGTTAGTCAGGTTCTAATCAATATGTTCTCAAGTCACTGTGTCTTGCTGACGCTCCTTCTTGTGGCCCTGGCTCACAGAGACCTCTCGATGCCTGAGCTCTATCGATTGCTGTCAATGCGATCTGGCTGAACTGTCCAACCTCGGCTCCAGGTTTACTTTCTTATGTGTAGAAAGCAGACAGCAATACCCCCGCTTCTTTTCTGGATTACCTTCCATTTTCCATCTCCTGCCTCATAGCTGCCCTCTTTTCCTGTGTCTCCTGAGCACTGGATGTTGAGATCCGCTCCACTGTGCGCTGAGCAGGACTGGAAACTGGGACCACACTTTGCAGCCGCAGAACTCCTCCACAGCACTTGGACCTCAGGCATATAATGCACCATCCTTATTTCTTATGTTTATACAGAATTAGATGACTACACCTGTATCGTTTTATATCTCCTTCGCTTCTTGTTTGATGCTACTTAAAACGATCAGGGACATTTCATAATATCTGGACACAGCCTTGAAGTCCGAGTATTTGGTACAAGGGTGGCAGGTACTGACTGCTCAGGGGGCGGCAGTTTCCATGAAGGAATATGGCCTGTCTTCCTAATGGCAGTCTCAGTTCCTAGAGTACTTGCACTGTGTTTGTGTCAACGATGGAAGGGACCTTGAGGAATTTCTGGGATGATACACTTATGTGGATACATAGAGGCTCAAAGGTCATACCCACTGAGTTGGTGACAGAAACAGGTCTCCCTCTAACCCCACTATACCTTCATTCCTGGATTGTGCTTGATTGGGTTCAGTGGGGCAGTTCCACTGGCACTGGCTTATCTGTACTGGTCTGAAGGATAGGCCCTTGTGAGTTTATATGTTTTTATCATTATGTGATAAAATACCTAACAGAAAGAGCTTAAAGGAAGCAAAGTTTGCTTGGCTCAAGGTTTCAGAGGGTTCAGCTCATGACTGTATGGCTCTACATACTTGGGCAAAACATGGTGTTTGGAAAGATGAAAGAGGCTGGTCTACGTTTCTTGACATGATGGAAGCAAAGAGAGAGAAACACAGAAAGGAGCTAGGACGAGATGTAGTTCTGGGTATATGGCCTGAGTGTCGTACTTCCTCTGGCTAAGCCCCACCTCCTACTTTTCACTGACTCCCAATAATACCATCATACCATAAATTCATCAAAGAATTACTCATTTGATTCATTCAGAATGCCAAAGACCCAGTCATTTCCTCATATAGAATATTTCCTGTTCAAACTGCTACAGGCCTGAATGAGGCCAGTACAAATGTATGCTGTTCGTGAATGCTCCCAGGGGTGCCCAAAGGTCTCAGGTGCAGACTCTGTTCTTGCATAATCCAAGCCCTTGGGAAAGATCCCCAACATCCCGTCACCCTAGCTACAGGCTATCCCTGGCATCTGGGAGGTGAGAAGAGAGGAAGTGACTCCTGGCTCCTCATGGGGGCTCAGGCTCTCTTTGATTCCTGGAGATGAATCAGCTGTGAGGCTGCTCCCACCAACCTTGGTGTTAATGAGGTCTTTGAAAGAAGCAAAATTCCTATCTGTAGTTGAGAGCACGGAGGGAATTAGCCCTGGGCCTGCAGCACAGAGCCCCCTCATTAGCCGTTTCACTCAAACCAGCAGTCTAAATCCTGCTAGGCAGCCACACAGAGGGGCAAAGAGCAAGTTGGCTTTGGTATCCATTGCCAGAGATGGCATCCCTGGAGACAGTCGTTTCCCAGCTGTGGTTCCTGTGTTCGCAGAATGAACTTTGTTTTACCTCTATATAAGTTTGCTGCGTTGGTGTGTGTATGTTTGTATGTGAAGCCTGTAGCCCCGTTAGAAGCAAAAAACGGAATGGAGGTAGGAATAAGGATGGTCCTAAGAACAGATGAAGGGCGGTGTTCCCCACCTACCTGTAGGAATTTCACAGAGGACCTGTGCTCAGAGCTCTCCCAGGACAGCTCACTAAGGGAGTTACCTGGGTACCTCTCAGAGCCTCAGCTGCAGGACTGTAAGCCTTCTTCTTCATTCCCTTCCTCCTCTTCCTCCTAGCCTTCCTCTTTGACATTACTCTTTATTGTACACCAAGAGCTTCTCAGGGACATGGGACTAATCTTGTTTCCATTCCCCAGGATTCAGGATCAGGGGTAACTATTATACAGCACAAGCATCAACTGGACTAGATTGCACTAAGGGAATCAACTGTAATATAAGACACATCTGGATGCTTCCTATCTCAGGAGGAGTTAGTAGAGTTGGCCATTTCAAGGCCATGTCCGAGAGGCTTGACGTTTCAGACTTCATTGTTACCTTCTATCTTCTGCTTTGGGTGAGGCATCAGAAAAGGGAGTGTAGACCCTAAGGATGCATCAGGAAACACGTAGCACCACTCCAGCTGCCCCCCACGTTCATCCACACCATCACTACGACCACCGTCATCATCAGTGTTGTCATCTTCCTTATCACCACCATTGTCGTCACTACCACCACCATTAACACTGCTGTTCTCATAGTCACTATCATCACCACCATCTTCATTAACACCACCAAAATCATCATCTCCATCCAGGCAAGCCAAGTGGATACATGTGAGATTTTACCTTATTCATCACAAATAATGCATCAAGGTATTTCTGAACCAAAACATCATCGTCATAGCTGTAACATTTCAGCCATTTTGCACAATGGTTTCATTTCATCATCAAAACAACCAGATAGGGTTCATGAATTATTAATCCTGGATTTAAATGTGTCTCTGGAAGGCAAATCCCCTTCTCTACGGTTATACATCTCTATTCAGGAACCAACCCTAGGGGACCCAATGCTTGTATTCTTACTCTGTTGAGAGACACCAGTTCAAATCCAAAACTGTAAGCTCATCTTCAACAGCCATAGAAGATTCCTGAGAGGCACCTTAGGAAGGAGAATGATGGCTATTTGTCACACAGCTGCTTGGGGACAGACTAAGAGTTTGGTTTTGTGTGTGTGTGTGTGTGTGTGTGTGTGTGTGTGTGTGTGTGTGTGTG
>OU015746.1:38041199-38094245 GCA_907169655.1 Acomys percivali
GTGTGTGTGTGTGTGTGTGTGTGTGTGTGTGTGTGTGTGTGTGTGTGCTTACTTGCTTCAGCAAGAACCTATGATGCTCATTTACATATGCCTCTCCCCTCCTGCCTTCAGTTCATCTCACTCACCTTCCCCAAGGCCCCAAGCAGCTCAGCTTTTCTAATAGGCATATCCTAAGTGGCCAAACTCTGCTGTCAGCATCTCCTCCATCCTCCCTGAACATCTCAGAAGAAAAGCCCGGGTTGCCTGTGTAGTCCGTTAACTCCACTGACCTCCCTGCAGGCACCTAGCTCAGAGGGTCCTCCCATTTCTGCTCCTGCCCAGCAGCAGAGGGAATTGGAGAAAGAGCAGTACCACCCAGCCTTGGAGACAGTGTATGCCCTCCTGAGAGTAACAACCACAAGCTGACATACACCACCCACAGGGAGGGACGACCCTAATCAGGAAGCTCACGAGGCAAGTGACAAATGTGAATTGGCCATGAGCGTGACAGAGTCCCTCAGATCTCAGTCTCAGCTGATTCACTGTGCTCATACATCATTAGATCAATCCCCAGGCGACACATTCCAGGGTCTGCAGGTTGGCACATCTGCAAGGCAGCAAAGGCTGTGGGTCGGCCTGCTCTGCAGCTTTAGCACAGCCTGCAGCTCCTTGCTTTCAGGGAATCCTTGAACATGATTCATAGACGCCCCCTCTATTCTCACCAGAGGACATATGCAATCATACAAATTCCCCACATAAACACATTTATCATGAATGCATAGAAACACCAAATATACTTTTCTTCACTGTTCAAACAAGTCAGCTCTCAGTGTGCTACAAGCCATGCAAGTACACACAGAGATACATGCGTGGGTATGCAGAGAGTACATAGGTCCATTCTACAAATGCTACAATCACCCACACATGGTGTGCCATATTCTCTCAACATATATGCATATATGTAGACATGTTGGCTATTAAGTGTATACACCTACAATGCAGGATCAGACAGGCTCACTCTGCCGTCACTCAGCCTGAGTTCAGAGTAGACTATTAGCTACCAACAAAACACACATTGATCTCATACTGTTTGCAAAGCACTAGATATTTGCCTGGACAGGCAGTTCACAAATTAGAAGATGCATTGTACCAGGATAGACTTCTGTTCAATGTATTCAGCCCAATCAAGAACTTTATATTTCTACTACTAACATGAAGTACCATAGTTTTCATACTGGTGAATTAACACATTCATAACATGGAGACTTTTACCTGCAAAAGTACATGAGAGATGAGGAACTGAGGTCTTGAAAATCTACAATGTCAAGGTCTTGGACCCACTTGGCAGCAAAGGCAGAACCGGAACCTTGTCTCTTGGATCTCAATATGGTCACCTTATTGGTGACTTCAGTGCTTGTCACCATAAGCAAGCATTTGCACGTATCAGTCTTGAGGCTAGATCAGTCTTGAGGCTAGAGCCTCAGGATGTATGAATGGACGGCTACGTCCCGCCTATTGTTGACCTTGATGGAGAGGGTTAAACCTCAAGCCTTTTAATCTCTTGTTATAGACAGTTTTGTAATTTAATAAAAGCCAAGAGCCTTTTCTTTACAGAAATACTCATTCTCACCTACATGGTGAATGGAGTGTAATTTCAGGCAAGCCTGTGACTCCAGCTTAAAACACCTCACTACCCATATAGGAACCTAAGTTACCAGGTAACCATGGAGCAGAGATTTGCTTACATTTCAGAGCATAACTTAAGCTTGGCGGCCTTGTCTCAGGGATGAGTGTAGAGACTCCCCTTGGTAGAGACTCACCTGGGTGAAAGAGCAACCATTAACCTTTTCTGATCCCTACCAGATAGGGACATAGGCTACCCAAAGGCCAATTAAGGACTTAGACTAACATATACCTGCCACTAACTAACCCTGAAGCCATCCTCTTTCCCCACTCTAGCCTTAGGGCAGCTGCAGTCCCCAGTGATGGTGACAAAGAAAATTTCCTTTGCCATTCATTTCCATAGCTTCATATCTCTAAAAGATCCCGGGAGTAATGTGCCTTGGCAAAGGGTACCACTGCTCTTCTGGAAGCGAGCTAAGTTCTGACTGTTTTCCTTATAAGACAGCACCCTTACTTGATGATCGATAGATGCTGAGCCCCTCTCTGCACAACCTCCTGGACAAACAGCATTCTCTCTTTTCCCGGTGCTCAGCAGAAGGCTGGGGCGATTCAGTCCAGCTCTGAGGCAATGAGTGCAGACTAATGATACATGTCCCAAATGAAGCATGCATCCCAACTCAGAGATGGCGCTGGCTCTGAGATGGTCCTTCTCATCAGCTCTTTGTTTGGCCTTCCTCCTGAGCCCCGGGCATTGCAGACACTCCTCATCAAGCATGGGAACACCACCAGAACGTCTCCCTTTAGGGAGCTCCTTCCAAGACTCTGCATCAAGAAAATCAAGAAATGATCCTACTTGGGAAAGAAACAGAACTGGCTTTGCTAAAAGTCTGACGGCCCAGGGGCAGCAACATTTCTCAACCGTAGGTGACTTGGGTGCCAGGGGATATATGGCAATGTCTGAAAACATTTTTGGTTATTATATCTAGTGAGCAGAATACAGGGAAGAGCAAACTCCCCGCAGGGGACAGAGCTCCCTCCCACCACCAAGGGTCCATGTACAGAACTTTGACAGAGATCCTCAGACACATCCTTAGCCTTTTGCTTCTAGAATAAGCAGAAGCAAAGCTTCTTGGAAAAGACTTCTTTCTTCTTTTCTTTCTTTTTTTGTTTTTGTTTGTTTGTTTGTTGTTGTTGTTGTTGTTTTGTTAGAGCTATTCACTTGTTTTGAAGTCAGGAATTGAATTGGACAAAGGTGTCACCCTGCCACCCCGGGAGCCCTGCCAGTCTTCTCAATACGGACACAGCACTGTCTCTGATACACAGTGCACTCCTCTTCCTAGAGGGCCTCCTCCCTTCTGCTGGAGCTTCCCATGAGACCTTCTCCTTGGGAACTGGGGACCTGGTGGTTGCTGGTTCCTCCCCCCACGAGACTAAGCTGAAAGAGCGCTTTGAGATGGTTTCAGCCCCACGCCTCACCCCTTTGGAGCTCTCTGCCCTTCAGAGATGAGAGACATGATGTCAGAGGTGACCTGGTAGTGATAGAATTGTAGCCCCATCTCTTAGTTCCTACTTTAGGGATCTTTCCAAGGTTTTCTTTGTGCACATTTCAGCCGTAGTGACTGGCACTGGGTGCATGCCACAAGAGCCAAGAAGTACTGACCCAATGACCTGAACTGGAAATTATGGTTCCTGTGGCCAGGGTAGTGCTGGATGCCTAGGGTAGTGCTGGATGCCTAGGGCTCTGTTCAAATCTGGCACTGTTGATAGATTCCATTCTGTCCTAAGAGCCGGCAACAATTTCACCCACAGAAAATATGACTCTTGTTATGCATGCACTCTCCCATCACAGCCCAGAGGAAACATGCCCACAAAACACCTCCCCTGAACCAAACCCAACAACAGCCTGTCAAGCTAAGCAGATCAACTGTTTTCAAATTCTCCTCTTAATATCTATTTTCTATTGTTCTCTCCCCTTTGTCATCGGCTGGTACTTGCCAGCAGACAAGTGGTAATTGCCGCCAGAGGCTTAAGGAAATTTATTCACAAGAACTAAACATGGAGAAAAATGGGATCTGTTTACCATCTTTCTGTAGGTTAGGAGACGACAGCAAATGGAGGATGTAGTGACAGCATCCTTCGGTCCAGGGTACCACATCTCATTCTTGATTTTTGTTTTGGACTGATGTACGGGAATTTTTGTGAATACACAGTTTAATGACTACAACACAAGCCATCTGCACGTATGCATGGCTGTGATGCCCCTGCCAAACCTCTCCCATTTCAAAGGGGTCCCCAAACCCTAGTGTGCCCTGATGCTGTTTCCATGGAGCACCTGAAGAGAACAATAAAGGTAAAGTGATAGGCACAGCTAGGAGGTAAGCTTCGGTAAGGCTACAGTCTCATCTATATCTCTCAGGACTTTGTTTCTCATGAGAAAGAGCAGGCCTTCAACATGCCGGAACACAGAAAAACACCCTGTATCCCTGACGCTCCTTGTAATTAATGGCCTGTGTCTGTAAGAGCATCCGCTGGTTTCTCAGCCTCCAGCTTTGCTTCAATCCAAACCATGCTGCAACAGAATGCAAAGCAAATGAGCTCTCTACTTCAAATGAAGTCCTTCCAGGAACCCTATTGTTACAAAGATGGAATCCCAACTCTTTGTCATCGATGAAAAGAGTTTGCCTGCTTGAGTCGTGCTTGCTTCTCTAGATTCAGACATTGCTCTGCCCCATTACCATTCCAGGAAGCCATCTTGCAGAACGTTTGCAGTCCTAATTTCTTTGCTTGGTGGATCCAAAATCAATGACTCCATAGTGCCAAGTTCTCCTTCCTTGAGAGAGTTCATTGACCCCCCCCCCAGTGAACTCTGAATTGGGAAGCAATGGGTATGCTACCAAGGATTTGACCTTGAGCAGGCAGATGGCCACTCAGATTCATCCTTCAGTGTCCCCTCCCACAGACAGGCACATGATCTGCGCACTCCTGGAGTCTTGGGAAGATCACTAGCAATGTGTGGTGAAGCTCTAGAAACCAGAAAGTGTCCCCCATGATGCCCCCCTACCCTACCTGTCCCCTATCTCAATGTCCTGTCTACTTCCTGGGTCTGTCTTGTGTGTCTCTCAATGGACAGAGGTGCAGCTCAGGGTCTGGCTTAGAGTCAGCCCTGAACAGCCACCTAGGATGAGTGCATTCATCACACATACAGCTATTCATTGGAAAAGAATGAGGGACCCAGGTTATTTCTCCAAACTAGCAACTAGTTGTGAAAATAAGGTTAACTTTTCTGAAACATCAGTATAGAGTTGCTCTCTTTCTCGGTGTGTTATTTTAGCAAATATATTAGCGCCCCCCAGAGGCTCAGTTTTCTTAGCTGTAAAATCAGGTTAATGTCCACATCCATGTGTCCCAGGATGGAATAGATACTGTGTACAAAAGATGTTGGTCCTTGTCCCTCTTCTCTCTCGGTGCCCCTTCCTGGCTTTTCTGACTGTGCTCAGTGGAGCCCCTGAAAACTGAGGGTCTGGCCTGCTAATGTGTGTGTTCTGGGCTGGAGCCTTCCAGGGCCACCGGCCCACCCTCACTCCCCCATCCACCCCACCCCCGGCTTGCTCACTCTCACCTGCCAGCTGCTGCCTGGAATGCCTTGGGGAGCCAACAGTTAAGAATTACTGGGTACCTCTAATGCTGACAGTGTTATTTCTGCTCTTGTATAATATCACGAGTCAAATCAGCTAGGCAGAATGTTCTGTAAATATCCAGATAAAAAGATCAGAGATAGGTCCCAAGAGTGCCAGAGCCCCTAAAGGTAGGCCCACTTGAAAGAGGGAGGGGAAAGTCTCCACAGCCCTCCTCTGTAGCTTTTGGGTCACACTTCTTCCCTCACCTCATCTCTGGAGAGAGTGGAGAGGAAAGAGGAGGGCAAGGAGGGAGGAGAAGACCTCAGCAGCTTAGCCTTTAAGAAGGAAAGTGAAGCCTCTTTCCCACAAGGCCCTCAGACTACTCACCTTGTAGGCAGAATCACTGTTAGTGATGGATGACAAAACTTGCTCTTCCTGGGACTTTGTTTCCTACCATAAGGTGTGCCCCCTACACCCTGAGCTAATCCCTTCTCCAGATGAATGGATTTTTCTGGCCAAAGCCACACTGGCTGCTGCTTCACTGGAGCAGCTTGTCCTGGAGTGCTGGTGCCCGCTGGGTGGAAAAAAAAGCAGAGTTCTGAAGTCAGACCATACACGCATCAACCTGACCACTGTCGTCTACTGGCTGGAAGCCCCCCCAAAAGGAGTCTGCCTCTCCAAGCTTGTAGCTCATCATGACAAATGCTTTCAGCACTGATAACCTCATGTGGTTCCTGGAATAAACTAAGCTCCTGTTTTCTCCCATATGTTTGTATCTGCAAGTTCTTCTGTCTGACAAGCTTCCTGCGTTCCCCACCACCACAAGTCCTTTCCCACTGATGTCTGCTCCTCCGCCTTCCTCTGTGAAGCCTCCTCAGGCTCCGCGCTCCTGGGCACTATTCCCCATGCATCCCAGAATAAGAACACACCAGGGCCTTGTCATTCACTCTTTTGCCTTGCCTCTGGGCTCTTTTAGATGCCAGAGACACTCCAGTCTTCTCTCTGGCACAGGTTATGCTCAGAGAATATTAAGTGATAAGAATGCAAACAGACTGGATGTAGTGCAGCATGCCTTTAATTCCAATACTCGGGAAGCAGAGGCAGGTGGATTGCTGTGAGTTTCAGGCAGGCTTGGTCTACAGAGCGAGTCCAGGACAGCCAAGGCTACATAGAGAGACCCTGTCTCAAAAAAAAAAAAAAAGAATGTAAACAGGTTCCAACTCACTGTTGCAAGCTGAGGGCACAGGAGTGGACTAGATGTTGTCTGTCTGGAGTACAAAGAGGTCTGTTCCCGAGGAACAGGCCAGGGTTGTGCCCACGATTAATATGTGCCCAACAATGAGAAGAGAGAGGGCTGGAGATGTAGGGACTTCTGAAATTGCAGGAACTGAAGATGCAGGAAATAGAGTCTAGTCAGGCTGGGGAAGGGGCAGTGGTAAGGGTTTCGGTAGAGCTTGCAGTCATGAATTTCTTTTATTAAAATGGTAGCCTCAAGGTAGGGATCTGGCTAAAGAGCTGAGATAGGCAGGGGAGGCACAGTTATTCTCCCCATTTTGTAGATGATAAGACTGAGGCTCAGAGACAGCATGTGCATGTTCCCAGAACGCATGGCAGTGAAAGAACCTAAAGCTATATAAGACACTTTCTCACATGAGGCTCCTCTGCCCTATCGCATGTCCTCCAGAGGTCTCTGTCTCTGTCTCAGGAGAAGATGCAGACTGGGTACTGGGGATGTTTCAAGTCCTCCAGATGCCTGGGTTTGGATGTGCCTGGATGGCTCTCTTGAGAGAAACAAAACTTTGCTGAAAAGAAGGGACAGGTATGTGGGCTGACCCCACTGAGACGGAAACTGTTGGGTGGGCAGAGCCAACAGCGTTAGGTTTGAGCAGCTGTGCTGGCCTGGTTCTCTGGCCTATGCTCTGGAAAATTAGGTCCTAGGAAAGTAGCTTCAGATGCAAGAGGCTGAAATCTGTCTGCTCCACAGGTGTGGGATGTGCAAAGAATCCACGGTGTTATTGTGTGTGGGCGACGCGCATGTGTGTTTAACAGCAAACATCCCACATTGAAAGGAGTCGGATTGGAAATGTCAGTTAAGCTGATGGAAAAAAAATATTCATTACAGTGGGGTGGCATCATACACATCTTTAGTTTACCTGCTGAATTTAGAACAAGCTCATTCATCCTTTCCCATCCCACTCTTTGTACATGAATTAAATTCAACAGAACTAAACAAACAACCAAAGGCTTGGCAGTAAGAGCTATTAATGAGACCTCCAAAACCCTCATACGCTGGGAAGAGCAGATGGCTCACCGTGTTCATCTCCAGCAGAAAAGGAAGTGGAGCCAGTGCACATGACCACTGGTGGACCTGGGCTTGTGTTTCAGCTGAGCTCAGGCACTGGGCCTATGGCTCATATCGACTGTCACCATCTTGACCTTCTCCTATAGATGACATCCAGGGAGAGCTGGCTCCCAGAGTCTATACCCTCCTATCTGGCCTGCGAGAGGAGGCACAGAGCCCTGGGACCAGATATGGATACATGGCAGTGCTTGCTCAACTCCAAGCTTAGTCATTTTTGTCTCTATCTGGGGTTCTCTCCCCTTAGAGCTGCCTGCCTCTAGGGATCTTAGACTCCATGTCATGCAGAAAACAACACGGACAGTTGATTTGGGTGTGACTTCTCTAGAGTTCTCCCAATTTCAAAGACATGAACATCCACAAGGAATAAGCCATTCCAGCTAACAGCTAAGAAGCCGGAGGAGCTTGGCCAGGGCTTGAGGCAGTGGGCTGATGAGCTGTCACTCAGATATCGCCAGCCTGTTATTCAGATATCCACAGACAGCTCGTCAGAACGTCCAACTCCTTGTCACAACACTTGAGGAAACACCCACCTAGTTTTACTTTATATACCAGGTATATGAGGTCATTCAAATCATATGTATAGATCACATGACCAAAATGACGGCTAGTATTCTTACATTTGGGGTGTTCCAGCCGTTCAATGTCTGACCATCCCTTTATTTCAGAAAGCCTATGAAGGACATTGCAAACATTTCTCAGCTTAGAAAACTGAGAGTAAACAGTCTTCTGGGTCATACAGTACTTTTCTGGCCGAGTGCTGCCTACTACTGTCTGTTCTTCTCACAGACTGTATTCAGGGCTCCTCTTTCCCCACCTTCTGCAGATCTCAAAACTCAATGCTGAATTATAGCGACGCGCTTCACTCAGGCACGCATATGAATTCTGGTAGCGTTAGCTGTGAAGTGAAATGGTGGGCAGTCATCTGTTTCCCTCTAGCATAAATGATAAATTAGGTGAGGTGGTTCAGGGAGAGGGGAACAGTCTCCCTGTAGGCTAACATTGGTCAATATAACTAGGTGTCATTCAAATAAGACACCTGATTACCAGTGACGCAGCACTTAGTTGACTTTTGGAGACATGTGTCCTATGACGGAACTCCTTTATTTCTTAACTCCAGGCTCTACCATGCTCTATTTGTCTTTCAAAGTTATTAAAAGTTTAGACTTCGGAGTTCACTGTGTGTCCGAGTCAGGGCCTCGCTACATGTTAACCGCGTGGCTTTAGCCCAGTTATTTAGCACCCACATGCATCCATTTCCCACCCGTGAAATGAGATAACTAAAATATGGGATTTTCAAATTTTACTCAGAAGAGTAAAACAACTTAATAAATTCTGTTATAAAAACATCTAGTATGGCAATAAATAACCAAAAAATGTTGGTAAGTTAAAAAACTGATTTAACAGTAAAAACAAATAGCATAGTACTTTTGTTTGATGACTAGATAATCCTCAAATGAGATCAAGCTATCTGTCTCTCCCTTTGGTGGCCTGCAGAGCTGAGGGTCACTGTTCATTCTGAAATGAAGGCTTGAGGATGTGATACCCGGCATCTCCGATGACTATCTTCCCCAGATGTTAATTCTCATCTGTTTTCTTCATTGTGCCAGAAGCACATTTGTCACCCCGTAATGTTACAGATGAGACCCTGGAGGTCATAACCATTCACTCAGGCCCCCAAACAACCCATCTCACATGAAAACCATAGATGGGCATATCTGACGCCACATTCACTGCTGCAGTCTGCATGGTCCTACCCAAGTCTCTTAAAGGTTACAATTATAACCCCTTCGGTCTGGGAATGACAAGTTCATAGGGAACTCTTAAATCTGGGTTTGCTTAATAGTATTTAACTCCGCTCATGAAACCAGCAAAAAAAATATGTATGCATGTATGTATAGATGTTCATATGTGTGTGAGTGCACGTGTGTGCAGGTGTGTGTGTGCATATATATGTATGTACATGTGTGTAGAGGCCTGATGCTGACATCCAGAATCTTCTCCAACATCTCTCCATCTTATGTACTGAGACAGAATCTCTCAACTGAACCCAGAGTGTGATGCTGTCTGGTCTAAGCTAGCTCCAGGTATCTCTTTTTCTGACTTCCTAGTCCAGGAATAATGGCCTGGCTACCATGCCCACGCAATATTTGCACAGGTTCTGGGGTTCCAGACTCAGTCTTCATGCCTGTGTAGACCATAGAGCCTGAGCCCATCTCCATAGCTCCAGCCCCACCCCACCCCCAAAATCAATTAATATTTCATGTTAAGCAGGGGCTGGAAAAATTATGATAATATATTCTATTAGTGGTAGTTTTTTTTTGAAAGAACACCACACAGCAAAATGGGTGCCGGTACTAAGCTTTAACCACCAATACATCAGCTGGCATCACCAGAACATTTTGAGCAATTCTCAGAACTCTATGTAGAACATACTGGAAATGAGTCATTGGCTCTGAAGGTTTTGTCTTTGCAGTGATTTGAAAAAGAAGAAGAAGGAAAAATTTGCGTCTGAGAATCTCTGTATCTATAAAAATTATGCAGCTCCCCAGCATGGAGACACAGTCTTATGTTCAATTAAATGTCAGGCAAGGAGAGGATGCTTGACTCCATCATGGCCTAATGG
This sequence comes from Acomys percivali, assembly GCA_907169655.1. Classification (NCBI taxonomy): domain Eukaryota; kingdom Metazoa; phylum Chordata; class Mammalia; order Rodentia; family Muridae; genus Acomys; species Acomys percivali. Next base: position 38,051,404 of record OU015746.1, read on the forward strand.
CTGCTTGCGCAATTATCACCAGATGTATAACTCATCAGGACCGGGATAATGTCACACATCAAAACAGTGCTGGCACTTAGGGTGAGCCTCGCCTCTTCTTGTCTGAGTTTTAAATGTACAGGAAGAGGCACAACCCACGATCGCAGACAGTAAGAGGTTCAACTTTCAAGCTCAATTTTCCAACTACTCCCTTCACAGACTTCTGCATCAGTTTAATTGAAGAATTATCCTGAGATTGCCAGATGAGCTATGAGGTTGGTATCATTTGCAACTACTTTTCTACGTGAAGCTGAGCTTTCCCAGTGCTCTGCAAGCGAAAGGAAATGGAAGAATAAATTACAGTCTCAGTCTCCTAGCAGCCTTGATTTCAGAAGTTTTATCATGTTTATCAAAACAATCTCATAGTTCTCAGCGAGTCTTTTTATTACAAACAGAAATAAATGTTTTACACTGAGACCTATGATTAAATGTACACTATTAAAACATCACATTCATCTATTTTATGTATCAGGGTCCCATGTGAGGTGTTATTCAAGGAGAACATACATTTTGGTTAAGGTTTTGAAAGCCAATTTTAAGACACAATCAAGTCTCTTCCTTGGCCTTCTCTTATTCATCTTTCTTGTGAGATTCACTGGCCACTCCCCATATGCTTGGCGCTATCCCAGGTCTTGGGACATCTAAGCAAATAAGCCAAAGTTCTTGTGTTCATGGGATTTACATCCCATGGGAAGACAGGCAGCAGGTCAACAGATTAGATCATTTACAGGTGCTCATCAGGAAGGAGAGGACCACATCTCTATGTACTGTACATGGCAACGGCTCTATGGAGCCGTTTGGTTTTCACTATTTGAGCATCTGTGGGATGCTCTGCCTTCCAGCTACCTCCACGTGTGGGAAGCTCAGCTCTAATCACTTTAAGCATCCCCTGCCCCAACTAAATCTAAATCTGTCACTCCGAATCCTATTCATGCACACTGGCATTCCTCTGAGATCTTTTCCTGCGAGTCTGATTCATCTTCCACAGGCAACCCCATTACCTGTCAGTACACAGGACTCACGGCTCCACACTACCAGCAGTTTCCTAAAGGGTAATGGCCAGGCTAGAAGCCATGTAATGTGAGACAAGGGTAGAACAGGACAGCTACCTCTTTCTGCTTTGGGCTCTACTTGTCTACTGTCATGTTTATAGCAGGTTTGTTGTGAGGGCCATGATACTATGGCCTCTTTTGTGGCTTAACGTCTCCTGAATTGCCTCAGAACTGGGCACATCAGTGACACCCCTCTCTAAATTTGGATGCTTGTGGTTTTCTATTTAAGCTACAGTTCAGAACATGTAAAAATCTTCTCAATGCCAGTTTCTTAGAATGCCAGTGAAAACACTTGTAAGGACCACCCACAGAGCCTTCTTTTCTCTGCGGTTCTTCCCTTCAAGTTGGTCTTTCGATTAATGCCGGTGTTCTTTATTGGACCCACACAGATGTCAGCATGGTCCCAGTGCCTTCTCTCACCATATAAAAGACGTTTTCTTTTACAGGTTTTCAAATAGGCTATTGTAATTTTTTATATGTGTTATTACCATGTGTACATGATGTGCACATGTGGGCAATGCTTTCCACGCAAGTGTGTGTGTGTGTGGAGGTCAGAGCACAACAGTGTGGAATCAGTTCTCTCTTTCCAGCTTTATGTGTGTTCCAGGCATTGAACTCAGGTCCCTACACTTGCGTGGCAAGGGCTTTACATACCGAGTCGCCTTGCCAGCCCCTAATTGGGCTCCTTTAGCCTTAAAGTCCCAGGTTTTAATATTCCAAATGTGGGACTGGATCTGCTCCTGCGGTAACTTGGTCTGCAAGTTTTTATTTCAACACACATCTGCATATTAGCCTGTATGCCCAAAGTGCTGAAGATGTGTGTTGAAATCAAAACATAAGCTGTTGCAACTTTCCACTAGCCTTTCACTTCCTCCCAACATTTCCTTTGAACAGCCAGAAATTCAAATGGCCAGAATCCTAGGAGCACATACTTGCCCTACCTACCTGAGAAATTCTCTAAGAATTCTGTTGGATTTGTACAACCACTCCCTTCTTTACAACCAACCAACACTCTCCTGTTTTGCTCAAGTTAAAAAAAAAAAAGTTCTTTCAACCCCATGATCTTGGCTCTGTTCACCCTGCCTCTCTCTTCTGTATATACTTTTGGTTTCTTTCTGTCTCCACCTATCCACACCTTCCTCCCTATGTAGCTCCCTATGTCTGTACATATTTATACATGTGTGTCCCTGGTACCTGGAGCAATAACTTACCTAGACTTGAGCTCATAGTCCAGGTCTTTAGGGCACTAAGCTATTTCTTTCAATGCAAGATGATGGGTTTCTGGTTTACAAGGTAAGTTTACTGTGGCGCTTAATCTTGAAGGTCAGCTTGATTAGTTCGAGGAGTTACCTGGGCGATTAATAAATCACACATCTTGTTGTTGCCTGTGAGTGTGTATCCAGAGAAGATTAACTAGGGATGGGAGGAGCCATTCTGAATACGGGCAGCAGTATCCTGTAGGTGCAGGATGGGAGGGGACCATAGGCTAAGAGGGAACAAAGGCAAGTTCTGATAGCATAGGTCTCCTCTCTCTTTCCTTTCTATCACTCACTGTTCTGTGGCCTCCTTGCATGTTGGACAGAAACCTTTCTTCTTTTCAAGTTGTTGATGTCAGGCACACTGTCATAGCAACCTAAACTCCAATACACTGACTTATAATCTGCAGTTCTAATAGGTGCCAAGTTCCTGTTTTCAGTTTCCCACATGACCACCCTGGAGCCAGCTCAGACAGGATAATGTGACCGTGTCACAGCATTCCTGAAACAGTATATTAACAGTGACAATGTTTCATAATGAACCTCAGATACGTCAATAACACACCAAAGAGCCATCAAGAGCTGAAATACCCACTTCTCCTGGACCCATAATCTTTAGTCTGGCCAAGCACTCCTTTCCAGAGCACACTGAACTGCATACTCATCCTCCACATCTTAGGGCATTAGAAATGCGTCTACCTGAAGTGTTATTGCCCCATCTGGGATTTATTCCAAATAGCAGTTTCCTCTAGAAAGCTTTTCACTAATTCCTGTTGAGTATCCCACACACACTTGCCAGGCTGCCCAACCACCTTATATGTCGTCTGCTCAGCACTTACTACCCAATATCTCAATAGATACTTAGTCTCCTCCCACGTGAAGATAGCTGAGCCACATTTGCTCTGTCTCTAGCCCAACCTAGGAGCTAGTGTGGAACAAGAGTCTAGACACTCATTAGGAAATGTACCCCTGAAAGCATCCTCAGGAGTTTTAGGCTGGAAATCATTTAGACAGGACTTGAAGGCTGGGAGAGCAAAAGTCACACACCCATCAAAGTAACCCATGAGTGCATGGAGTAGACACTCATCCCCACAGCTGGGAGAACAAGGCAGGAGGCAGCTCAGTGGGTGCTCGGTGACCTGTCCCACTACTGTAGCATTGCAGTTCAGCCATGAGGCTGGCTCTAGAGTGATAAAGAAGCAGGAAGCTGGTATCAGCTGATGCTGCTGAGCGGTGTCTTAGTTGATGTTTCTACAGCTGTGTTTTTTTTAAATGACCAAAAGCAATGTAGAGAGAAAGATGTTTATTTCATCTTATACCTCCAGGTAGTAGTTCATCACTGAAGAAGTCATGCCAGGAACTCAAGTAGAGCAGGAACCTGGGGGCAGGAGCTGATGCAGAGGCCATGGAGGGGTGCTACTTACTGGCTTGCACAGTTTGCTTTCCTGTAGCATCCAGGGCATCCAGGCCAGGGATAACACTGCTCACAGTGAGCTGGGCCCTCCCACAGGCCAGTATGGTAGGGGCATTTTCTCAACTGAGGCTCTCCATTCCAAAGTAACTCTAGCTTGTGTCAAGCTGACATAAAACTAGCAGAATAGATGGCACCTGTCACTACCTAGTGTGACAGTGAGATGGAGGAGCCATAAACCTGAAGGACAGTGAACCTGTATCCCACCCTCCAATCTTTCCCGCTTTTGTTACCTATTTTCAAAGACTACCTGCAAGTGAGCTAAAGTAACTAAATTGTTGTGGTCGGTCCAAGACAAAGCGGTTTCATAAAACCCGGGGCTTTGGGACTGGGAAGCATTTAGTAAAGTGACCTCTACAATGTTTCCTCCGGTGGTGTAGCCTGGATTAACTCATACACTGCGTTTGATGATAAGGGGGTACTAGGAACCCTGGCATTTTGAGTGTTGGAATGCGATGGCCTGCATGTCGCTTGTCACCTTGAGTTAACATTCACCAGCATCTTAGGGTTTCTTTTGCTGTGAAGAGACCCCGTGACCATTTAATGGGGGCTGGCGTATAGTTCCAGAGGCTTAGTCCGTTATCATCATGGCAGGAAGCATGGCAGCATGCAGGCAGATGTGGTGGCAGAGAAGGGACTGAGCATCCTACGTCTGGCTCTGCCAGCAGCCGGAAGACAGAGTGAGACACCTGGCCTGGCTTGAGCTTCTAATAGCTCAAAGTCAACCCCAGTGACACACCTCCTTCAAGGATGCCACCTATGCCAACAAGGCCACACCCCCTAATAGTGCCACTCCCTGGAGCCTATGAGGACCATTTCCATTCAAAGCACCATGCACGGTGTTCCTAGGGGCCCAGTTACCACACCACTCTCTCTCAAGCAGCTCTTCCTGTCGATAGCTCTCTATATCAGTCGCCTCGATTGCCTCTGGAGAATTTACTCTGCTGGAGGCTTTTCTTAGACATCTTTTTGGTGTCCCCCAGAGCCTGAAGAGTGAGCAGCACCCAAATACCAGAGGTTCCTGTCAGCAGCATGTAGTTAAATGGCCTTCCTAAAAGCAATCTTTTTTTTTTTAAATCACACACAATCAAACAAGACTAGCTGTTTAAAGTGTGGCTTGTGAAGCAACCTCGATATCACCTGGGAACTCACTAGAAATACGGAGTCCAAGGCCCCCACCCCCAGATTAGTGCAAATAGCCTGAAAAGATCCCCAGTTGGGCTGCACACACAATCAAGTCTGAGAAACCTTCCTCTGGAGCAGAAGTTTTCAGCTCGGGCTACTTTGCGGAGTGACTTGGCAAAGCTGGGAAGACATTCCGATTCTTGGGGGACCTCAGAGAGTCTATCGCCTGATTGGGTCAGGGAAGACATTGGTGGTTTTAAAGCTCCCCAGGCAGTTTTAATAGGGAATGCAGAATGGCGGGCCACTGATCCAGAGCCTGTATGAGATCATAAAGCGACACGCTGTTAGCTCTCCAATTATCTCACTATCGCTGTGTACAGAAGTACACGAAGGAAATAACTCAGGCTTGGGAGGCCGGCTCCACAGTGATTTAATGATATTTCTGAGACTGCAACTAAGATTGCTGGACTCCTAACTCAGATCCTATCACTCAGGTGCCACTGAATCATTACTGGCATTGGTAGTTATTTATACAAAGATGTTCTCAGGCAGGTTCGGATACCACAAGATATTTGACCACATCTTAAAAAGTACGTTTAATAGGCAGGAGAGTGGGGCAGGGGTTAACAGAATGGATTGATGCAGAAACTCAGTCAAATATTCACTCAAGCAGGACTCTTTTGAGGATGCTTGCAGATTGTGTTTGCTTTTCCCCCACTTCCCTTTGCTTTCTTAGACCTCCACAGTCGAGGTGGCCCTATCTACTTCCAACTGTCTTAACTTAATTCAACACTCACTTATGCATATATGTGCAAACCCCCAGGAAGCTACAGAGAGAAGTCCTGCCCCTGAATAAGTTTCTACTCTAGTGCAGAGAAAACAAATACAAAATTAGGTGAACTCAGGGTTTCCTACTTAGAATCCGAAGTGCTGGGATTACAGGTGCTCGCCATCAAATTCTTTATTCAGGCAAATCCCACTTGAGACAAACAGTCAGATTCTCCTGGGGCTTAAAGTACAGCACGCCACATTCGAGCAAATGACCCGATGACTCTGATGGAGGCTTGAGAAAGGTCGGATGTTTGTGTGAAGTGATGGGGGCAGAGACACAGAGAAGGACAGAGCCACATACACATGCATAGGCCAGGATGTACAAGAACTTGAGTGATGCCGGGGAGATACAGAAGATGAGACAGGATGGGTAGGTGAGGGGCCGCATTCTGGAGGAGTACACACACCGAGGCCGGAAGTTAGAAATGAGCTGCTTCAACCAGTGAGTCCCTGGAGAGTTCTGAGAAGCGTGAATCCCTGTAGGAGGTGGACTACGGTGCAGAGTGCAGAATTTCAGGCAGCCACTAGACCGCTCTTCAGACGGCATTTTGGGGAGAGGAAAGGAGTGTGGAAGATGAGAGACTTGAATCTAGGCCTTAATTAGCACATTGAGGGGAACATTTGTGGGGTAAGTAGACATTGTGTTTACACTGCTTAATTGAAAGTACATTTCCCTGGAGCTAAATTACAGTGAACACTATTAAATCACAATTAAGGGCTATCTAGGTATCTGCATGATTGTGGGTTTTTTTTTTTTGTGGGCATTTGGACTGCCTCTATTTAGGGGACAGCGGTCCTTTCAGAATGTCTCCAAGACAACTGATAAAGCAAGAGTCAGAATCCTCAAGCCCAGCACTGCCTGACTCGTCGGTGGCAATTCAGAGCCACAACCTTGAGCTTTGTCAGCCACAAGGGCAGATGGAACTTATTTGACTGAGGTCTTAATGGTACATGCTGGAGGAGGGGCCCAGAAGGTCAGGAAAATCCACACCGCACTAAATCCTATTGACCTTTCAGCCCAGGAAATACTTATAGAGAATGAACAAAAGCGGACACAACTTGATATGACTTATTGATCCTCTGTTAGCACTTATTGTAGACTAATGACCCAGCCCCCGGCTGCAGAGCACAATAATGAAAAAGATGCAAACGGACAGATCTTGATTTAAATCCCACTTCTTTTGCTTTGTGACCTTGAGAAACCTGTTTAACTTCTCAATGCCTTAATGTGCTTATCTATAAAATGGGTTTATTCATAGTGCCTACCTGTTAAAACAGTATGATAGTTAAGTACGTATGATGATAATTATATAGATGTGCTGTATATCCATATAAGAGAAGTGACTAGTTTATGTGTAATTATTAGTCATGTACATCATAGATTATAATATAGTGAATATTAGAATTTTAAGTGGTAATTGCATAGTTAATAATTAATGGGCTTTTATATATGGGCTATTGTATATAATGGTCTATTATGTATATAATTAATATACACAATTATATTTTTATTTCATGTGCATAGGTGTTTTGTCTACATGTATGTCTATACACCATGTGCTGTGTCCTTAGGAGCCAGAAGAGTGTGATAGATTCACAGGACTGGAGTTACAAAAGGTTGTGAGCTGTCTTGTATTGCTGTGAACCAAGGTCCTCTGGAGGAGCAGCCAGTGTTCTTAACCACTGAGCCATCTCTCTAACCCTATCTTTCATGTTCTTAAAATAAATTTTATTTTGATTTCTTTTTTCATCACTGTGTCCGGGTTTAATCTGTTTAGAAGGCATATGAATTGGCATGGACCATGTTTGTTCCTGAACTTCAATACTGGAAATATAATTTGAATTTTGCATCATGATAGATAAACTTATAATTCTCATTCAATAACTTAAATCATAAAATTAAAGCAATTTTAAAACATTCAAGAAACTTTTCGTGAAAAGTAAAAATATTTAAAACATCTATATTTTTGCATTTGGACATATTTTAAGGTAGCATAAAAAACAGTAGGTTTCATCCTGACATCTTCATATACTGTGAAGGACTATATATTATATGTATGTATGTATGTATGTATGTATGTATGTATGTATATATGTATATATATATACATAAGTGTTCCTATCTTTTACACAGTACCTGGAAAACTGTGAACATTCAATAAAATAACAATGAGGGAAATAGTGTTTGAGGGGTCAGAGAGTTTTTTTATGGTGCGATGGAAGTCAAAACTACAGAACATAGTAATAAAACAATTCCTAATATCAGACTGCTATACCCATAGCTCAGACTATGGCCCAACCCTCATCTGGAGAAGCTTCTTGCCATAGATGGAGATTAACACAGAGACCCACAACTAGACACTATGCAGATGGGAGATTCCAGAGCACTCGGACCTAAATGAGATGCATACATCAAACCCCTCCCCTCAAGGCTCAGGGATCTATATGGTAGAGGAGGCAGACAGACGGCAAGGGCCAGAAGCTGTGAGGACTCCAAGGACACAGTGTCATCCAGACACAACAGAACTGATTTGATTGATCAATATGAACTCACAGAGACTACGACAGCACAACCTGCACAAGCACAAACCAGACAAAATCCCAGCACTGAGAAAAGTGAGTTGACACGAAGTCCCACCCCTAATCAAGAAGCTATTTGCCATTAATAACTGCTGAGAAAGAGAAAATCAGTTTTCTCCAAAGGAGTGCCACTGAGTATGTCAGCCATACTTCAGCACAGGCCTCATGGCCAGGAGCAGTTGGCCAACACAAAACAGACTCCATATTTTTTATTTTGTCTTGTTTTAGTAGTTTTTGCCCTTTTTTCCCCACTTATTTGTTTTGAGTTTGATCTCTTGTTTGGAGAGATTTTTATTTTGAAGCAAGAGGAGAACATGAAGCCTGGTAAGGAGGAAGGACCTGGGAGGGTTTGAAGGGGAAGAACATGATGAAAATACATTATGAAAAAAACTTAATTAAAGTGTTAATTAATTTTTTAAAACCTGATGAGTAAAAGACAATTTTTGAAATTTGTCAGACTAGGGTTTGAAAACCATCCCCGGGCAATTGCAAGTGTCTTTGTGGGCTGGGAGTGTGGCTGAGTGGCAGACGGTCTGGCTCTCACAAGCAAGGGTCTGCATGTGACTCCCATGGACATTGAAGGGGACATCTATGTGGCATTCTGATAACTACTGGCCTCTCTTCACCATAAGTGGGGCAGAGCTCGGAGTCCTGCCATGGACTGGTCAAGTCTATGCTGAGGCATGAGGAAGGCCAAACAGGAAGGGAGAGCGGGGTGGCGGGGGGAGGAAAGCCAGCTGAGGGTGAGCTGGAAAGGGTTCTTAGAGCTGTCAAGATTAGAACTCTTAAAGCAGCTCTGAGGCAAAGGGAATGAAGAGGAAATATATACCAGGGAGCAATTGATAGAATTGGCAACGCCCACAAAATAGCTGTGAAACAGATTTGTCCGGAAGCAGAAGAATCGTCCTGGGATACAATTGGAGGGAAGCATTGAACCTGAATGTATACTCTGCCCATGCTATCGATGTAAGAGCATTCTGTGATTCAGCTTCCTATGAGGGACCATGTAACTTCCCCAAGGTTACGTGGACAGTGCGTGGTTCGTGTGGGTACAGAACACAAGCAGCCAGCTCCATATTATTATACTCTGAGGTACGGCTGGGATGATGCAGAAGCTTGAGTTATAACCCTAAGATGAGGAAGCTCATGAGAACACAAGTCATCTACAGGTCATCTCTGGCCTAAGCACGTCTACATCTGCAGTGCTTAGCACATGCAGGGTGATGTTCTGCTGTTTTGACTTCCATTGCACCATTAAAAAAAAAACTCCTTGACCCCCTCAAATACTGTTTCCCTCATTGTTGTAAACTATTTGTTAATAACGGGAATGGGCTCCCCAGAGCTTTGTGGGAAGGTTGTCCAATGCCCCACTGCATGGTCAACACTGTGGAGAGGACACTGCCTGGGCACAGCAAGGTTCTCAGAAACTTCTTAGATCACAGGAAGATGCGAGCATGGTCCTGCCGAGAGTAGGTGAGTGAGGTGCTCTCTTGAGGCAGGACACACTTGTTATAGTGAGAAGAATAGAAATAGTGTCACTTTACATCTGTCCGAAACAGCATTAAAACGCACCATTGGGTACCTGATGCCCTGGAACACCAGCAGGCTAAGGGCTTGGGAGGCTCACTCCCTTCTCCTTCTCCTGTGCTAACTCTGGCCGTAGCTGTTACATCACTACAGGAGACTCTTTGCTTCCTCCAGAGTGTTATTTTCTACACAGTGAGTGGTCAATACTGTGACTGTCCTGTCATCTGTCTTCTTTTATATAAGACAGACTCTTTTAGAGCAAAAACCTCTAAACAACAGTAGCGAGGCCTGGGCGCCATTTAATGGGATTCTAACTATTTCTAGTAAAATAGGGCTGGAGAGATAGCTCAGTGGTTAAGAGCCCTGGTTGCCCTTCCAGAGGACCCAAGTTCAATTCCCAGCACTGACTTTGCTCACAACTGCCTGCAGCCCCAATTCCAGGGACATTCCCTTCTGGCATACATGTGGTAGGCAGGCTCACCTTCAGACAAACAAATACGTAAGATAAAACTACATTAAAATCTCAAAACAACAACACAAAGTTAAAGATCTCCAGTAAAACCAGACTCATACAAGAAAGAGACCTTTCCCAGAAGGTGTGTAGGACCGGAAGTTCAGAGCTCACTTTGAGAAGATGTGTACTTTACTAGTAGCTATTGCGGTGTCCCAGCCTGACTCCACAGTGAAATGTGTTCTGGCTGGAGAAGGGAGACTGTGGCTGTAGAAATGGGTAAGGCAGGCTTGAACTATGCTCTCTCAGAGCTTCTACCATAAGGCCACAGGGGTTGGTGCTGACCAAGACGGCGCTGACCCAGTAGGAATGACAAGGTCTTAGACAGGAATGGCAAACCGGTTAAACTTTCTGAAGTAACCCATATAAAATAGTTTTTGTAATCGCCAATAACCCTGGGAAGCCATTGTAGAGCAGTGGTTCTCAACTTTCCTAGTGCTGCAACCCTTTAATACAGTTCCTTATGTTGTGGTCACCCCCCCCCACCATAAAATTATTTTTGTTGATCCTTTACAACTGCAGTTTTGCTACCGTTATGAATTATGATGTGAATATTGTTGGAGATGGAGGTTGGTAAAGGGGTCGGGACCCACAGGTTGAGAACCAGTGTTGTAGATGAAGTCGTGCAAAAGACAAAAGACTTGATACTATCTGAACTTTGTCTATTTTCAACATGTCACCACTTTCAGCCATGATGTGATGGGGCACATGTAGTTCTGAATGCTAGCATCCATGCCTTATTTACACACTTGTCTTGTACACACACACACACACACACACACACACACACACACACACACTTACAATGAGACAACATACACTATCTGTCCATAGCTTACAAAGGACCAAAGGTAGTAGTACATCTTGGTATTTTAGGTCTCTTTCCTCTTCCCTTTAATGCTCATGAGATTTTTTTTCCTAATTAGTAAAATCATCAATTAGACAAATATGTCTTCGGCAAAGCCAGTGTGTGATGTGACACAATGCTAAGCCAAGATCTCATACCCATTGCCCTCCAGAGGCTGTGTCTTCTGGACAATGGACAATTTCCCACCTCAAAAGAACCCACTTCCAGTCAAAGAAAATTAAACATCCTTTTTTTAAAAAATTCTTTATGTTGTTGTTTCCTGTTTTTGTTAATATTTTATGTAATTCTGCATAAAAGAATCAGAATATCAATGTAGAGTCCAAAATGGGAAAATCAGAGTTCCGAGCCCAGTTCTCATCATATAGGAAAGTCTTAAGGGAAACCAAATGCCAACCACAGCTCTTTTTTGGTGCCTCTGAGTGGAGACAGGCAGGCTCGTTGACCTTTGAACCATGATTACCAGTGCAGCACCCCATCCTAATATGTTTGACTTTCATATGTGTGCCTAATTAACCGATTCCGCTCTCACTCTCGAGATTTCTGTTTCACTCCGTATTTCTGTAGTCTAGCCGTATTGTTACACGTACTTCTTGTTCATGTCTTTCAAGTACTGTACTAGATACCAACATTTCTTCTTACCTTACTTTACTTAGCCATATGCTCACAACAGATGTCTGAATGACTTCTAACTCCTGCTGTAACAACACAACATCAAAAAAAAAAAACAAAACTAAAACTAAAAAACAAATTTCATACATACCTCCCAATGAACATGTATTTCAATGTCTCTAGTATATAGCTCAGGGTTTCGCACATTGGAATATATTTTGTATATTGGAGTCCGATGACAAAACATTATACTGGGAAAAAACATTGAAGTTCATTTTTAAATGTTTGTGTACATTTGTGTATACATATGTGCACACATATGCACACGAACATGCAAGTGGAAACCAGAGGTGAACCTCGAGTATTATTCCTCAGGAGGTATTACCTTAATTTTTGAGACAAAGCGTCTCATGCCTGAGGATTGCAAGAGGCTGGCTGGCAGTGACACCCAGGAATCCACATGTCTCTGCCTCCCCAGCACTAAGATTACAAATACGTGCCACTACACCTAGCTTTGAAAACATGGATTCTAGAGACTGAACTCAGACCCTTATGATTTTACCACAATCATTTTATAACTGAATGGCCTCTCTGTCCACTATAGTTTTGTGTCCTTGGTGGTGGGATGTCAACATAGCACTTTTAAAGTGGTTATGGTACTTATGTTTGATTAGTAGTAAACGTCTAGGGCTTTGAGGAAGTCTGCAAATAAAGAGCAATTAGTCCAGACTGACCTCAAACTCACCTTAAAGCCCAGATTGGTCTCAGAACCATGAAACTCAGACTGGTCTTGAACTTACCAAGTTGCGCAGGTTAACTTCAAACTTACTTCATAGCTGGTCCAGCCTGTGATTCTCTGTATAGACCAAGACTGTCTCAAAGACATCTTTCCTCCTGCCTCTGACTCCCAAGTACTGGGACTACAGGTGTGAACCATCCATCATACAGCACTCAGTCTCAGGTCTGCTCTACTGCCTCTTGCTTGTGGTGCTCTCCAGTGTGCTAATCTGCAGCTGCCTGGAGCAGTGCTTCCCAACCTTCCTAACACTGCGGCCCTTTAATACAGTTCTTCGTGTTGTGGTGACCCCAACCATAAAATTATTTTTGTTGCTACTTCATAACTGTAATGTAAATATCTGTATTTCCCAAGGGTCTTAGGCTAACTCTGTGAATGTGTCCTTCAAACCTCCCCCTCAAAGGTCGCGACCCACAAGTTGAGAATCGCTGGTCTGGAGGCTGCATCTCTTTAGGCTTTCTGGTCAACCAGGACTTCAGGCTTCTGTTCATTGTCACTGCCACAAAGAGATCCTCCGCTTGCTCATAGCGACTCAAGCCCCTGGTTAGCTGCACGTCCCACCTTTTCAGGCTTCCAGCAACATTTGGGTTATCCTCAGCAATTTGAGAAGGCTTGAATTGTGAAGCATCTATCTTCCCAGACTCACAAAACCAGCCATATCTCTATTCTGATTGCTCATCTATCTAGTCCAAAGTGCACAGGTATTATTTCTGCCTCTATAGAGAATAAAGAAGCCAAACCCTCAACTGGCTAGGTCCTCTTTTTTTTAAGGACTAGAAATAGAAATTTGTAAAGGACTCGAGATGATGGTGAGAAATAACCACAATTATCCCTTTTCTGCTAATAACAATACACTCCAAATGTCTTATGTCTCTCTTGACTCCCATCTCCCACTGCAGTGCTTAGGTAACATGAAAAGAGAAGGCAGAAAGTGGAAAGCATTTTTCTTTTAATCTCTCTGGGGCGGGTGTGGGCTGTGTGTGCGCTTGCAGGTGCATTTGCACTTGTAAGTACTAGCGGAAGTCAGAGGTTGCCACTCGGACGTCTCTCCAAAGTGGCTCCATCACTTAATTTTATGAGACAAGATCTTTCACAGAATCTGCTGCTCACCATTTCAGCTAGACTATCTGTGGATGCTCCTATCTCCACCCTGAAGTGCCCAGCTTACATGGATTCCAGATGTTGGAACTCAGGTCCTCTTGGCTGCATAACAAGTTCTTAACCCACTGAGCTATCTCCCGAGCCCTTGGAGAAAGGAAAAAAACCTTAAAAGAGGTTAGAAAGGGCAGTGTAGTACAGTTTACAACTTCTTCAGAAGAAAAGGGTATCAAGAGAACAAAAAAATGGAGCCTTGTTTTCCCACCCTTTCATCCCCCTCCCTGTTCAAGCTCCTTTCTGGGCCTTTTCTGTCTTCTAGAGCAAAATCCTGACAGTGTGCCAAGCACTTGTGAAAGGATAATTACATCTGCATCCCTAGGAGAGACAGGCTTACTGTCAGCAGGTAGGAGTCTGCTGTGGATGCAAATGGGGCTGAGTGCTCACATGTGCATAAATACCCACTGCTCTCCTGAATTGCATCAGGTAGGAAATGCTTCTTTGACTTAAACTTTCCTGGAACTCACTTGCACTTCAGGTCAGAGAGAAATTTAAATATATGTATTTATGTACATGTTGCACATATTGTATTATGCGTGTATATATATATATTTGCTTGCTTGTGCACATATACATATATATTAGACACACACACACACACACACACACACACACACACACACACTTTCCACTGATGTTCTTGTCCAAAAGAAAAGAAACAACGGGCACCCTTTTACCCTTTTATGGAAAATCTGTTTGCCTTCTTTCAGAGGTGGCCAAGCTTAGAGCCATCACTGAACCAAGTCTGTGACCTGATGGATGTGATGGGGGCATTCCTAGTAGTTTGAGGACATGCTTGAATCCACATGAGAGCCAAGTGAAGCCATCTATCTGGCCATGACCTCACAGCATGTGTAGCTCATGTTCCCCATGATGTAGTGGGCAATGAGGAAGACCTCAAAACTATAGCTTAGGGAAGAAGAGAAGTCTGACACAACATGCTCAAATAAGAGCTCAGGATGTAGGGTATTTCCTTCAGTTAAGCAGCCAAGTTCCTAAGGATTTCCCTTTGAAATGTGAATGTATGTTCTTACTCCACTCAGACATTATTCCATCTGGGAGATCCTATAAGAAAATAGGGGCATGCTTATCTGTTACAGGGACACGCGTGCCCCTGACTGGGGGCCCAATCAGGGCTCATCTCACCATCATACTCATGTCTAGAGCAGGCAAAGGTCTTCTTTTATTCTAATATGGATGACAGGAAGGAAGACCAGGAAGACCAGAGGGCCACTCTCTCTGTTCCTCTTCCCTCAGAGTAAGTCTGGAGAGAACGAATTAGAAATTAATTAGAACCATCTTGCAGAATACCCAGGTTTGGTTCTGAGTAGCCTTGGGTCAGGCGGCTCACAATCCCCTGTGTCTCTAGTTACAGGGCTCCTAATATCCACATCTGGCCCCTGAGGGCACATGCAACAACAGATGTGGTGTTCATAAACTCACGCAGGCACACATCTGTAAAAGCCCAGCGTGAAGATTCTGAGTGCAAATTTTTAACCCAGAGTCCTGTCTTGCACTCAACAGTACAACAGAGGTGACAAGAAAGAATGAGCCACAGTGCTGCAATGGCTCTAAGCCAAGACAAAAATTGGAAGGCAGATTCCAGATTAATTTAAGCAAGATCTTTTAAGAAAGTGAGACTGGAATTAAAAAAAGAAAGAAAAAAGCACTGAAAGGCTTGCCTAGAAATATAAATGTGCTAAGGTCCTTTTGTTGAATACGGTTAAGTGACATGACCATCCCTCAAGGGTCTTAAAGAACAGGTTTCTACTTTAGGTTGAATATTGGATACCATATGATATCTTCTAAAATAAAAATTTTCATATGGATTAAACATCTGATGAGTAAGGCTAGAGGCATGGTTTCAGACTTTGATTTTGTTTTTGTTTTTTTGTTTTTGTTTTTTTGTGTTTTGTTTTTTGTTTTTGTTTTTTGTTTTTTTGTTTTTTTTTGGTTTTTCGAGACAGGGTTTTTCTGTGTAGCCCTGGCTGTCCAGGACTCACTTTGTAGACCAGGCTGGCCTTGAACTCACAGTGATCCACCTGCCCCTGCCTCCTGAGTGCTGGGATTAAAAGTGTGCGCCACCATGACATTTTTAACCTCCTGTCCTTCCTTGCACCCAATGGAAGGCATGGCTGCTACCTCTGAATCTGAAAGCTAACCAAGTCCCCTCATCCTGAATTCCATTCTTGACCGGGTGGGTCTCTTCCTCAAGCAAGGTCCTTCTCTGTGATGCCTATGTGTGAGGTCACAAACAGAATCAAATCCTCCGTGGAGGCTAATAATTGTTCTGGGTTTTGCACAAGCCTCACAGACACTCCAGGACCTCATGGTGTAGGAAAGGGAACACCCATGCTCTACATCTCAGCTGTGCTCCTGCATTGCCATTTCTCTGGCAGACAGTTTATACCCCAGGTCTGTCCATCCATGCTGTTGGTTCTTTGAAGCTGGTTATTTACTTCCAAGCCCCTTGACATTCTTAATTGTGCAAAGATAACTACATTTGTTGTACTTGTCAGCCTTTCAAACCTTTGCTGTTTCTGCTTGCCTGTGCTGAGAGAAGAGGCCGTGAAACATCACAAGTGGAACGAAAGGGGCATACATGTCACCAAGACATAGGAAAGGAGCACTCTAGTGTCTGTCCACTTCCCCGTCAGCTCTATGGCGTCTTCGTGTTTCACTGCAGTTCATCCCAACATTTCCCTCCATGCTGAGATGCACCAGGAAAGAAAGCATTGAGGATGCCAAACAACCTTTACTCTCTAGCCATGCTTCATCCTTTCATATGATAATCTTACCTCATCCTTACGTATTTTTTTTATGTCACACAGTACCTGCCAATGAGCCCTAAAACGTTTTTCAGAAGCTCTTTCATTTCACTGCCCCAATGATATCATAGGAGTCCATCATCATACTCTCTGGGTGAGCCTTAACATATCAAGTGTCAGTAAGGGGAAAATACGAGGGAGGGAGGAATGGGAGCATACAAGGGATGGGATAACAATTGAGATGTAAGATGAATAAATTAATAAAATATATTTTTAAAAACATATCAAGTGCTTAATGTGAAGAAATGAGCAGATAAATACTTAATATAGTTTTATAATAATAAAAAAAAAAACCTATGGTAACTGCCATCTTATGGTCCTTCCTTAGTAGATAAGGCTTCTCGGGAGCTAACAGGGCCTAATCTCACGGAGTTGAAGTGAATCCTAGCAATCCCCGCATCATCTCCCGGTGCCGTGTTCCTCATGCGAGGATTCCAGCTAGCCTCCCTTGATAGCTTCTTCTTAGACAAAGCAGTAATATTTATTTACACTACGTAAACAAAAAGGTTTGAGGATCTTCAGCGAATTTCTCAGAGCTGTTGGTAAAAGCCAAGCAGTTTCTAACCCAGAGAGGAGGCGCCCCCACCCCCCAACTCTTCAGTCATCCTTATGCCAAGGAGATTCAAAGCCACGTCACGAGCCCCTCCCCTTCATGAAAACTGCTGGGCTCTGGCAACAAGAGAAATGAGCTTTGTTGTATGTGCCGCTTCACTTCGTACCTGATTACACACGGTCTTGTGTTTTACTAATTGCTTCAAGTGTGTTTGTTCTGCTTAGCTACTAAGTTCACATCAGACATCTTTGAGGGCACTTTTGATTTCAGGGATTTCTCTCCGTTTGCATCCTGGATACCTCCCATCCCACTATTTAGGCCATCAAAATCAATCAAACCACAGATCTAGTCCACTCTACACATGGAAGTAACAAGGTATAGTAGGAAGAATGAATATCAAGTTAGTGACTCTCACACTGCATTTTTTTTCCTTAGCTCTGCCATTCAAAGGGTTGGGGGTTGTGTTCTTCTCTGTGTCCTTTTCCTGTTGGTAAAATGAAGAAAATTACTTAGGCGAACTCTTATGCTACCAGTGTTCGTCCAGCCCCATCTTCACCAAGGGAAATTGGAGCTCATAAAGAAGCTTACCAGGCTCTCATTACTGGCTCCTAAACATAGTTAGGGAGCTGGTAGTTAGGGTTAGTGGCAGCCTGACTGTAAAAAACAGACTGGACATCCCAAAAAGAACCCCTTCTGCCTTTTCATCACATACCATGGAAGTGGTCCATTCTAAGCCCAGGAGGGAATTTAAAAAGAGAGATGATTCTTTTGCAAACTCCTCTGAACCACTGTGTCTCCAGGATGGCCAAAGCAAATGTTCTTTCTCTGTAGAGAGAGCAGTGAGTGGCAACCTTGCTAACTGCATTGTGCCCATCTAATCAGCTGAACTGATCATTAAAAGATAAAAGCTTAAGTTCCCCCCAAAGGGAATTACCAGACTCGCTGGGCACCTCTGCAGAGGCCCATCATAATTCAACATTACTTAATGTACCATTAAGGTATCCGTGTACTTAATGGAATTTTGTTGAGGGTTGAGGTTTTTCTTGAGTTGTTTAAATTGCCTCAATCATGAGTGACTTCCTGAATTAAAAATTAAATGGACTTTCAAGTATTTAATTAGACATATCTATTACTAAAGTGGAGAGAACAACAGAAATTTACCTTAGAAGTCTTTTATTTAAAGAACTAGAGCACATCTCCAGTGAATGAGCATTTGGATATAACGGCTTCCTGGGATGACATTGTAGTCAGGAATGTTCTGCTGCTCTTTTTGGCTCAGCAGTCTCGGAAGACATGTTAGCCTTTATTCTCTTGTAATCATTCAATGTTTATGAAACTTTCAAAAACATTATTATAAGGGTATTAAGCTGATGGAGAGTGAGGTGATGTAGAGAGAGGGCGACAGTGACTGGCGAGACAGAGCAAATGGAGGGTCTTGAGAGGTACGCAGAGTGTCCCCTAGTGTAATTAGCTGTGTTAAGAGCTGAAAATGATACAGAGTGTGTCTTGTAGCTCTTTGGGGACACGGGTGCCTTCCTTGTCCAGGTGTAAAACTGCCTTAGTCAGCCTTTCCTTTAGGATGGGGTGATGAGGAGTCTTTTTCTTTCTTGACCATAGCGGTCCTCTAGTGCCCCTCTTTTTCATTTAGAATACAAAGAGAGCGCTCCTCTTCAGATGACACTTCCAACTCCAAAGTCAGCCTATTGCTTTGGACTCCTTTCAAACCGATTTCTCTACTTGCTGCCTAGAGACACAAAAGCAAGGCTCATTCAACCATAGAGTATTTACTGTCTCACACTTTATAGGGAAGGAGGCAATGGATGCAGAGAGATCAAGTGGAAAATTCAGCTGAGTTCTGGAATAACATAGTGACAGTGGCGAGAGTTGATGAAGAACTTATGTACTAGATATTGCGCTGTTAAATAAGTAGATAGACAGACAGAAAGACAGACAGACAGACAGACACACAAGCTTAATCACTTTAGCAGCAGCAGCAACAGCAGCATCCTAATCAATGTTCTCCCCAATTCTGTCAGGTAGTTGGCATTTAGCATTGTCAACAACCAATGTTGGACTGAAGACACTGTATGATTTGCTCAAATTCAAATGGCAACTAAGTGTGGGAACTGAAATTTAAATCTAACAATATGATGCATCTTTGTAATAGCTAATGACTACACTTGCACACACATGCATGCATGTGCACACGGGCATGCACACACACACACACACACACACACACACACACACACACCTGTTGAAGTTAGTCAATGGAAGCCTTCTCTCACTTTATATTCATCATGTATCTTTCAGATGCCCTTCTTCATAGTCCTTGACGTCAAAATGAAGGGTGTGTAGTTGCTAATTTCAATAAACTCACAGCCATGATTTTTAAAAAAAAGGACTAAATGAAGTCCTGCTGCTGGACAGCAGAATACAAAGGGTTAATAAGGTGGGCTCTAATCCACGTCTCCATGAGGCACAGCCAGCATTTCTCCATTGCTGAGAAATGACTGGTAATATTCAGAAGTGAACTGGGATCTATCCACATCTCAGCACAAACAAGTATCACAGTTATTCTCAAACCTTTCCAACACATGACTCTGTAATTATTTCATGGCTAGGCTAAAGATCAAAGAACAAATTTTTGTCCAAAGGTTCTACTTCCAACCATGACACCTGTAACAGAACCCTCCCTGATACTGCACAAAAGCAACATCCGCCCTGCCATGATCCAGGTCAGGGGTGGAGAGTTTCCGAAAGTTTAGGAAGAGTCAGCGTCCACCCATCCCCCTGTCCCAGGCTGTTTGGTTAGCTCAATTGTCCCCAGAAGGAACATCACCCTCCTTTGTGTCTGTTTCTTCCCACCTCAAGTTGAAATGGGCAAAGATAAAGAGCAAGCGTGACTGTAGCTGTTGACCCATCTGGAGCCCACCACATGACCCTGAAGTTTGGAGCCAGTTACCTTCGTGGTCCATAAGTAGTAGAAGTGGAAAAAGTTGAAAAATCTAGAAGGATTTTCCTCAGAGACCTCGCTAAAATATAAAAGATGAAGAATAAGGAGAATAGGTGATTTCTATCTTCCTAGGAGCTCCAAAGTCAACAATTGACAGACATTGTGGGTGTTATAATCATAGCTTGGAGGACTTAACTACTATTTATGTATCATTAGCTATATGCTTGGTTCCGTGTTAGTGTAAGTAAATGCAGGTTGTAGATATGATCGTACCTAATATAAATGATAAAACTGAAGCTCAGAAGGTCATGGCAACATGATAGTAACGGATAGTAAATGGTCTGTCCAGAATTCTAGCCCAGCTTTATCTAAGTATCCATTCTGTGTCTTCCGTAGTTCTCCACCTTCCTGGACAGATGGAAAACTTAGCACCTAAGTATCTACAACCAACTCTTTGCCTCCAGGTATCGGGCAACCTGCTGAGAAAACTGATGACTTAGAATTGACTGACTTAGCAGCCTCTCAGAGACTTTCTCCCATGGAGAATGAGCACATGTGAAGCCAGCCAGAGCTGTCATTGTTTTTCAGTCATCATGTGTAAGGGTGTCTGGTAATCCTGAGGAGGAAATGAGTTTGCTGATGGATCTGTTTCTGGCCTGAATTGGGGATGCATATGGAATGCATTAATCTCTTTCCACATTTGGTTAAATATCACAAAACCTTGTGTAAACTCTACTTGGGAAATGGGCCTGGCTCATTTGCTCTTTGTTTGACTTGCCGAGTTGTCTCTGCTTTCGCTTACTGCACACGCATCTCTGTGGGATGTGATGCTCAGGGCTCCCTACATCCGTCTACACTCCTCATGCCAGAAAGTCCAGGATGTCAGAAACAAACTGAGCCTTGCTTCTGTGAAAGACTGAGAGACGCTGTGACGAATCCATAGAATTAGCTCTCCACATCTGGAAGCACGTGGAGGTGAAGGCTCTGCTCACAGCTGGATACATGTTTTGAACAAGACAGAAAACTCTTGTCTCTCTGCAGACAGTGAACTAAGCAAGGCAGATGGCTGGGAGGTGAGACAATTAAGAGAGTAGCACACAGTCAGCAAAAGGAAAGCAAAGTGCTATGTTCAAGAGGATTCAGAAATGCTCAAAGGATTGAGGTTAGGATGGCATTTGACTAGGATTCTAGAAGCATCCAAATCTACCCAGGATCCTCCCAGTCACCCAGTCACATCTCCCTACTAAATCCTAAAGGGTAAAAACACATAAACAAGGGAGCCTGATTAGCCAAAGCTCTTGCATTGTCCGTCTAAAGGGCTTGCTCTAGATCCCACTGTGGGTATGTAGGCAGAAGTGTTTAGGTCTCTATGAGAGGCCGCTTGGGATGTAGCTTTAAAGCTGCTTGTGTGAAAGATAGTTAGCCAACAGAATTATGATGCAAGCCAGATATGTATTTGATATTTTCTAATAGTTACATTAAATGAAGTAAGAAAAAAAGTGGAATTGCTTTTAGTAACATATTTTATTTAGCCCAACATATCCAAAATATGTCAACATGTAATCAATTTCCACTAATTATGAATGCAATCAACTCAAGAGATGCTATTAATGGGATCATTTGCATCCATTTCTGCTCTTGGTTCTTCAAAATCAGGGGTGTGTTTTATACACACTGCTCATATCGGGGCTCAGTGGAAATATCTGATAGGCTTGGAGACTTCGTAAGAGTGACAGTTGGAAATGCAGGTTTACAAATACCCTACAAACCATCCAACAAAGGCTGGGGTTAAGAGCATGCACTGTTCTTGCAGAGGACTGGAGTTTGGTTCCCGGCACCCAGCTGGGTGCCTCACACCTGCCTGTAACTCCAGCTCTAAGGGACCTCCTACTGCCTTGTGCTGGACACTGTGCAGGTGGGACGCGGATTTGGAGTTCCTTGGGAGTGTGAGGTGATGGGGACTGCGTGAGGCAGCAGTTCTCTGTAGATAACTGTTAGCATTCCAAATTCCTAGCCCTAGAGACTGCATGTATCTCTCCTTCCAGACCATCTGCAGCTCCTGTGACACCAGACTAAGCAAGGAGAGCAATGCCCATTGTGTGTCTACTCTGCATCACTTTACTTGGTGTCTTCTGTTACTTTCTTATAGGACCCAGGATCCCCAGTCCAAGGATAGGCCCTCCTGCACCATATCATCAATCAAGGAAATGCACCACAATCTTACATGAAGGCCAATCTGGTAGGGGCATTTTCTAAATTGAGATTCCCTCTTCGAAAATGACTCTAAGCCAGTGTCAAGTTGACATAAAATTAGCCACCTCACAGTCATGGCCACAGTGGAAGTAGATGGTGTCTGCTCAGCACCCCAGGACTTGGTCACATCCAGAAAAGCAGCCTCTGTAAGGAGCATTAATGCAATTATGTCTCAGCATGAATGGGTCGCCCGTCCATTGTCACAGTTTCCTCGCTCTTCCTAAAAGCCCTCAGAGGCTGGCTTCATGCTGCACCCAGCATCCGCCTAGACTCTAATGGGTCTGAGCTGTGTTCATTAGGCAGCTTGCCCACCAGTAGATGAGAGAGTAGGAGAGGGTGACCTTTAAGCTAAAGGTCAACTTGGAGTGCTTTTAATACACCTGACAGCTGGCCAAACTGTATGGGCATCAACACTAACACCAGCAAGTTTCAGCACCTTGCTGCCTTCCTTCTTGGAACTGAGGGCTAGAGCTTCTAGCTTGGAGAAAAACTGAGAAGGGGATAAAAGTCAGGCCCCAGCTTCAGACAGCATTTTCTATATAACATGTGACCTAACAGATTCCCTCCTGCACATTGGTCCTTCTGCTTAGGGAAAGCTGAGCCTGCCTGGTAGAACCCCAAATGAGCCAATCTAAAAGGCTCCACTCCCAAACCTGGATACAACTCCCTTGCTCAGACTCAGCATGGGAAAGCATGCCCAGTTCTAGACCCTGTGATTCATGCCAAACTTGAGCGAATAGGTAACAGAGGTCTTTCTAGGAAAAGAGCTGGCAAGTGGGTGATGGGCAGAGGAGGTGAGAACAGCACCAGGTTCTATCAACTGCACCCTTTATCATAGTGATTATAACAGCGCCATCTAGAGACAACTTGGCTTTCTTGAGTTAGCTCTTCTGACACTAGATTAGATGGCACCTTCTTGTGGGACTCTGTACAGGGCAGCACATGTAGCAGCACTTCAATCTTGCTCCCCAAGATTTCTTTAACACCTCTCCAACCTCCACCCCACTTGTAATTGTGTACCCCTGGACATTGCCAACTCCCCCCTAGGGGATTCCCTCATCAGGCTGCATAAACGTTAGAGCCACCATGAGCTTCAAATTCAGGCCTGTGGTTTACCACACAAATAGCTTAAGATGGCTTCTAGACCAAGTTCTTGGTTCTGTAAAAGGAAGCCCTAATATCTGCTTTGTAGGGCTGTTAAGGGATGCCAATGAGATGATAGTGCAAACAATTTATTAATAATATAAGCTAATTGGTTTAGGTGAAGAGTCTAGGTTGCATTTTTAATCATCAGAACAAGCTATTTTATAGTAGAGTGTTACTATTCACACTTGGAAGATTATACTTTCCCAATGTGGCTGCAGTGTTTTCCAATTCTACAGGATCCTCCAAAATCATTATACTTCTCAGCCTTTAAACCAAAAGGACGTTTGTGACTGCCTTGAAGAGAATGAAGTGGAGGAGTCTACATGCCCTCGGAGGCTGGAATGAAACACATGCACCTTCCTTGTGCACTAAGAACTTTAAGGCAATGTACAGGAAATGGGCCAGGGGTGCGGTGTTCCAACCCTGCTTCCAGCCTAGGTGGCAGGCGCAAGGATGAAGGAGACTTTTGATGATGCCACAGCCTTCAGGGCGCCCTGCTGATCAGAGCAGAGATGGGACAGTCCTGATGAATCCTGCCAACTTTTTAGATTCCAAGTAAAAATGAATCTCTGAATAAAAACATAAGCAATAGATAGTGACGCTTTAAGATTTCTACATTTATTTATTTACGTATTTGTACATACATATGTGTGTAAGTATGTGGAGCTGCACCTCCTGTGCTTATGTGCGACAGTCAGAGGGTAACTCTCAGGGGTGGGTCCCCGTTCTGCCAGGCAGGTTCTAGGGATCCAGTTGAGGTCATCAGGCTTGGCAGTAAGTGCGTCTACCCATCTAACTGTCTCGCCAGCTCTAGTGCTCTGTGAAGCCATCAGGTGAGCTCACCATATGAAAACAGTTTGACAGATTAGAAACTGACTGAGGCTTAGGGAGTTTCCGGAGGCAGTGAGGACCAAGACTAAGATTTGAGCCAAGGATTTACTGTTTCCAGAATTTCCCCCCTGTGTCCCTTTGGTGATTCTTGCTCCCAAGAAGGAAGCCATGACTAAGTAGGCAGCCACATCCATCTAACCTGTGAGCAGCTGGGTTACTCTCAAGTCAGCACAGCTGGAGGAGAAAGGGGAGAAGCAAGACGCCAACCAGAAGAAACTCAGCCCCAGGGATTCTGAGGCTGTAGAGATTCCCACCTACCCCTCAAATAAAACATAGAAAGCCCTTGTTAATCAAAGAGGCAGATCAGACCAGGCAAGCATCAAAAGCACAGAGGGCTTGAGGCAAGCACCTTGGGTATATGTGCACTCTGGGAATGGGGGTCCTGAGCCACTGCCCACAACACTGGGTAGTTTCTAAGAAACTCTGTGCCCAGAATCCAATGATGTCAGTTCCGCTGGAAGGTGATCTTGGCATGAGTGTTCTCAAAGGTCTGGGTGCAATCCCCTCTGAAGCCCAGTTGTAGCATCCTCCACTGGGGAGGGGAGAGTGGGAGAGAGGGCAACATCAGCTCAGTAGCTGATGCTGAAGACAAGCTTGCAGAGCCTTCAAAAGATGGGGATTGGTCAGAAGCTGCTGTTTCTGGTTTGTTTTATGACTCTGTGAGGTGAATTTAAAAACCAAACCTCTTTAGTTTCAAGTGAAGGTGAGGATTCAGCAAATTCGGAGACTGGTTAAAGGCTCCATTAATATGCTCACTGTCCCAGATGTCATTTGATGTCCTCGTATGAACGTAGGCCATTGGGAGTTTTGCCTCTGGTACAAAGGGTAGTCTGCAGGGAAAAACTGCTGCTCTCCAGCTGCTGGGTACAGAACACAGATGGCATTTCCCTCTAATACTGAGAAGGAGTGGTAGGGAGAATTCTCCATCACTGAGATTGATGAGACTATTGACAGAGCGAAGCTGATCCATCTCAGACCACCACAGGTTGGACACAAAAGGTGTAGATTTCACTCATTTACCCCTCGGTGATTTCTGGCTTTTATTGCTCATCTCATTTCCCCCTCCACTTTTAAAAAACACTTCCATGTTTGGAACATTCAGAGGTAGAAGCAGGTGCCTGGGAAAGCAGCCTATTGAAGTGTATCAGAGAAGCGTCTCCATCTGCCCACACATCCTCAGTCCCATCCTTTGGGGAGCTCCACCTCAGGAGGAAACGCCTCCATCACCTGCTCCAGAAGTCGTCCCTCATCTCCTGCATCTGCGTGGGAGAGCTCTTTACCCTGTCCCACAGCCATGTGTAATAGCAATCTTCCCAATGTGATAATGCTTCTCACTGAAATGTGTTCTCTGTGCTGTAGCCTCGTCCATGTCTGTTTCTCTCAATGGACAGTGATCCTAGCTCTTGGCCTGGCATCATGTAAGCACCGAACACAAATTTTGTAGAATGGATAATTTAGTAGAGCAGACTCACCACTCCTTGGTCAGCTTCAGTTTCCACAAAATGAGGTAAAGAGGGGCATGGAAGTGTTGTAGGGGCAGTTCCATTCCTAGTAATCAATCTATAGAGCCGAGAGAAAGGACATATGGGGAAGTAAACCAAGACAGTCAATAAACTAAAGAAGTGACAATGATATGCCATGAGGGTGCTGTATCCTGGGACATGGATGAACATGGTCTTTGTATCTTCAGATGAGCAGAGAGGTCAAAAGATCACTAGTTGGAAATGGCCAAGGCTATATAAGGATGTCGGTTTGGTAAACAGAATTCCTATCCTTCAAAGAGGGGCAAGCAAGGACCTTTTCAGGAGGCAGAAGCCAAACAGAGCCAGGAGACATGGCCAGGCATGGATAGAACAGTTCTGAAGCAAGGATCCATGACCTCAGACAATTATGAATGCAACTAATGGGTGGAAACTCAGGATGAGAAGATACCTGGGGTCAGCTTGTAGAGCCATGGCCCAGATCAAACCAACCAGAGTGTGTAAACCATCTGAGGGTGAATGCCATGAGGTGGCCCTGATTTAATCAGCTTTCTGGGAAAATCCAGGGTTAGTCAGGTGGGGAGGCCATGTGAGATGTTGAGGTCCCTATGGGGAGCTAGAAACACATAATGCTGGAAATGGATACCTAAGATGCCCAGAGTCTCTGGGAGGATGCACGTATGTGATGCACACCCCCTGGCTCTGTCAAAAGCTTCCCTAGGAAGCCGACTCATCACAGTGTCACACCCCCATGACCATGCATGGTCCCACAGTGATGTTGACACATGCCATTGAGGCAAAGCTCAAAGACTCAACAACACATATGCACTTACATTCCCTCTTGATAGGCATGTATGAGGCACTTGGGCCAGTCACTGTAGCCCGTAGATAAACAGGAGACATTCCTTCAAGGAGCTCAGAGCACAAAGTTCACATCAGCACACCAAAGACATGGTGTGTCTAATGTGTGTTTATGTGTAGCTATGTGGGGTCCCTGAAAATTCTCATGGGAACCCACGAGTGATTAACATTTCCATGTTGTGCCTGCGTCCCTGTGTGTGCAACCTCCAGGCTCCCTCCCACCCCCTTTGGCTTAGTCAGCAGGTTGTAGAACTTTGCAGAATGATACCACTTTCCATTTGCATACCCAATGAAGAAGTGGAGCTTTATCCTTACTCCCACAGGAGAAGCCATCTAGGTCTTTTATAGGGACATTATTTTGTGGCAATCTTGTTAGCTGGCATTTATGGAGATTCAATCAATAAATTAGATGCTGTTTGGAGTGATGTATTGTTGGCTCACATTTGCTTAAGAGCCTTGAGGACTTGAAGCCAAAGTTGGTGGGTTTTTTTTAATACACATGCTCACATGGGCACACACACACACACACATACACACAGCATCATCATCATCACCACCACCATCATCATTGACAAAATGCCACTTTAACTGTGTTGGGAATTAGTTCCACTTGGCTTCTTACAAAGACTGGATGTGTCTTGCAGGAGTAGGAGGACCGTACCCACAGATGAAATCTCTCAGTATCTTCAGATATACACTCTCTTGGGAAGAAATTATGATGGTGAAGTGCCCATCCCTTTGCTCTGTGACCCTTGGGGCAGAGAAGTTTCTGCATCCAAATTAATTCCCAATACTTTTTGACCACAGCCCCCTTTGAATGTGCCCTGTGGGTCGGCCTATATCTGTTTGAAAGTGAGGTTAGAGTAAGTGGGAGGCAAGCTAACAGAAAGCCCCCATGGACATCTTCATCCACCTCTCTCCACTGCCCTGCCAGCCATCCAGTCTTAGAAAGATCTCTTCTCAGTAAAGTGTGATGGTGGACACTATCCACTGCTCCAACAATACCACCTCTTCAAACCAGGAATGACGTAGCATGCCAAAGGCAAGTGTTCAGACTTCTTTCTCACTGCAGCACTAGCAAAGAGGATCTCATCTTCACCTCTCTAAAACAGTGCCGTCATGTTGATACTTTGTGCTATATTTTTTATCAAAATCTAAGTCTGGAGACTGTTCTTTTGGTGGGTTTGTTTGTTTGTTGTTTGACAATGGATACCAGCCCATATTGTGCTAAGCCCCATTTGCAGCTGAGTTAGCGTTTGAGAAGGTAAATTCCTTCTAGCCCAATGATATCACTAATGTCCCCCCACCAGAGCTCTTTGCTGTCTGCCTTTGTGTTCTCTGTGTCCCTGCTCCTTCTCCTCTTCTCTATCCATCTGATTTCCTCATGCATCTCCAGGACCCTCCAATAGTCTGTGTCTTGTACAGACTTCCCATGTGAAGTACTCTGCCCTGCACCAAGCTGGCAGATCCTTGTGTTTTGCCCATTAAGTACGCCATTGCTTCTGGTGTTGGTTAGAAAGAATATCATCAGTCCATTGCTGTCCCTTCTGAGTTCTGCAGGCCAGAGCCCCTCCCTGCTAAGACCAGTACTGGGAAGTCTGAAAAATTCTAGCAAGACCTGTGCCCAACCTAAGTCTGATCCAATAAACCTTGTCCAAGCAGACCATGAATGTGAGGCTTTCTCCAAAGCTCTCTCAGTCACTTCCAAGGCCTTCTTGAAAACATAGGAATGACTTCTGAAGTTCCCCTAAGCCTCCATGGGACCCTAAGGTCTTGATGGGATGGCTCAGGTCCTCCTCCCTGCACAGAGTCCCTCATGTTTACCTTCCCCCTTGCCCCCCCCACTACACCCCATCCCCGGTGCTGGAGAAACGTGGACTGGCTAGTGCTTTGCCAGGCAACTCTCTCCAGCCTGAAAGTGAGCATGCACTCCCTCTGACAGTCCCTCTGGCCTCCCCAGGATGTTCACCAACATCTTACTATTCTGTTCTCTCCAAGCCTTCTTCCCACAGCTCCTTGACAGGCAGTCAAAAAGATGGCCTCAGAAGAGCCTCTTGGCCCACTTAGACTTGGACATGTGCCAATCTTGACATTCCAAGAGGCTTTTCCTGCAGAGCTCCTGTCTTGTTGATTTCTAAAGCCTGATGCAGTTTAAAAGGCTCCATTTGCTCCCATGTGGCACTGCTGTCATGACTGACATAACCTCAAGAGCAGCTAAACAAGATGCCCTCATCCATCGCTACGATCACCTCGAGGGGGCAGATGAAGTGAGAGCGCCACTACATATTTGGAGTAAAAAAAAACATATCAGTCAGTGTTTCCTGATACTGCCTTGTTGTGTAAGAAACCTAACCTTGCAATGAAGGTTTTTGTGTGATAATGGAGGTTTTGTCCAGGGTGGGGCCAAAATGGGGGGAAAAGGAAAACCGAGGTACCTAACTAGGGAAGAGTGGAGGAAGGTGTTTATGCAGCTGTTCTAAGTGGTGAAGAACCTGAAAGTGGGTGTGAAAGGATGAGGAATAAGCCAAGTAAGCACTCTCATGTATGCAGAATGGAGATCAGAGAGAAGATGAGTGTGAGGTGCGCTAGTACTAGGATTTTTGACTTGAAGTTTGATTCCAGCTGTATCACTTCCTAGCAGGATAGCCTCAGCTTAAGGGAAAGTGCCCTGGCAGGTCTTAGCAGACCAGACCTCAGGTTCTCAAATGTATGCAAAAACAAAAACAAATCTCCCTGCTTCATTGAGAATCTGAGGACCTGTGATGGATTCTGCAGGAATATGTGCTGAAATCTATTAGTGATGTCTGCAAAGTACACAAGGGCGCAGGGGGTGGGGGGAGACAACAGAAATATCAAGTTTTTACCACTCCTGGGCTAGTACTAGTGGGCACTTCCTACTGTTAGCTGATTAGGTACTAAATGAGGCTCCCAGCAAAACCATTTTGCTCACACCATGAAGGCATTTGTGTAACACTTTTTTTTTTCTCTCTGGAAGATTGTTTGTCTAAACAATCACTGAGCAAAGGGTGAACTTCTATCTGACTTTCTCTCCTGGAAGTCTCTACAATCCATGTGAACCAAGGCACCCAGCTTCTCGCTGGCCCAGCGTTCAAACCGAAGATGTCCAGGGTGACGGATGCAGGTCAGGGAATGAGGTGGGCAGGGCCGAGGAGTTAAGCAATGGGACCTTAATGTTCCGTAATTGCTTTTCCAATTGGCCTCCAGGTTGGAATAATCTCATTACATGAACTGCTGGACCTTGAGACTCAGCCTGTGAAAATATTGTTATGTGAATCTGTTCTCTTTCATCAAGGCTGGTGTTTCACACACTTCCCTCCATGGGAAGGTTCCTGGGCTGTTTTGAGACTGGGGCAGGAGAGTTGTTGATTTTTTGTTTGTTTGTTTGACACATTTAGTTGCTATACTGGTGTGTGTATGCTGTGCCTGTGTATGCAAGTGTGTGCGAGTGTGTGTGTGTGTGTGTGTGTGTGTGTGTGTGTGTGTGTGTGTGTGTAGACTTTTTAAGAAGGCTACACATCGCTCCTCTGGTGTGTCCTTCTTACCTTTTTATATGAATTTACCAGCCCTTCTTCCCTTCCCTACACTAGCACGGCAACACCTCTTGCTGTAGACAAGAAGACCCCAGGACTCATCTGCTCCCAACATTGCAACTTTGATACTTTAACTCATTCCTCTGGGGCTTAGTTCCCTTGTCTGCCCCACAGGGTCATGGAACCTCTTTAAGTGGTCTCATTGACAGTGCTGAAAGAACAGATTAGTTCTGGAGGCATCTTTGAGGCAAGCGAGGCAGGCAGTTGTAAAGCAGTGTGATGTCCAGAACAGTGTCGCTCGAACTGGTTGCCTAGTGGAATCACTTGGGACCCTTGAGAGCTGATGAAGCCTCCTGACGCCCACCTCTTTCTGAGTGGGTCTCATCCTGGCATTCTCGTTTTAAAGGGTGTTTTGGATTTTGTTTTGGGCTTGAGGTTTTTTTGAGGGGTCTTGTTTTTTTGAGGCTCATCTGGAACTTGCTGTGTAGGCCAGGCTATCTTCTAGCTCATAGAGATCCCTTGCCTCTGCCTCCCAGCTGCTAAGATTTAATTCTGCATGTGGCTTGAATGTGTACCATGGGACCAACTAGAGCAATCAGAGAGGTTTAGTCTTGTCCTCCCTGCAGAGGTCCCCCTGTGAGTTCCCTGAAATTCCAAGTCATCCCTCTCCCAGAAGTAGCCCAGGACTGTTCTAATGCCAAGAACATTCTCTACTCTTTGTCCCAGTGAATTGTCTCCTAATAAGCAATGAATGAGCTTTAAAAATGTTTCACAACCTGGATTGTGAATGTGATTTTTCTTGCAAGAGCATAGATTTAACACCCCTGTGAGAATTTTAAAAAGCTGATCAATGTCAAGGCTTAAATAACATGACATCGCTTCTTTCTCAGGCTCTCCACCCTAGGTGGGTGAGGTCCCCAAAAGACTTCGGTTCCTAAGTGCATGTGGGAGCAGAATTACCAGAATTAGCAAAAGAGATTCCAAGATGGATGTCAGGTTTAGCAGGTGTGCTGTGATCAATTAGTGATGCCTGCTGTGTGCAATTTTGGAGAGGGACAAGGCAGCAAACTAGTCATTAGTCTTATGCCAGGAATGAAGTTCTCAGACACATTTACTAGCTAGGGCATGGCCAGCTTCCATCTCTTCCTCAAACTACACATAGCCTTTGAGGTTAAGTTGTTTTAGTTTGATACAGGTTTAGAGAAGCCCAGAATGGCCTTGAACTCACTGTGTAGTCTAAAATGACCTTGATCTCCTGATCCTCCTGCCTTCACTTCCCCAGTACTGGGATCACAGGCGTGTATTACCATGATCAGTTTATCCAGTCCTGAAGATTGACCGAGTGTTTCTTGCATGCTAGACAAGCACTTGGCCAACTGAGGTACATCCCAGGCCTGGACTGGGTTCTCTACTGTATTCGGCAAACCTCTGAAGGATGCCAGCTCTCAGCATTTGAGAAGACTATGTCCATGTGTACTCACAGGCTCTGTACATAAGGGATATATACTTACCCGTAACCAAAGAAGGAAAGAAGAAACACTAGGCTCATGCGCTTTTTATATCCATGCCTTCTACTCCTGTCTTCCCTTTACCCAAAGTAGTTCTAAGAAAGGCACTGAATCATACAACCTGGAGCAAGACATACGCAGTGGCATTCAGAGGTGTGAGAGAGAGGGACCCGGAAAGCCACGCTGTGAGGGATCCTCTCGTCCAGTTGTTGAGAAGCAACCATGTCACCTGGGCGTTCTTTGTCTTCATGTTCACTCAACTCTGAGTACGCCCTGTGCTATGATTCAGAGCAGAAATCAGGGGGTCACAGTCTCAGTGACCCAGGTGTTCAAGACCAGACCAAGAAAGGCAGGAAATAAACATACAAAAAGACATCCCATGTCATGTTATCAGAGAATCAAAAGTGAAACACGCATGCATGGCGCTGCACACCTCTTCTAATCTCTAGGTCATAACACCGGCAATACCAAATGCTAGTGAGGATGCAGAGTCGAAGGAATGCCCATGAACTGATGCTGGGAAGGCCAAATGACTCAACAGCCTTGGAAGACAAGTGGGTACTTTCTTGTAAAGCTAAATTCAACCATGCTAATGACCCAGCAGTGATGCTCCTTTATATCAAAGGAATTGGAAACATCTGTCCACCGAAAGCTCTATACAGTGTTTACAGGTACTTTATTCACAATTACCAAAAGTCAACAAAAGGTCCTCCAGTAGATGAAGGGCTTGGTAGCCAGTGGTGTGATCACGGTACTAGAGTATTATGGAACACCAAAAAAAAAAAAAAAGGAAGAGTTATCAAGACATGAAAAGACACAGAAGAAACATAAACGCATATTGCTCAATGAAAGTCACCAATCAGAAGGAGCAGCACACCTGCTTCAGACTGTATGACATAAGCCACACAAAAGGGCCAAACTTCCAGAGAGTTAAAAGGTCAGTGGTTGCTGGGGAGCAGTGTTGGGGAGGGGTAGCGGACGGTGAGTAGATGCAACCCAGAGCCTTTTTAGGGAATTAAAGCTAATTCCTGTGCGACTGTGGTAGTAAATTCAGATCATTATGTATTTTTTTTCCAATCCCAAAGAATACGTAGCAGCAACAGTGATGACGTGAGCCGCGGGCTGTGAGTGATGATGACCTGTCAACATGGGCTCAGAAAGAATAAGAAGGGACCACGGCTGCATTTCTGCTGGATTTTTGCTGTGAAGTTGAAGTTGTTCTAAAAATAATATATAAAATCTATTGAGATGGAGAAAGAGGAGCGATAGGGAGAAAGGGAGTGGGGAGAACACATCCTGTCATCTTGCCTGTCACCCAGGCTCCTCCTCAGGAGCATTGGCCCACCCAAGGTTCTAAGAATCCTTTCCCTGCTCCTTGCCCAGGGCCCATCCATCTTTCCAGTACTTCGTTCATGTCACAGGAATTCCACAGGCACAGAAAGTGGAAACACAGCCATGAGCACAGTACACCGACCAGCTTTAAGCCAAGAGTCAGGCACGAGACGGCACAATGGCCACTGTGGTGAGTGACTTAGAAAGGAAAAACATGAGGCACCGCTGTGCGATAGAAAAGGCTCCTTCCTTAGATTGCATCAGGAAGACTTCTCTTGAGCAGAGGCTTTCAGACTGCGACCTAAAGATGATATATTCCT
Source organism: Acomys percivali (assembly GCA_907169655.1). Classification (NCBI taxonomy): domain Eukaryota; kingdom Metazoa; phylum Chordata; class Mammalia; order Rodentia; family Muridae; genus Acomys; species Acomys percivali. The sequence continues at coordinate 38,084,904 of OU015746.1, forward strand.
AAAATGACCATGGCATCAGTCACTGCCCCTTGGCCAGGCATTTTCCAGGCCCTCTGTGTGTGACGTGGTCTTGTTAACTTTCCCAGTATCCGTAGGATGGGAACACTGTCGTTATGCCCACTTGACGTCCAAAACCTGAGGTGCCAAGAAGTGAACCATGTCCCTCAAATCACATGTGTAAATAACACGCAGAGGAGCCAGCACTTAGATATGGTAATTTGATTCCAGGTGGGGAATGGGGAAAGAAAATGAGAAACACGGACCATGGAGAAATCATATTAGGTCAAACAAAAGAGGACGGAGGTGAACCAGAAGGATCGCTAAGCCCAGAAGCTACCAGAAGCTCCTAGATCTGATTCTAGTATGAAAGCCACCCAGGGCTGGAGAGATGGCTCGGTGGTTAAGAGCACTACCTGCTCTTCCAGAGGTCATGAGTTCAATTCCCAGCAACCACATGGTGGTTCACAACCATCTATAATGTGATCTGATGCCCTCTTCTGGCCTATAAGTGTACCTGTAGGCAGAGCACTGTATACATAATAATGAATAGATAAATCTTAAAAAAAAAAAAAAAAAAGAAAGAAAGCCACCCATTCAAGGCTGGGCTTTAAGTAGGAAACAGCACAATGGACTGATGTGTCTGTGGTGGTTTAAGTTAATGGTGGTGACAGAGGCATCTCTACAAGAAAAACTGTGGAACCTGGTGTCATTCTCTTGAGTAGTTTAGTGAAAAGGGAGAGATGATGAGAGACAAGAGGTAGAGAGGAGAAGAGACAGAGACAGAGAGGCTGAGCCAATCCCTCTGTTCTGTTTACACCTTTCCAGGGTATCTTGTGCTATAACTGACCAGTGATGTACTAGTCTCTTCCACAGAGCTCAGAGTGGAGTGACACAATGCTGTTTAACCCCTGCCTTTGTATCAGCAGCATCTAGCATGCAACCTTCCAGGCAGAAGGTTCCTAAGAAACATACCAAATACCTGCATTGTGATTGAACACTACCTATAGCTGAGCCTTCCTCCAAGAGCACACCAAACCAGTATGTGCCCCCACCTCAACAGCCACTGCTTCACCGCATGCCCTCAAGCTGGATGGGACAGGGCTCTGTTTCCCTGGGATGCAAGAGAGATATTGCCGAGGCTCCTCTGCATCTGAGCTAACAGAAGCACAGATGTGCTAGCCAGGTGGCAGCTCTGTCTTTCGGTGAGAAGTCCGCCATCAGTCCATCAACTCAATTTCTCAGGCTCAGGATGCAGTGTTTGTCACTGTAGTGACAGGATGCAAGCGTGAGATGGCATCTTGGGGGTTTCTGCAGATGCCATGGTTGTTGTTAAAACACACAGATTTGTGCACAGAACTGTGGGCAGGAAGCTTCCAGCTGGAATCAGCTCAGATGACAAATCCCTGTCAGGGGAGAAAGAGGAGGGACATCCATGTGGCAATAGAAGAGTGACTCCTCGGCTGGGCCCCAGGGAAACCAAAACGCCCAGTGTATGGTGCTCAGAAAAGGCAAAGGACAGCCCGGTACATACAGGGTCGTGTTGGGGACTGAGAGGTTTGCCTTTGTAGCCATCCTGGACAGAATGAAGATATTCTAAAGACAGCCTCCCTTTGGCTATCCGATTATTCTAGCAATATACCCTAGGAAATTGGGGGTTTTCCAAGAACCTCATGTTGGAAGATGGAAAAGGCAGGGAGCCCGATGCCAGCCGGAGGGGAATTTGTCTCTCAGAAAGAGATTTCATGCAGGTCTGACAACTTGTCAGACCACCTTGCAGGAGAGGATGGAGGAGAGAGAGAGAGAGAGAGAGAGAGAGAGAGAGAGAGAGAGAGAGAGAGAGATCATGGTGGGGGAGGGTTGGCGTCTTAAGCAGGAGTGCTTAGCTCTGCCAACCTCTTGCCTTCTATTTAAACCTAAACCTCATGTTGGGACTCTGAAAATAGACTTGGTCAAGGGTAGGGTAGGGTAGGTCACTGATCCTCTTTGTTTCTCTTCCCAGTGTGGTCACACTAAATAACTGCTATCGAGCGTGTGTGCGCATGTGCGCGTGTGCCCCTGTGCACGTGTCTGTATGTGCGTGCATGTTTTGCAAGTTTTTATTTGTTGGTCTATTGAAAGTGAGTGAATGTTTCTAGCTTACCACATTGCTGGTCCCACTCCACTCCATGATCCTAACAGTCCTGGTAGTAGGTGGGGAGTGGGGTTCCATTTTTATGAGGAGTAGGGGAGGGGGAGATGGGGAAGATGGAGGGACAGTGGGACGGGAGGAAAAGAGGGAGGGGGCTACAGTTAAGATGTAAAGTGAATAAATTAATTAATTAATTAAATTTAAAAAAAAAAGAATTCATCGTAGCACCCTCTAAGGCACATCCCTTAATGTGGCCCAATAGCATTCTGTGGACATGACATTCATAGCCCGTTGACACAAAGGACAAATTGGCTGACTGGCCAATGAACTATACAAGCCAGCTGCTTGCTTCTGCACAGCCTGTCAGCCTAGCACGTCTTTTACAGTTTTAAACAGTTGAAAACAAATAGAAAGAATTCTGTCTGGCGACATGTGAGAGTTACATAAAATTCAGATTTCAGTACTCAGACACGAACTCTTGTTGGCACGGGGCCACACTCATTTGCCTCCGTATTGTCTGTGTCCACTTTGATGCTGCGGTAACCGAGCTGGGTCCATGTGGCAGAGGCTGTCTGGCCTGCATATCCTGAAATAGTCACCATCTGGCTCTTTCCAGTAAAGTATCTGCTGACTCTCAGTTTGCGTGGTGCATTCCTGTGTCTATGAGTGTGTGTGTGTGTCCCTGAGTGTCAGGGGACCTGGGAGTCCCTGCAGGTAGGTGGCCATTGTGAGAAGGAGTGGATGATGAGGGATGCGTGTTTGAAGACAATGACCCTTAAGAGAGTAAGGAAATAATGAATGATGTCTGTACGAGAGGTCTTTTGATTGCTATGTGCAAACAAGTATATATGTTTGTACATGTATTTGTGTGTGTGCATATATATTCTCTCTCTCTCTCTCTCTCTCTCTCTGTGTGTGTGTGTGTGTGTGTGTGTGTGTGTGTTGTGTGTGTGCTCATGACAGAGAGGAGACTTTGAACAAAATCAGTGTTTTTGCAAAGACTGTTGCATGTAACACTAGCTGCAATGTGTGCCATGGGTGTGACACTAGACAAATGAGCTGGGTGTCTTCTGAGCATAGGAAGCACTGAGGGGCAAAGCGAGGCAGGCGTTTCCTCCGGAGGCCTTCAGGAGGTTTTAATGTGTTGACATCCACACAACCACACTTCCCAAATATAAGCCAGTGTTCTCCTGCCTGGTCCTTGGCCTCCAGGCTCTTTCTGCCATCCAAGAGCTAGAAAACGATGACAAGAGGAAGCCAGTCAGTCACTGAGTGCAGCTACCAGTCAGGGACATTAACATGCACTGAAGTCTAAAGCTCTGCTCTAGTCTCTGGGACTCCGATGGCTCTGTGAGAAAGGTCAGTGTAAAGAGTGACAACTGGGAATCTTGACTGGAAATAGTATTATCACCCTTCAAAAGGAGACTCAGGAACCCGCTGAACACACATTCTTCTCTGGCTTCATCCAGGACATTTGCCAAGAATAGGGCTCCGAGACCCTCAGGCAATCACAAAGCCCGGTAGACTTTGCATGGCAGACTGACCAGGCAGCACCTGCGTGCAGAGGGTCCCACGGGCAAGGGCAAGATCACAAGGCAAAAAAGAGAGGAAACTGGAAAGTCGCTCTCTGCAAGAGTTAGAAAAAAAATGAAAACATGAGGTGGCCTTTGAAGGAAGTCAGAAGCACTGGTCAAGAGCGAGAGAAATCATATAAGAAGCAAGAGGCTGAGGGCTCTGTTTTATCCCAGAGACTCTCCTCCCCATGAGTACAAACGCGTTAAGAAGGGCTTCCGGGCTTCAGCTAGAACGCGAGGAGGGGTTTTTTAAGGACTTCTGACTGGTTTGAACCATCTGAATCAACTCACATTTGGATCCCAGGATTTAATTAAATTTAATTAAAGGTTAATTAATTTAAAGATGCAGAGTTATGGTGGTCATAAATGGATGGGCAGCTCTGATCTTAAGTGGGGTTTCTTGACTCTCATCTTCCTAGGCTCTAAACTGAGAACATCTCTTTCTCCCAAGGGCCCCTCTCAAGCACAATCTTAACACACTTCTTCATCCATGCATTTCTTTTGTTTGGTTGGTTGGTTGGTTGCTTGGTTGTTTTTTTTAATTAATTTATTCAGATTACATCTCAATTGTTATCCCATCACTTGTATCCTCCTGTTCCTCCCTCCCACTCTCATCCTATTTCCCCTCCCCTATGTCTGTGACCAAGGGGGACCTCCTCCCCCACTATACGGTCATAGGCTATCAAGTCTCATCTTGGTGGCCTGCTTATTCTTTCTCTGAGTGCCACCAGGCCTCCCCACCAAGGAGAAGTGGTTAAATATGGGGCACCAGAGTTCATGTCAGAGTCAGTCTCTGCTCTCCACATAACTGTGGAGAATGCCTGTCCATTGGCTAGATCAGAGTAGGGATTCAATGTTTACTTTTTGTATTGTCCTTGGTTGGTGAAGTAGTTTGAGCAGACCCCAACCTGGGCCTAGATCTACCCATCATGATGTTCTTCTTGTAGGTTTTTAGGACCTTCTGGGTCCTTCTATTTTCCCATTCTCCTGTATTTCTCTTACCTAGAGTCCCAATTGGATGTCCTCACATCTATCCCAATCTCCTGGTAAGTAAAAACTTTCATGGGACATCCCTTTTGGGCTAGTGTCCAATTATAAGTGAGTATATACCATGTGAGTCTTTCTGCTTCTGGGTTAACTCACTCAGTATGATCATTTCTAGTTCCATCCATTTGTCCACAAATTTTGGGACTTCCTTCTTTTTAAAAGCTGAGTAGTATTCCATAGTGTAAATGTACCACAGTTTCTTTATCCAGTCTTCAACTGAGGGACACTTAGGCTGTTTCCAGGTTCTGGCTATTATGAATAAGGCTGTTATGAACATGGTTGAGCAAATTTTCTTGTTGTGTGCTGGTGCATCTTCTGGGTATATTCCAAGGAGTGGAATAGCTGGGTCTTGAGGAAGCCCTATTCCCAGGTTTCTGAGAAAGCACCAGATAGATTTCCAAAGTGGTTGTAGAAGTTTGCCTCCCCACCAGCAATGAGTGAAAAGCAGCATAGCAAATGGGCAGCGGCTTCCAGGTGGCTTCCTCTCACCATGTGGCAATTCTCCCAATCTCAAACTGGAAGGTCACTTGCAGAAGGTGATGGCCCACAGGAGCAGGGTTTTAAACATCTGTCCTATCTCAGCAGCTGAGCTACCTTCCCTTAAGGGCTTCTCTGTGCATTTAGAATAATGTAGTCTAGTGTCTGGATAAATAATAGTTATTAAATGAGTAAGTGTATCCCTAGCGCTAAGCAGGGTTGAAGCCTCCCCCCTTACACTGGCTGGACTCACTTGTTTATTTAGATCTTTCGGGACACTGGGACAGGAAGGTAATAACAGGAGACTTCTAGCACATCACTCTGGTTAGTTAAACAGAGAACGGACCCGGGCTGGCTTTAAGGGGGAAGGATAGGGAAACAGGCTGCTATGGGTATTTTTAGATCTTTCCTAACAAAAATCACTCACACGCAAATACCAGGATCTTTTTCAGTGCTTCTCTTTGGGCTATTAAAGCTACAGAAAACACACAATAGAGGTGGCTTTCTACCCTTCACTGACAACCTTCAAATAAAAGGCTCCTAGACTGGAGTTTAATCCGAATAGATGGTTTGCTGAGGTTTTTTTGTTTTGTTTTGTTTTTGTTTTTTTGTTTTTTGTTTTTTGTTTCTTGTTTTTAATGCCTGTTAGGATAATTAGGAGAACATACTTGTGGAGTTTTCAAGCCTTTATCTTCCTTACCGCTGGGGAGCTGCAGAGCACATCCATCTTCTGAGTTGGTCTGAGTGGAAAGCAGGTGGAAGAAATTGGGGGGTTTGCAGGAGAAATGAATTTCTGTCAGTTGAAATGGATTTCTGTTCTTGTGATAAATACAAAGCCAATACTTTATTTTTCTTTCAAAATAATGTGTTGGCCTTGGGTCAAGACTGTCATTTTCTTATTTCAATTCTTTTGCCTTTGGTCGTAAACATTAACTATTAGCTATCTAAGCTTATCAGCCACAGTGAACTGTTCTGCCTTGGAGCGAGCATTCAAGGCCCTTTCAACATTAGCACACTGTAACTGGACCCTGGTTTAGGAAGGTCTCTGATGTGGAAGTGAACATTTATGCCATCTACCCAAGCATACATACACATACACATGCATACACACACCTACACACATGCACATGTACATATATACACACATGCGCGTGTACATATATACACACATACGCATGTAGAAGACATACACATATATATACATATGCGTGTGTACATACTAGCATATACATACATATACACATAAACATGCATACACATGTATGTATACATATACAGCTACAGGAACACATATACACTCTCTCACTTTCCATGTAAAGTTTAATAATTGCCTCCTGCAGTTACCAACCATTCCTATGTAGGCCCATTCTAGGCCAATCTGGAGGGCTCTGGAATGCAGGTACATCCCTCTTTCTACAGTGTTTTCTGACTACTGAAGACAGAAGAGCAGATTAACCATTGTTACGTAGTCACTAACAAGGTCAAGGAAGAAAACGGAGGCTGTTGGCGGGGCTCCAGTTCATTGTTAGAGGTTCCTCAAAGGTCGCAGATTCACTATGGGATTAGTAGCCAGGTGCAATGGGTGTAAATCAGAAAAGTCAGCCACACACATTTTTGGCTTCTAGGCCAATAGCAGACAAGAGTGAGATTTTCATTGATTTATTGTCTTCGGTCTTCTTTCTGTTTCTAGAAGCTTCTGCCGATGGAAGAAGTTACTAACTAAAATCAGGAAAAGAAAACCTTCTGGGTTTCTCCTGTTTAAAAATAGTATACAAAGGAGGGGGTTTCGTCCTGATATCTCCGTGCACTTGTGTATTTGGGTAGTGGCATGGACACATACACTGGGAAACAATTCAGGGTGAACTGGGAGCTGGTTCTGTAGGTGTTCAAGCTTTTGGAGCAGGCTCTGGTCTAGTGCTGAGAGAAATACTACAGCTGCCCAGAGATGCCCACTTGGTCTGCCATCCGTACCTTCCCTATAGGCTGGTATGGGGAAGACATGCAGTGTGGGAGGCCAGGCCCTTCTGTGTTCCAGAGCTTCACTATCAATTTTGTTTTTAACACTACTGAACTGATTTACCTGGAAAACTGAGACCCTTGTCCTCCAAGCCTTTTCCAAAGAACTATCAGTTGTCAGCTCTTTGCCCTAGCTAGCCCAAAAGAAACCTATTGTGAATAAGAACTGTACAGCCTATGCGTCCCTCTAGAGCAATGGTTCTCAACCTTCCTAATCCTGCAATCTGCTAATACAGTTCCTCATGCTGTGGTGACTCCCAACCATAAAATTATTCTTGTTGCTACTTCATAACTGTGGTTTTTTTTTTTTGGCTACTGTTATGAGTTGTGATGTTAATATTTTTGGAGATAGAGAGAGTCGCGACCCACAGGTTGAGAACCACTGCTCTAGCCCATCATCTCTGCCCTGTAAAACTCTGTGACGGTGATGACTTAGGAAAGTTGCCTTTATCTCTCTCACCCAACACAGCATCCAACAGCACCTGTAGTTTTGAATGTTTACATGCAAGGGCTTCAGTTTGATATCTAACTACCTGACGATTAAACTCGAATGTTAATAGCTATATGTGACTAGGAGCTACCGTCTTGCACTGTGAATATTCTGGGTAATTTCTAGAATAATCCTGACAGATAATATCCACCGTGAGATAATGCCCTTGGTAACCTGTTTGAGAGCAGGGCCTGGGGAATATGGATAAAACGCAGATCCTGGGGCCTGGAGAGATGGCTCGGCTGTGTAAAGAGTGCTTGCTTCTCTTGCAGAGATCCAGGGTTCTGTTCCCAGCACTTAAACCATGCACTTGAAATCCACCTGCAACTGTAGCTTCACAGGGATCTCTGACACAGTCTTCTGGACCTCTCAGGCATCCACACCCACAAGTACACACACACTTCTGTACATAACATGAAAAGCAAATGTTCTTTGAGGGTTCAGATCCCAGCTCAGATGTCTAGGTCAGGGTTGAGCGGATGCACTTCAAACATGCTCCTATATAACAACGCTGCTCCTATATAACGCTGCTCCTGCTGCTTCTGGTCTGGGACCCCACAATGAAAACAGAGGCTTAGATTATCAGCATAGTGTATGTACTTCCTCTTGGTGATCTGAGATTTCAGAGAGACAGATCAGCAGCTGAGCCTGTGTATCCCAGCATGCTCTTTTCTATCTTGAGCATAGGCAGGCTACCTAAGCCAACATTGCTGTGTTTGGGCTTTGCACTAATTAAAGGAAGTCACTAGATGGGATTTTGATTCGATTCTGTTTAACTCAATCGGACCAAAGAACCAGCTTGCTGTATGGCTTTGCCCACTCACATTTGGGCAACATTTCCACTATCATGCACACACTTACTCTAGCCTCTAAATATTCTCCCACAGTTATATGAACTGTATGAGATAATTAAGTAAGAATGCTTCTATTGTGTTATTACTTTACATCTGGTGGGCCTCTTCTGGTTCAAATGGAGTGATTCCCTGTCTGTTTTCCCTGACAGATGAGGTGATCCCAGGCTGTTCTTCTCCCCTCCCCCTTTTAATGATTCCTCAGTGCTGATGTGACAACGCGTAGCTGATGAATCAGGAATGCTCTAACTGGGTCAGCCAAGGGCTTACGTCCACTGGACCACAGCAAGGCTTGCTCTGATGGGTTAGAGAGCCTACGCTCAGTGTCCGTTATCTCAGTTCTGAAAGCCAAGCAGTAGTACACTGTCATTATGATCTGCCCCAGGGACTCTGGTCTGCACTCTTTCGTGTCAGAGCTTGTGTCTATCTGTGCTGGTTCCATATGATGCTCTAAAAACTTTTTCTGGGATAACAATTTAGATGTAATATGAATAAATTAATAAAATATATTTTAAAAAACTTTTTCTGTATGTTCCTTCTTCCTAAATCTTCTTGTGGAAGAGAAAAAGTGACCCATGCTTGAGCAAAACACATTGCATGGTTGTGTTCTCACTTTGAGATTGAACTGTTTGCCCAGAACAGGCTAGCATTTCAGCACTTTCTAGTCCAGTCCAGTATATTGACAAAGGATTTCACATGTTCTGTGAAAATATCTCTCTCTCTCTCTCTCTCTCTCTCTCTCTCTCTCTCTCTCTCTCT
>OU015746.1:38094255-38120108 GCA_907169655.1 Acomys percivali
TCTCTCTCTCTCTCTCTCTCTCTCTCTCTCTCTCTCTCTCTCTCTCTGTTCTATCTATTCAGAAGAACACAACACAACACAGCTTTCTGCATAGTTATCAAAAACAAAGGGAAACTTTTAGCTGTGAGGATCCTGGTGACAAAAGCATAACAGGTAGTAGAGTCAGTTGTACGATTAACTTTGGATAGTTCATGTGGCTTCCTCTCTGTTACTGGGTACATAGCACTGAAAGCAATTCCTCTCAGGAACATTTATATGGGATAGCAACAGCATCCTTTCCATATCAGTAAATTATCTTCTTTAACACACACTGATACCAAAATATTCAAGGACAACTTAGATAAACAATTTTCAACTTTAAGAGGAGAGTGCTTAGGTCTTCTGCAATATACAGCTTGACACAAAATTAAACACCTCACACAATTTTCTACTTGTTAAATTAGAAGAGCTCATTGCCGTAAAAATGCAAGTTATACAGAATGAAGTCCAAAAAGCAATGAAGGTGGTGAAGCATGGCCAAAGTGATCTCTCAGGTTTTATCCTGATCTCATGTACAGTGCATTGTGTGTGGGATGAGCCACAGCGCTGTCTGGAGACAGAAAACTGTGGATTCCACCTCCAGGTCTAACATTTTATGTCTAAGTTGCTTGCCATCTTGAAGCATCAGTCCTATTCAGTAAGCATATATGTGTATATCAAATGGATGTCAATGTTCATTCAGGATTAAAAGAGCTAGTCTATTAGAGGTGTATAATATTGTGTATGGACGTTGTTGTCATCACAGTCAGAAAACAGTTGTGACATTTCCTGAGCATCTAGGGAGTTGAGAGGTATTCTGAGTACCACAGAGTCCCAGGATGTAAAGGCAGGTATGATCTTATCTCAGTCTTGAAGGCATTTAAATTCCTGAATTGAGTAAAAAAAAATATATGTATATATATATCATTTTATATATATATATATATATATATATATATATATATATATATATACAAACATGAGCAATAATGGTTAAAATGAGCAAATACCACATACTGTGGGCTGGAGAACAAAAGTCCAGTGGTCTGTTTTAATCCCAACAGCCTCTCCTATGAGATGCTGCCCACTGTCTCAGTTAGTGACTACCCACCCACCCCCTTCCATGTGATGGCTCCCTTGTATTTCTTCTCTTTCTCTGAATGAATGATGCCAGGTCCAAGGGCCTTTGGGTTATGTTTTGATGGATGGAAACACTTCCTGATAAAAGGGACTTCTGAGCCACTACTTGTATACTGCAAATTCCCTTTTCCTGGAGGGTTTTCAATCTCACCACTCAGCTGACTGATCATTTTTCCTGCACATGAACTCAAAGGATTCTTTGCTTTGAGAGGCGCCTCAGCAAGTAGTTAGAGGCAAGTTATGGAGTCATGCAGAACTGTGGGACCTTGGGAAAGAAGCTTCGTTCCACTTTGCTTCCTCTCCCTCATCCGTACAGAGAGAATAATAGTTACTTCCAAGAGGTAAAATAAGATGGTTGCTAGTTTAAAGGCAGCTCCTGCGACTTCATTCTCCCCAGTTTCCTAAATTTTTATGATAATGAGAACCTACTGAGATATTTAGAAAAAGTTTACAGTGTGTGTGTGTGTGTGTGTGTGTGTGTGTGTGTGTGTGTGTGTGTTGGGATGGGGTGCACATACCACAACACATGTATGGGATAAAGAAGACAATTTTCAGTTCTTTCCTTCCATCATGTGGGCCCTAGGGATAGAACTCAGGTTGTTGGGCTTGGTGGTGTGTGCCTTTACCCACCATCTCATTGGCCCTGAGATGTGTTTTATGTACTCAGTTTCCTAAGATGAACCCCTAGAAACTCTTACACTGTGGGAAGGAGTTGGAGTCCCTAGCATTGACATAGTGAGCAAACAACAGTGATGATCCTTACTGTCAGGGAAGTGGAAGAACAGTGGATGATGGACAGAGTTCTCTCCCATCTTCTTTGGGGAATTGGCATCTGTCCACTGGGTGGCTTTGCTGGCAGCCTGTATTCATGAAGCAGACTGTGAGGTCAGGAGGAAAAGCCCATTCGAGGCAAACAAGCCAGGGCCTCAGTCCTGACCAAGTGCTCTTGGAGGTGTGATGAACCCTGAGAATCAAGATCTAATGCCTGGTGGCACTCAGAGAAAGGATAAGCAGGCTACCAAGATGAGACCTGATAGGCTGTGACCATATGGTGGGAGAGGATGCCCCCTTCTGTCACAGACCTGGGACAGGGCAATAGGGTGAAAGAGGGAGGGATGGAGGAACGGGAGGATATAAGAGAAGGGATAACAATTAAGATGTAATATGAATAAATTAATTTTTAAATTTTTAAAAAATATCTAATGCCCTGTGACTCCTGATCTGGGAAAGAAAATGGTAGAAGCTGGTTTGAGCCTCTCTGGGGCCTGGAGAACAGCAATACAAAGTCGATAGGATGCTCCAGTCTAGAAACCAGGAAGAGTCCAGCCAGTCAAAAGCTGAACTGAAGAGGAGTTCATGGGGTCATCACAGGTCAAGCAAATCACAGAACACTGAAGAGCAGCTGCCGTGGGGGGTGGCGGTTCTGCGGTCTCTTGATGTATCATTCAAAGTCCAGGACATTGAGTAATGAAAACTCATGATCCAGCCATTGAGAGAACCCAGGGGAGAGCCAGTGCCAAGGCAGAAGCTGTTTGATCAGTGCGCTGTCCTGTACCAAGACTTAACAATGCCCCCAAGTGTTAGTGTGGATCAGAGACACAGACATGGCAGGCTGACCCTTTGGGAACCTCCCCTCATATGCAGGCTGGGTGAAGGATCCCTTGGGCTGTCCACTGTACCAGCTGTCCAAGCATACATGGTAGTCATAGTCTCCCTGAGCCCAGCTGACACGGCTTGCTTCCTTCTGAGTCATGTCACAGCAGAGGTGCCAGGCTGCCTCTCGTCATTTCAAGAAGCCACTATGGTGTTTCATAGGTCTTCTTCTCAGAAACCCTGTCCAAAGGCATGCTGTGAAATTAAATTTCCAGGTGCTTGTGGAAGCAAGCACAAGTGGCCAGCAGGATACATTTAGAGCCAGAAAGGGCCTGAGTCATTTCCATGGGGTCTGACTCACAAGAAAACACGAGGTTCTTTGTGCCAGTGCTGTTCTCATAGTGTAGCTGTTTCTGTCATCTGTGCGCACACAAAGCCTGTTGCTCCCTCGATTAGCCTTCTCCTTGCAAAATATCATTGTCTAATACCCTGCCAGGGCCTGAAATTTGTGTTTACCAAAAATTCCTATGCTAAAACTCATCACTGGAGTGGTGATTTTAGGAGGGAGAGCCTTTGAAAGCCCATCAGTTCATGAAGGTGAAGGCCTCGTCAATGGGATAAGTGCCCTTATATAAAAGGCCCCCAAGGGCTCCTTCATCCTACTGCCACATGAGCATAACAACCAAAGTTGGCCTTCTGTGAACCAGGAGGCAGGTTTGTCTAAGCCCTGAATCTACCAGGGCCTTGATCTTGAACTTTGAAGCTTTCGGAATCATTACGGTTTTATGGCACACAAATCCGTAGGATCTGTTTTCCCAGCCCCAAAGGTCTGCATAACAGGGTAGATAGAAGACAGCTAGTGCAGGGCTGCCTTTGCCTCCATGCTGGTTGGCCCTCCCAGCCTCTGGAGGTCTAAGAAAGAAACTTCTGGCTGTTTAGATCTACCTGGACTGCGGTGCTTTGTTATAGTAGGTTGGATGGACTGTGTTGTATTTTATGAGAATATGTCATTTGTACCTAAACAATAGGCTCCGCCGTGACACTGTTACACAGTGTACTTTGATTCCATTCTGACCTTCGTCCCTGCTTCTCCCCACCCCACCCCTACCCCTTCTGCTGATCCTGTCTGGCTTCCAGACAGACCCCTTCTGCTTTCATATTTTTGCTCAGAAAAATCTGGATTCTGTATATGAAGGGGAAAAATCTACAGTAATTTGTGTTTCTGTGTCCGATTCTTTTACTTACTGTGGTTTGTAGTTCCATACAACTTCCTGCAAATGACACAATTTCACTCTTCTTTATAGATGAGTGAGACTCCATCTTCTTTCTTCCTAACACGGCTATGGCGAATGTGTCCTCTCCCCAGCTGGTAACGGAGCACAAGCTTAACTTATACCTGGCACACAATAGAATTTGGCAATTGTGGGCTGAGCAGCAAAGAAGGGGAAGAGAAGGAGAGAGGAGGGATGGAAGAGAGTGGAGATCTAGGTACACAAATTTCTTTCTAAGTTAGATAAGAGCTCGATTCCAGGCCAGCTATTCCTGGGACTAGTCTACCCACAAAGAGAAGAGCATTAAGTGGCAGGTCAAGGCATTTGTCACATCAGTGGTGTAGGGCAGGACTCTTAGGGCATCTAAACAGAAGCACAGGCACAAGGCTTTAAACAAAGGAAGTAATCTGAGCAGTACGGAGTTATTGGGTCCCACCTGACATCCCCGCACCTCAGCTGCCACCTGGTAATGCACCTGGCCAAGGAACAGTCTGATGACATGGCCAGGACTCATAGCTCTGCCAAGTACAGTACCCTCACCTCAGCATTCCTCTCACCCAATGTAAAGGGCAGAGAGAGCTGGGAGTGGGGCTGCTCTGGTCCTGCTCCTGAAGAGCCAGTGTCTATGCGCATCAAATGAGGATGTGTGCCTCAGTTGCCTGGGTCAGTGACTCATTCCAGGCTAATAGTTAGAAACCGTGGAACATGACTACCTTTAACCGGAACCTACAGCACATCCCTGGGGACCATTTCTTGTACCTCCACAGAACACACAGACAGGACAAGTGAGTAAGCAAACCAAACGAATCCTGGCTTACCTCTGGGACGCCAACCTGAGCTTCTCACCGCTGCACTCCACATAGGCAGGTGCAGAGAGTGTGTTAGTCGGATGAGCAATTTCGTCTGCTTGATGGCTTTGATGTGTGCTGTGGGGTGCTCCCATCGAGATTCCTTAGACACAAGTTGATCTCTGCTAATCCATGCGTCACCATTGAACATTTTGACACATGACACATCCTCACATGGGAGAGTCAGTACAGGCTAGCATTCTGCAATGTTCTCCCAACCTAGACTTCCTGTGTGAGCTCTGGCTCTGGGGAACGTGTCTACACAATCACCTTATATCCCTTTTCTACCCTTCCTAAGCTCTCCTTCTGCCCCAACTTCCCTTTCTCCTCTCTCTAACCTTCTCCCCACCTGCTTCATTTCCTTCCTTCCTGTGTTGAGAAAACCTGTTTCTTCAGTCCCCCACCCTTTCACCCGCTGGCTGCTTAGAGCCCTGCCTCCCTTCTCTTTGGCTGACACCTTCTGCAGGCGCCTCTGCCTCATATCTGCTCCTTCTCCTTCTCTGTGTGCTGTGATGTCTCCTCTCCCCCTACCCCCCGAAGTGTGTCTCCGCCGCCTCGTCTCTCCACCCTGCTCAGCCAGGCTGTGGTCGCAGGTCTGCCGGCTGCGGTAGGCTGAGGTGGGGAGAGACTCAGATGCCGGATGCAGTGCTAGGATGTGATGGTGAAACCCACACTCCTTTCAGCCGAGCAATGTCCCCAAAGGCCAGAAGCACACACTGGGAGCAAAAAGAACACACATCAAGTGCCCCCCACCTGTACACCCCACCCCTGCCCCACCGTGTAGACCCACAGAATGGGGGAAGCTCAAATTCGTGCCTCAGCAAATTACCTTGATGAGGCACTCTGAGCAGCAATTAGCATTTATCAGAATAAAGTATCCGTGGCATGAATGAATGGATCCATCAATAATGCACTGCGCAGAGCTGAGGCCCACGTCAGCATGCATATGCTTGCTTGCTAATGGTCAATCAGGAACCAACAAAAGTAGACATAAATCGAAAGCCATAACAACAATTATAAGGTAAATCTATAATGCATATACATCAAGGAAGTAAGATGCAGCAATAACAACACCCCATCTGTTTCCCCCGAGCAGTTTTGCACTACGACTTCCGTTGGCATCTGCAATGAGCCTCCTCCTCCCCTATGCAAATGTCTGTGGAGTTGACAAAAGTCCTGGGTTCTTCCAGCTCTGCATGCCCTGGAGCACACATGCAACATTTTCACACTGCTACTTGGCTTGCTTCTGGTTTGCCTGCTGCTGCATCATCTTCACAAAAGTAGACACTGTTCTAGAACCATGGGATGCATAAACTAATGAGGAAATGGGTCTGGTGTGCCTAGAGAGTGACTAAGTTGAGGGTTCCCATCTCCCAATCTCCTGCCAACTTTAACTTCATTGTAAACAGGAGGCAGCTCATCCCTTGTTTTCCCTGGCAGCTCAAGCCTCAAGCTGCCAGGCTGCGGTGAAGGCTAGTGAGTGGCTCTAATCATGAAAACCCTAACGATTCTGGCAGCAGCATGTTTTAGGCACCTTAGGAGCATACATGTTTTTATTTTTACACAGTTATTTACAGGTGACAGCCAGGGCTAGAGAGATGGTTCAGAGGTTAAAAGCATACATTGCTCTCACGGAAGGCCTGCATTTGGTTTCCTGCATACATGCCAGGAGGCTCGCAACTCAAATGCTTTCTGCAGGCCTCTCTGGCACCTACAGGCACGTGTCCACACACACACACATGCGTGCATGCCCAAACAAAAACCAAAATTAATCTTAACTTTAAAAGTTCTTCTTAAAGTTGGAAGTCACAGAAAGTAAACATTTGGTCCAATTTTAGCCTCTGCATAATACAGATTGACAAACGTTTGTTGGTGTTGCACTATCGGCATTATTTATACAACATTATGACAGTAGCATCATCAGCTTTGAAGGCCAAACTGCTGGTAGGTTAAGGCACATCCCCAATTCTAAGTAAAGTCCTGGATTATCCTAATTTTACCAACACACAAGAATGCTGAGAGACAACGTGACATGTTGGAGGCCACACACCAGCAAGTACTAGACTGCAGGTCTGAATCAATGTCCTCAGCATGAATATTCTGTTTAGACCATAAATAGCCATAAGGGAACAAAGATCAGTTTTATAGCTTGTGGCATTTTTTCTGCTATAAAAAGTCAAAACAGGAGCTTGCGCGATGACACACCTGCTAAGAGCTGTACCGTTCACGTAGAGGACCAGAGTTCAGTTCTCAGCATCCACAGCAGGCGGTTTTACAGACTGATAACACCAGCTCTGGGGGAATCTTACAGCCTCTTCTGGCCTGCTTGGGCACCTGCATGCACGCGCCCCCCCACACACACACACAGAGTTAAAAATAAATCTTAAAAAATAATAAAAGAGGCTTCTTCCTCCAGAAAACACTAAATGGCGGGAGGGCCCAGAGGACCCAGGACCCAAGATTAGGAGGCTGTGGTCTTAGAGGCCACAGTTGTGGCCAAGACCCCAGGGCTCGTGGAGGTAAAGCTGAAGACAAGGAGTGGATCCCATCACCAAGCTGGGCCGCCTGGCTAAGGACATGAAGAGCAAGTCCTTGGAGGAGACCATCTGTTCTCCCTGCCCATTAAGGAATCCGAGATTATTGACTTTCCTGGGCGCGTCCATAAAGGATGAGGTTCTCAAGACCAGGCCAGCGCAGAAGCAGACACAGGCTGGTCAGTGGACCAGGTGGTAAGTGCTCCAAGGAGGTAGCCACTGCCATCAGAGGGGCCATCATCTTGGCCAAGCTTTCCATCATCCCTGTGAGGAGAAGCTACTGCAGGAACAAGATTGGCAAGCCCCACACTGTTCCATGTGAGGTAACAGGTGACTGTGGCTCTGCTTTGGTGCGACTCATCCCTGCCCCCAGAGGCACTGGCATTGTCTCTGCTCCTATGCTCAAGAAGCTACTAATGATGGCCGGTATTAATGACTGCTGCACATCACCCAGGGGCTGACAGCCACCCTGGGCAACTTTGCCAAGGCCACTTTTGATGCCATCTCTAAGACCTACAGCTATCTGACACCAGACCTTTGAAAAGGGACTGTGTTCACCAAGTCCAAAGTTTCCTTATCAGGAAATCACTGATCATCTTGTGAAAACCCACACCAGAGTCCCTGTTCAGAGGACCCAGGCTTCAGCTGTGGCTACCACATAGGGGTTTTAATACAAGAAAAATGAAGTGAAATAAGTCTAATAATAATAATAATAATAATAATAATAATAATAATAATAAATGCTATGACTTTCTTATTCATGGCAGTACACATTTCTGAATAATAATCCTGAAAGAAAACCAGAGGCAATTGTGGTGATGCACATCTCTATCCACAGGGTTTGGGAGATGAGACAAGAGGATCAGAGATTAAGGCCATCCTTGGCCATTTATTAAGTTTGAGGCCAGTTTGGGCCACCTGAGACCCTATATCAAAAAATTATAAATAAATAGATAGATAGATAGATAGATAGATAGATAGATAGATAAATAAATAAATGCCATGTATAAAATTATGTGGAAGAAAATCATCATTATCATTATCACCACTACTATCACCACGGCTATCACCAGCAGCAGCATCACCATCATCACCACTATCATCATCATCACCACTACCACCATCAGCAGCAGCATCTGGAATCTAGAGACTCCAGCATCTAGCGATAACTGCATTAACACTTTGGAGCTTGAGCCCTCAAGCACCTTTCATGAGCAAATATGTATCATTATCCTGAGCAGATCAAATGATAAACTGCATTAGCTGCTTAACACAGCCTCTGAGACATCAGCAGTCACTGAAGACTTCTCATCCAGTGCCTCATTTCACGGACACGGGATGAAACAACTGTCGACTGGTAGAAGAATTTTAGAATTCCACATAACACACACTGTGTGGAAAGTGTTTTCACTTATTGTGTCAAAGGCTACCGGAGGGATAGAAATGCCACCTCTGTCCTGAGTCTTGCTCTGGCCTTTGTGAGATGTATGGTAGGACATGAATCCTTGGCAGCGTAGACTCTATGGATCTCAATCTCATTTCACAGATGCTGAAAGCAGGTGTGCAGATGTGGGACGGCCAAAGAACACCAAGCTGGGAAGACAAGCAAGAGCGAAGTCCTTGAGCCCTTGTTCCTTGTTTCATACTGAGAACGAACTCCTGAAGGAACAACACCTTCATCTCATGTCACACAGCCCAGCCCATGGGGCTCAGAGCTGAGCAGGAGCGGTATTTTCCTAAGCTTCTGTGGTTTTCAAAGACAGATACTCTCTTCTCTCCAGATGAAAAACATAGGTGTTACACAAGCACCCAAAACATCTATGAATTCAAAACACTGGTTGTGACATTTTTCAGATTCGGGCTTCCAAATATTTCCTTCTGACTGGCAGCCCATAAATGCCTACTTCCTGGGTGGAGTGGGATTAATCACCATATTTTGACCATCACTGCTGCAAATTCGTTATTACTTCTCTGATGCAATTGGGCTGTTCTTCTAACAGCTCCCCTTCCTCCTCCCCTCCCTCCACTCCTCAAGATGAAATTACATGGTATTATAAATGCAAAAAGCAAGCCAGGAGCAGAGAAGAGGGAAGCCATTCTTGCCCAGAGGCAAATCTCTAGGGACTTTGTGATGTAGTAGAGAAAAGTTAAGGGTCTCTGAAGGCCAAGAGCAGCTCTAACTACCAGCTACAAGATCTGCTACCTGTCCCCCTGCCTCAGTTCTCCTATTCATAAAATGGGGATAATGACAGTAACATATCCACTTAAACATTGAAATATGGAACCAGTGAGATGGCTCAGCTGGTAAAGACACCTGCCACCAAGCCTAATGGCCTGATTTGATTCCTGGAATCATTTTGGTAAAAGGAAACACCGAGAGACAGACTCCTATAACCTGCCCTCCAATCTCCACACTCAAGCTATATGTGTGTGCCTCCCCAACATACACGCACCCCAAATAACAGTGTTTTTTTAATTAAGCATTAAAATATGTACAATGTTATTCAGTAAAACTGTAAAACATATTTAACCCATGAAGGAAGTGAAAATATTATTGACATTATCAAAATTCCTGAGGTTTTCATGGATGCTGTGATGTTTTCCTCATACCCTTATAATCAACAACACATCTTGAGCCAAAGAACAAAGCCACTTCTTCATCCTTGAGGGAAATGTGTTGTTACGTACAAGATTAGGAGACGAGCCTCTCCTTGTTTGTGAAATGTCAAAGGTTAGGCCACCAAAGAGGTTTCTCCGTGAGCCTTGGGCTGCCCCTGGCTACATTCCCAACTCTTTCAGAATCAGCCCTTTTGGGTTCCTGATGCTGAGCTCCTGATGCTTGGGTCTTCATGTTCTGTGGGTGCAGGGTGACGGGGAGGCTTCTGTATAGAAGAGTGCTGCCACAAGACAGGCCCAACAAGACAGCCTTGTTTCTCTAACACCTTCTGCACACCTCAGTATAGCCTGAGGTTGCTTATACATCCATAGGAAGACAGACTGGCGTATGTCATGGTTGACACCAGTGTGCCCTGCCCTCAGTTCTCACCTACCTGTGATGAGGAAAGCAGGCTGGTACCCAGGGTAGTTAGGACATCAATCTAAAGCGATGCCATCACTCATCTCACTGCCCATCCATTTCCACTTTAAGCACCTAAATGGTCTAACCTTCTTAGGTCTCCCTGCTGCAGGAACAGGGGTCACATCTCTGTCACTCTTGCTGCCTGGTGCTAGATGTTAGGTCCAGGCTTCCAGGCATGGCTTGGAGACCATGGAGTTCTCTGATCTCTGTGTGCCTCAGTAATCCTATGTATAAGAAGAAATCATAACATCCCTCCCTTTAATATTGTTATCTGAACATGTGGGAACAATGAAAGATGCTAAGCACCCATAAGCAACGTGAATGCCATCAGTCCCTGTGAGCTTCATGCACGGCCCTGTCTTGGCATCATCTTTTTTTTTTTTAATCAGTTAGGCCTTAATAAGAAAGGCACAACCAATGAGAGGTGGATCAGTACAAAGGCAATAGATCTATTATAATAAATCAGCTTGTGTCGTTGTGAGGGTTTAATGTTGCACTGGGTCATTTCCAGGATACGTGAGTGTGATGGACAGCGGCTGCTTTTCCTCATCCGAGCAGAGCTTAATTGGCCTCCAGGACCCAGTCGGATTGTCACTTGACTCAGGAGGCCTCCCCAAGCAGCCAGGCTGGGTTCAGTGCCCTTCTCTGATCTCGGCTCTCTTGTCACCATATAGGGACTTGTGCTTCTCCCATATGTGAACTGTGAATTAGGTTGACAGCCCGTCTTGCTATTCCTAAAGCTTGCTGAGTGCTAATACTGAAGGATTTTACTCCACCTCTGATAAAGCAAGCTGACCTCAGGGCTGTCACCAAGGCCAAAGGGAAACTTTGACTTTTCTCTGCTTCTCACTTGGGGAACAAAGATCCAAATGTCATGGTGGGGATTGGGCTGCAAGGGAGCCTTGACAGTGCTGTTGTGGAGGAGTGTGTCTCTGTTGTGTTAGGGACTTGCAGGAGGTCACAGATCTGGGAGCTACAGATCTGAGCTCAGTGAGATGTTAGTTCAAAGAGTGTTTGCCCTAAAGGAAGAAAGGTGGGTTGAAATTATTATTAGCATGGGTTTTGTCACCAAACTGGTGACAAAGAGGAGGAGCATCCGTTGGCTATGGCCACAATCATGGGTATAAATCAGGAAAAACCTTCCTGCCAACAGGCACTGGTGGGCCTGAAACTATGTCTTTTGGAAGAGTCCCATGTGGGAAAAAATGCAAAATGACAAATATCAAATCAGAAGCAAATGAACATGCGAGCAGATCACAACACACTGTCAATATTAAGATAGCTGACAGCGGTGGCAAATGGCGTCCTCAGAGACGCAAGACTACTTCTGTTAATTAGCGGCTTGATTCCCCAACTAGAATTCTTGTTTTTCTCTATATGTGGGGGTTGCATGCTCTGAGATTGTTTCTTCCTGGGACCATTTTATGGCACATTTTACAGGGAGTGAGCCATCTCGTCTGGCATGGTTGGCCAAGAAGGTTTTATTGGGAACCAGGCTGCAGCAAACGCAGACATAAATGCTGTTTGCAGTACTGCTCCGTGCCTGGACCTTGAGAACTCAGGCGTTGTGGTCAATTCCACTTGGAAAAGCTCCATTAGGAAAATGAATGGTATTCATGGTGTGTAAGATACAAATGTGTGAGCACGCACTCCTGTCTTGACTGGGCATTCATAGAAACCTAACTGTACAACTGCCCGTGACATGATCAGGACAGTGTGTCACAGACTAGCTCTGGCTTGGTGCTAGTGTCTCTTCCATTACCTCGCTGTACTGGGAGCTTAGGAGACATTCGTATTAACGTAGGACCCAGGCTCTGCTGTTTACAGGACCTCACTAAATAACATGTGGCAGGGATAGGCTTAGAAGTCATTCGTATGCTGAAAGGGCCAGCAGTAACCTAGCCATACACAGAAATGATGAAAACGCACAGAGTTGTGTCCTTGTCTCATTGAGTCCAAAGTAACTATTCCCAAGTGCAGCCTCCCACAGGCAGGTGCTCAAATGGTCCAAGCTACTCAGTCCACTCAACACAAAGGGAAGAATGAGAGTGGGTACGTCAGGCTGGAAAGAGACAATGGTCATGAAAACATTTTGAAATTTTATTGCACTGTGCTGCCCCATAGCTAGGGCTTTCCAGTGTTGAGGGAAAAAAGGCCATGGAAGTGCGAGATCCCCATGGCCACCTGAAATGACATATATGTGTGCACATGCACACTCACAGGCACAGGCACAGGCACACTCACATCACACATAACACACACACACACACACACACACACACACACACAGAATATAGAGCCACATTCCCCAGAAGAACCACATAAATAAAGCCTGTCTCTGTGTCTATAAAGTGAGGATAATTATGTGCTGTTGGAAACATTAAGCAAAAACAATGTCTGTGAAAGCATTTATTAAAGGTGCCTGGGCCACTTTGAGGATCAGGAAATGTCAGCCATTATTAAATGTCATCCTTTCCATGTGCATAGTGAAGCTCCTCCTGTACTGTCCCTAACCCCTGCCACAGCAATGACACCTTCACCTTCACCATGATGCTGTTACACTTGCCATCCTCCTCTAGGAGGAGGTACGTGTGTGTGTGTGTGTGTGTGTGTGTGTGTGTGTGTGTGTGTGTGTACATACTCATGTGTGTGCAAGTGCACATGTTTCAGGTACTCATATGAGGACAACCTAGGATGTTAGACAATCTAGTAGCAATCCTCAGGAATGCCACCTACCTTATTTTAGACTCTAACCTGGAACTGGCTGAGCAGACTAGGTTGGCAGCCCAGGGAGCCACCTTTCTCTGCCTCCCCAGAGCTGACAAGCTCACACTACCACACCCAGTCTTTTATGTGGATGCTGGGAATTAAACTCAGGTATTCGTGTTTGCATGGCAAGCACTGTGCTCACCTAGATCGTCATCCGCTCTATTGTGGGACGTTCAAAATTCCCTACAGATGATCCAAAAGGACTTTTAGCAACCACTGACCTAGGCCCATTTCATTTTATAGGTGTGAATGCCAAGGCCCACAATAATATCTCCCAAATCAAATGACAGGAAATAAACATCTGTGGGTCATAAACTCATGATATTAAAAAATGGTTGGTGTGGGGAATGGATGTTAGTGTAGGGCTGTCGGTGGATAGAGACGAAGGCTTTGGCTTAGTGTCAAAGTAAAGACAGGCCTGGGTTGGAATCCCAGTTCAGCCCTGTTCCAGCCAGCTAGGACTTAGGGAGACTACTCAACTTCTTCGGCATTCACTTTGTTTGTAACGTGTGCCCTCCAGAAGCACTGAGAGAATTAAAGTGAGATTATGCACGTGTATTAACTTCCCAAGGCTGCTGCAACAAAGTTCCACACACTGGGTGGTAGGATCGAAGATCAAGGCTCAGGCCGAGAGCACTATCCACCTCCTTCTTGCAGCTATGTGTGCTCCCTCCCCTGGCTCTACCTAACATGTTGTTATTGGGATCCTTGCCGGGTTAAGCCATGGTTTAAAACCTTTTGCTCATGTCCAGACATGGTAATGCTGTGAAGTACTGAGTATTTAGCACCTGAATCTGGGGTCACGAGACCCGGCCCAGAACAAAGCACCCTGTGCATGTGTAACACCTGCTGTCAACATATCCCAGCTCACCAAAGACAACAGAGATTAGAAGCAAACGAGGCAATCCTGGTTAAAAGTGTGCCCTAGAAGGCAGCTTACGGGGTCCTGCAAGCCCTGTTACCATCAGGGTTGTGGGCTCATCCTTTAGGAAGCATCTTTGTCTGCACTATTTAGCACAGTGGCCTGCAGGCTTATTTATGTAGGAAGGGTGGAGAGAGAGAGAGAGAGAGAGAGAGAGAGAGAGAGAGAGAGAGAAAAGAAAAGAGAGAGAAACAGAGAACAGAGACAGAGAGACAAAACTGTTGTGTGTGGTGTGTGTGTGTGTGTATGTGTGTGTGTGTGTGTGTGTGTGTGTGTGTATGTGCACCTGTGGAGGACAGAAGAGAGAGTTATGGTTGCAGGAGGCTGTGAGCCACCTCACATGGATGCTGGGAACTGAACTCAGGTCCCCTGGAAAGTGATAAGTTCTTTAGGGCCACTTTGTGTGGTTTTTAAGCATTCAAAACATGCTTCATGTGAGCCAAGCTATGACATAGATAAAAGAGTACGTATGGGATTTTGAAGGCAAAGCATGAACAAATATAAAATATCTTAGTATTGATGGTCATCATCTGTTAAAAATTATCAATTTGTTGAAATAGCATATTGGAATTAAATAAAACATGAAAATGTCTTCCTTTGCTTTTATTTTAATGTGGCTTCTAGAAAAATTAAATTGGTATGTATGAGAAATTTTCAACTGTAAGTCGGGCCCGAGAGTGTGTTCAAGGTGATATCAGAAGATATCAGTTTATCTTGAGCTTGGCTCATCCTCACAGACCCTTGAGGTATGGAGTTATCTTTTTTTTTTAGATTTTTAAAAATATATTTTATTAATTTATTCATATTACATCTCAATTGTTATCCCATCCCTTGTATCCTCCCATTCCTCCCTCCCTCCCATTTTCCCCTTACTCCTCTCCCCCATGACTGTGACTGAGGGGGACCTCCCCTACCTGTATATGCTCATAGGGTATCAAGTCTCTTCTTGGTAGCCTGCTATCCTTCCTCTGAGTGCTACCAGGCCTCCCCATCCAGGGAATGTGGTCAAATATGGGGCACCAGAGTTCATGTGAAAGTCTTAAACTCGGGTTCCTTCCCAGCACCCTCTCATGGATCCTGTGTTTCGGTAGGCTTGCTTATCCATATTTCTGGAACTGTGCCAGACTTGCTGACACTGCGCCTGCATTGTCTCCTTGACTGCTCACACAAACATAGTAATTTTGCAGATGAAGAAACAAAAGTTTGGGGGAGCTTAGACACATGGCCCAAAGTCTGTCACCCAGTAACAGCGATGGGGGGAGGGGCTGATGCCAGAGCCTTCTGACTTGACAGCACCTGGGGCTACAGTAGACTCTGTACTCTCTCACAAAAAGCTAGTCTCCTGCTGGTGGCTGGAGGCCTCGTGAGCTAGGTTGTCACCTGGGGCCACTGCCTGGCAGCTGTGCCTTTGGCATGTGAGGTTTCTTAGAGGGTCTCTGCCGAGCACTGGCAAGAGCTTCTCTGGTGTGGACTCTGGGTCGGTCGAGACTAAGAGTGACAGATTCTAAGTCTCAAGCAGCATCAAATACAGAAAACTTTGGTGACCATCTCTCCTGAATTTCCATGACCCAGATAGAAATCTGAAGTTTAAAACAGACTGATAATTGGCCATAAAATGAAAACTGAAGTTGAGACTAAAACCCAGGCCCTCCCCCGTAATACAATGCAGTGCCCTTTCCTCTGTTTCCCTGCTTTTTAAACTCCTCTTGGCAGTGACGTTTTGTCAGGAACCTTACATGGAAAGCTAGCATATAATTGGCTGACAGGAGAGTTGAGGTAATTGCAGTGGGAGCAGGCTGCCTAGGCACGGGCCCCCGCTTCTTGTTTTCTACACTGTAGTAACCAGCCTCAGAGGGCAGCCTCATGGTCCTAATGCATGCCAGGCACGTACCAGAATTCTTCCTGTATGTGAAAACCTTTTAAGTCCAACAGTCCAGCAACCTTCTGTGCAATCACATCTGCATTTGACAGAGCAGGAAACTGAGGCATGGAGCAATTCCCAGACCCTCCAGTGATCACAAAAGCAGGTGGGATGCACTGGGCTAGGCAGCCAGGCTAGGAAGCCTATCACACAGCATGGTTGGAGGAGGGAGTGAATGGGGAGAGCTGGGGCATGGCTCATGGCTATGCCAAAAGACAGATGATCCTAGGCCTGATAGATAGGAAGGTACCAGCTATAGAAGGAGCCTAGTGAACCTTCTGGAAAGAAGTAGCATCAGCTATAAAGATTTTTGACCTTTGTTTGTTTGTTTGTTTGTTCAAGACAGGGTTTCTCTATGTAATAGCCCTGGCTGACCTAGACTCGCTTTGTAGACCAGGCCGGCCTTGAACTCACAGAGATCTGCCTGCCTCAGCCTTCAGAGTGCTGGGATCAAAGGCGTGCGCCACCACGCCCAGCTGCTATCAACATCTTGACACCAGGAAGCTCCCAGTACCTCCAGGAAGAGCAGAGAGCTCGATGGAATGCAGTGGGATGAAGAGGGGGAGGTGAGTTGCTGGTCATCAGGGTCCTGAGGAGGGCCCTGCTGAGTGTCTTCTCAGGATGCTGCGAGGAGCTTCTGAAGGGTTGTCAGTGGGAGACGCCATGCGCAGCTCTTATTTTACTTTTAGACTTCTTTGCTGGGCGGGAAGGACAGTTCTCGAACAATTGGGCACCTTCCAGCATCCCCAGCCAAGAGAACTTGATTTGAACCTAATGCTCTATAGAAACTTAATCCAAAGTGAATCACAGGTGGAAATGTAGGATGCTAACCTAGGAAGCTCCTTGGAAAGAAAAGGAAAGGTCTTCAATACCTGTGGCGAGGCAAAGGAGTTCTCAGATGTGACTCGAAACGCACTCTCTATCAAGGAAAACATGAATGGATTGAGTCTCACCGGGGCTGAAAGTGTTGCCCAGCGTAAGACCTAAGTGAATGAGAAGGGTGAGCAGCAGATTGAGAGGAAAATATCTGCAAAGCGCCTACCAGGAACTTAGAGCCAGGATGCCAGGAAGGAGGCCCCCTGCTGAGGAAACATGCAGGCTTAAGGAGGCTGGGGCAGAGGGGGGGTTCTTAGAGTCTACTGGGGGAGAGGCCAGGAGATGGGGAGCCATGGTAGACTCAAGACTCACCGTGAAGGAAAACCAGGCGGTGGTGGCGCACACCTGTAATCCCAGCACTCGGGAGGCAGAGGCAGGGGGATTGCTGTGAGTTTGAGGCCAGCCTGGTCTACAAAGCAAGTCCAGGACAGTCAAGGGTACACAGAAAAACCCTGCCTCAAAAAACCAAAAAAAAAAAAAAAGACTTACTGTGACAGCACGTCCATTGGATTGAACACAGAGCATGGAGGAAAGAGAGCTGAGGACACTCTGGTATGCAGCCAAGTTCACGGGAGGCCACTAGCCTGCTGGCGCAGGAGACTGATAGTGAGGAAGGGCAGAATGAGGCAAGCACAGCTGCCGGCTCCGAGAGATGCCAGCACACGAGAGGACCCCTCCACTCAGGGACCATGTTCTCTGGTCCCCAGTGTCACTTAGGATGACTGAAGTCCATGCTAAGGAGGGCTGAGCCCTGTGTTCTCAGGTGTCCTCACAAGCCTGGGGGCGTGGTGTGGTGTGTGTGGCCTCAGTGAATTCTGTTGTGTCTTTATTATCTTTATCTTTTTTTTTTGGTAAATGCTAGCACAGTTCTTCTGCTAATTAGCCCCAAAGGGAATATAGCCTCCTCGTCCCACTCTCATCAGCTACCTTTGTCAGCTACCTTCCCTCTCCACCCCTGCATCCCGTGTCTCCCAATGTCTGGGACCTAACCCACGACCATTAAGGGGACACTCTTGATGCCTTCTGTTTTCTTTATGGACCTTGCCCTCCATTATGTTTCTCCTGTATCCCTACTCTTTACTCCCACAGGACAACTTAGCCCACACCAGGTCCCTGTGCTCAGCTTTTCACACGTCAGAGTATTGTACCCATTTCACAGATGAATATGCTCAGCCTCAGAGAGCAGAAATGACTCGACCCAAGCCAAGTGGCCCGGTAAGAGTTTACAAGTTAAGTTGGGGCCACCCGGCACCCAAATTCTTCACTGTTAAGGTAACAGCCTCTCTGGCTCAATCAGGTCTTTCTGCTGACTGTGTCTTCTTTCCAGCCTGCTCAGAGGATCCCCGTGTCTCTAATTCCTGAATGCTCAGATCTGTTTGTGTGTGTCCCCCCCCCCAACCCATTTGGGTTGCACCTGCCTATGGAATCCATTAATATGCCAGAGTGTAAAGCAACTTACCCAAGGAACAGAGGGGCTATAGATTCAAGTGTAGGCTTCTCTGGCTCTAAACCTTACAGGTTTTTTAAAAAACAAAAGCAACTAGCATCTCTCTACAGCATCATCTACCTCTGGTGCAGAGGCGTGAGCGTTGCCCTGTCTACCCAAGAGTTACGAGGACCTGCAAGAGACTGTCCCAGGTCCCTTGGTTGCTCTGTGTGCTAGGGGTCCTGGCTACGCCAAGGTGGGCCACGGTGATTCCTGATTTAGGGGAGGGTCAGAGCGAATGTTGACAGCCCACTGGTAGGCTACCAGCAAACAGAAGCCACCAAGACTATGGCTCTCAGAGCCAGGCCTCCACCTCAGCTGTCACCACTCACTGTGGGATGCGCCCAGCTCTCTCCCTAGATCTCGGTGTTCACCCTTGATACCAAGGTAATAAGGGTCCAGACCACATAGGACGATGTGGCATGAGTGAGTGAGTGGGATATGAAGGCATATGAGCGGTGCCTGCCACGTAGGAAACGGGTGACTTCCTAGCTGCTTTCTGATGTTAGTATAATCACTGCATACAAACCACCTTGCTAGATCATCAGTCATCCTCGCCTCAGGAAGCTGGGCTTGATGCACCCGATTTTTTCCCCTCCACATTTCCAGAGCCCTGGCTCTAGGATCCTAGAGAGAAGCCAAATGTCTCAGGCCTGTCAGCCCAGAGCTTTGAAACCATAGACACCAAGGTGGGGGTTATTCATTCCAAACACGAGACGAAAGCGCGAGCTGGCTTTGTATCTAAGCGAACTGATTAAGCTGTGCGTTAGCTGGGGATAAAGCTTCTTACCGAGTAACTAGACTTTTGCTGAGCCAGGATGATAAATTCATCCTTAATGCATTGATAATAAAAAGCGATTCCCCTCCACCCCTCCGCCCCTTCTGTTGAGTTTCTTCCTGCTTGTGAGGCTGTCTCTGTGTTGAACACTGCCATCTAGAGGCCATCTGGAGAATCGCAATCTGAGTAAAAAACTTAATTTTTTTTTTTTTTTTTAAAAGGACCATCAGAACTTAACACAATCCATAAGAGACTCAAAGATACCCTGGGAAGCCAAACATGTTTACAAAATGACTGCCAGTAGTTACTTATTACTCTGGGAATGATGTGCTTCTTACTACGCATACTGTATGCTCTCTATGCTGCACAGTTGTTCCCTGGACAACTGTTGGATAGAGTTTGATCTCCTCTGATCTTTGGCTTACTAAAGCAGCCCCTCCCTCTCCCTCTCCCTCTCCCTCTCCCTCTCCCTCTCCCTCTCCCTCTCCCTCTCCCTCTCCCCTCCCTCTCCCTCTCCCTCTCCCTCTCCCTCTCCCTCTCCCTCTCTCCCTCTCCCTCTCCCTCTCCATTTATTTAGTCTGTCTATCTATCTATCTATCTATCTACCTATTTGTCTATCTATCTATCTAAGCACCTACTCTGTGCTAAGTGCCACACTAGAAATTTGGGGCATACAGAGCAATTCATAGCCCTGAGTTTAAAATGTCCATATGCAAACAAGGAAAAGAGGAACAAGAATACAGTGATTTAAGGATCAAGATAAGTCAGAGTGACTGGATGTCCTATGTAGAGGTGCTGCTAAGTGGGGTTCTGAGGGAGGGAGGAAGAGAGGGGCTGGCATTGTGTGAGCATTTCCCTCCCATCTAGATCGTCATGAGAGTGTGAGCTCACACTGTGAGCTTACCTCGTGTTTCCCGTCTCACAGATGAGGATGTGGAGGCACAGTGATGTGGAGTTCCTTGCCCAATGTAGCACAGCTGAAAGATGAAAAGGCCAGAGCTTCAATCCTGACCTGTCCTGTGTGCCTCACGCATGCGCCCTGTGGTGCCAGGCTGCCCATGGAGTGGGAAAATGACACAGACAGGAAATTGGCTCTTGATTACTTCAGTAGTGAAAAGTGTTTATCCCCAGGAGGTGAATCTGATTTTAGGAAATAGTCAAAAAAAATCTTTCTGAGCCAAGTCATCCCATGGATAATGGGATTTAAGGGCTTTGTTTATTTTTTTAAATGTGAATCTAAGATATGAAAATTGAGTTTTGTCCAACGCCTGATAAACCACCTAACAGCTTGTCGTTGCTGCTGCTGCTGGTGGTCGTGGTGTGTGTGTGGTGTGTGGTGTTGTGTGGTGTGTGCGTGTGCGTGTGCGTGTGTGTGTGTGTTGTTTTGAAACAGTCTTGCTGTGTATCCCAGACTGGCTTTGAGCTAGAGCCCTCCTGCCTTGGCCTCACATGTGCTGAGATCATGTGCGCGCAGCACCATGCCCCACCCTAAATCCAGTAAATAGGGAAGGGAGGCTGCTCTGCCAGAGGAACTGTGGACAAGGACCATGTCCTGGAGGGTGTTTAGTGCGTGTGTGTGTGTGTGTGTGTGTGTGTGTGTGTGTGTGTGTTATGTAGTGTGATGTGGTGTTGTGTGTGTGTATGTGGTATGTGGTGTGTATTTGGTGTGGTATGTATGTGGTGTGTGTGTGTGTATGTAGTATGTGGTGTGTAGTTGGTGTGGTGTGTATGTGGTGTGTGTGTGTGTGTGTGTGTGTGTGTGTGTGTGTGTGTGTGTTCACAGTGTTCACAGCCCCAAAGCCTCCACAGTTCATGCCCATTTCTGCCAGGAGAGGCTCTTCCTTGCTTCACAATGAGGCAACAGGCTTAAGTGAGTGAGGTCTGTGTGGGTAGCTCAGTGTGTGAGGCAGCAGTAAAGCCAGTGGGGACAGGCCTTGGGCACCTCATCTTCCTGTGTTTCTCAAGAAGGACACTCATGGAATAAGGGGATCGATGCTGTCATCCTAGGGGACTTCACATGTTTTCCAATGTGTACGCCATCTGGGTGTACTGTCTCCATATCAAGGTAACAAGCCAGGACCCGTCCCTCCAGGCAGGCTCAATTCAGATCTTCAAGTGGCAAAAGCCTGTCTGAGCATGAGATCCAGGCACTCCGTGACTGGGGCTAGCCTCGAGCTGCAGCCCAGTTGTTCAAACTAATATGACATGTGGGCTAGTAGGCAGAAAGGAAGTGCCTTCAAGGGACCAGTCATAAGTTACCCAAGGGGAAGTCCCTATCACTCTGTCCCCACATCCCAGGATCTTCCTAGTTGACATAAGCAGTGACAACAGTAATAACAAGGAACAATAAAACGTCTTTGGGAACCACCATGACTTGTCTACCTGCCCATTTCCCCAAACATTAATTCACCGTGTGATTCATGTAGAATACTAGGCTGGAGATGGCACTATCCGCACTGCCACAAGCCGCTCTTGTAGAGGACTTGAGTTAAGTTCCCAGGGCCCACAAACACCTGTTAACTCCAGCTCCACGAGATCTGGTGCCCTCTTCTGGCCTCTGATGGCACTTGCAAGCACATGCACATAACCACACACATACATAGGTGATTACAATTGTTTAAATATTTGTTTAAGTGCTCTGGGGAAAGAAGTGTGTTCTCTGAGACACTCTGCATTCTGAATAAGATGAGCGTGGGGTGAGGGAGGTCATGAGATGTTATGACTCTACAAGGGTCAGTAGATCAGCTCATGGAGGCCAGGCATAACCCTGGGTGGTAAAGGGAACCAGCATAGGGCTCTCTGAAGGGAAGCCACAACATCCTGTCTATACTAGGAGAACAGGACAGAAGGAGCCACATTAGAGACAGGAAGTCATCTGGGGACAGGCACTGTTGGAGTTTCTCAAAATGACTAACCTGTGCCGAGGGATGGAGTGTAGTTGTAATCTCAATTTTACCAAGACACTGAAACTCAGATGACCTGCCTAAGGGCACAGTGAAAGAGCATGTGACAAGCAATACACACACAAACGCGCACATGCACGCACACACACATACACACACACACAAACGCACACACATACACTTCATGACATGCCACCAACAGCCAGTACCATGTGGGAGACTCTTACACAATAGCAAATAGAAATGGACCTAACTGAAGTGTTTATTTCTACAACCCTTTATTCAGCAAGCTGTTATCATAGCCTATAATTCTGATCAAATGACATGTAGGTGCCTGCTAGGAATTCTGGGGAAATGCTTTGTTTTCTTATAAAAAGTATTCTCCTTCCTTCGTTTCTGTTTTTCTTGCTCAGTAATGGTGTCAAGAGGGTGAGTGAGCTAGCTACAGGGACAGTATTCACAATCTTAGCCCTTTTGTGACCTCCATATATGCCAAGGCAGACATCACCAGTCAATCACAGAAATCTTTCCTAGACATGACTAAAGACGCTCTTTAAACCAAGAGCTCTGAGCAGCCCCTGACAAGTAACCAAGCTTGGCCTTCATATGAACTCTATCAGCCATACCTGATCTAACCCAAACTTCCCTCAGCAGATCATTTCAGAGAGAGAGAGAGAGAGAGAGAGAGAGAGAGAGAGAGAGAGACTGATACAGTAAAATACTATTTCAGCCAGAGTTGAAAACTACTTTTCTAACTCCATGTAGCCTGAGGTGAATCTTGGAGCCTGGAAGACCCTGTTTTTATCTCAACGATAATGTTTACTCTGTGAGATGCTGAAAATGCCACTTTGCCTCCCCGCACTTTGATTGCCTTAACTGTGACCTGGATCTTTTTTTTTTTTTTAAGATTTATTTATTAATATGTATACAGTGTTGTCTGTGTGTACACCTGCAGGCCAGAAGAGGGCATCAGGTTACATTACAGATGGTTGTGAGCCACCATGTGGTTGCTGGGAATTGAACTCACGACCTTCGGAAGAGCAGGCAGTGCTCTTAACCACTGAGCCATCTCTCCAGCCCGTGACCTGGATCTTAAGCTGAGAAGACTAATATAATGGGAGCATGTGCCAAGTACTGTGATCAACTTGACTGAGTCCACCATCTCCGGGGAGAGGGGCCTCTGGCCAGTCAGTGCCTTGACTGCATTGAGATGAGAAGCCCCACCCACTCTGGGTGGTGCCACTCCCTGGCTGCGACTGTGGACCCTGTGAGTAGAGAAAAAGAGCTTAGCAGCATACACATTCGTTATTGTCTGCTTTCCGGTGTGCAGCCAGCACTGCTCCAAGCTTCTGATGCCCTGACTTCTCTGTCACAGTGGACTGAAGCCGAGAGCCAGAAGAAAGCCTTTCTCCCTCCCTTAGGTCGCTTTTTGTCAGAGTATGTTATCACAGCAACTGGAGAGAAACTGAGAGCAAACTAAGAACCTGGTCTGCGTCTTATAAAGTCAACAGCCAAGTTTCTTTTCTTTTTCCTTTCCCTTCCCAGCCCAGTGCAGTTTCTGAGAGGGAAATGACCCAACCTGAAGAAACATAATGGAAAAAGAGAAAGAAGAGATTGGTCTGCACTTCTCAGAATGAATTAGGTTCTCTCTGAAGCTCACACACACACACACACACACACACACACACACACCACACATAACACACACATACACACCACACACAAACACACCACACCACACCCACACACCACACATAACACACACATACACACCACACACACACCACACACACACACACACACACACCACACACATACCACACACACCACACACACATACCATGTGAATTTAATTTGTCTAAAGCGAAATCAAAGAGGAGCCAACTCCTTGCTCAGCTGGGTAGCAGGCTTCCTGCTGTAGGGGGCTTTAATGGCGAGATGCATGCAAAAAGTTATTAGTTGGGGTTTAAAAAGATCATTTTTCCCTTCCGCTATTGTTTTCTTTCTGACTACCCCATCTAAAGTGTAGCTGGTCATAAAGGTTCTCAAAGGCATTTTTTAAGTAACTAAAACTCTTGGTCTCTTCATAATCTCAATGCCTACTTGGTTTAAACTTTTTAAACACAAAGCTTTAAACTGACTGCCCAGGAAGGTCATCAGGTGGAAGGCAGACACCGGCGGCTTCTTGCTGCATTTGAGCCCCAGGGCAGCCCTTCTGACCCGCAGCGCAGAGCAGCCTCCCAGCCTCCTTTAAAGACAGCTTCGTAGCATGAAAGTGATTTGGGGTAACACTTTTTTCTCATCTTTGGAACTCAGGGAACACTTGTTTCCCCATTTTCTTCCTCCTGTGGAGTTAATTTTCAGTTGTAGTGTAGACAGGAATGTATAAAAGAGATTTGTAATGCTGACCCTGTAGCCAACACTCCCCAAGATCCTTTGCGGTGTTCTGTAGTCCAGAGTCCCCAAGGCTTGGGCTGGCAACTCCAGCATTTATATCCACAGGCAAAAGCAGAGCCTTGGCCCCTGGTATACACAAGGCTTTCTAGGGGGCCTTAGCTCGGATTCTGTTTCTACCCACAGATGCAAGCTCAAAAGAACAGGTACAGAGAAAGGGGAGTGAGGTGGGAACACAGTGTT
Source organism: Acomys percivali (assembly GCA_907169655.1). Lineage (NCBI taxonomy): Eukaryota > Metazoa > Chordata > Mammalia > Rodentia > Muridae > Acomys > Acomys percivali. The sequence continues at coordinate 38,119,031 of OU015746.1, forward strand.
GTGCGGATGTGGAGCCAAAAAGAACATCTAGGAAAGCCATACCAACTCTGTATTGGAAGCTGAGGGATGCTGCAGAGCACAGCCACTCATCTGGTATACATCCAAGGAGTTGCTCTTGAGACTGCCTCTCTGGGGGTGACCTTTGACCGGTCACCTTGACCTGGCACTCAGTTTCTGGATTAGTAGGTGAAGCAGCGATAATCATTTTCTCATTAGCAGACCAGACACTCACCCAAGATACACTGGAGGTTCAGCTCCAGGCCTGTGGGGCAGACCTCTAATGCAAGCTACTCAAAAGCTGTGGTAGGAAGATCACAAGGTTAGCCTAGGCTACAGAGAGTTCAAGACCAGCCTGGGAAACTTAGCAAGGCACTGTCTATAAATGAAAAGGCCCAGAGATGTAGCTCAGTAGTAGCAAGCTTGCATAATATACAGAAGTTCTACGGCTGGGGGGTGTAGGGGTGGGTGAAGAGAAATGAGAGAACTGGGAAATATCCATTCTGAGTGCTCATGTTAAAATTGTTATCATAGGGGCTAGAGAGATGGCTTAGCGGTTAAGAGCACTGGCTGCTCATCCAAAGGTCCTGAGTTCAATTCCCAGCAACCACATGGTGGCTCACAACCATCTAGAATGTGATGTGGAATCTGATGTTCTCTTCTGTCTGGCAGGCATACATGTAATAGAGTGCTTATATACATAAATAAATAAATCGTTTAAAAAATTGTTATCATAGCTAGGTGTGATGGCAGCTGCCTGTAATCCCAGCACTCAAAAGCTAAGGCAGAAGGATTGTTGCTAGTTTTGACACCAACCTGGGCTACATAGTAAGTACCAGGTCTGCTGAGACTACGTGGCAAGACTCAGTCTCACAAAAACAAAGAACCACAATTAATTTAAAACGTCCATAGCAGACAAGCATGGTGGCGCACTCCTTTAATCCCAGCACTCGGGAGGCTGAGGCAGGCGGATCACTGTGAGTTCAAGGCCAGCCTGGTCTACAAAGTGAGTTCAGAACAGCCAAGACTGTCTCAAAAAAAAAAAAAAAAAAAAAAAAAAAAAAAAAAAAAAAAAAAAAAA
>OU015746.1:38123339-38140487 GCA_907169655.1 Acomys percivali
CACACACACACACACACACACACACACACACACACACACACACACACGGAATAGGATCCCTTCACAGTCATCAGGTGTTCTCCCAATAGTCTGATTTAAAATGTGGACTCTGAAGCCGGGCGGTGGTGGCGCACGCCTTTAATCCCAGCACTCAGAAGGCAGAGGCAGGCGGAACCATGTGAGTTCGAGGCCAGCCTGGTCTACAAAGTCAGTCCAGGACAGCCAAGGTTACACAGAGAAACCCTGTCTCAAAAACCAAACAAAAACAAACAAACAAAACAAAACAAAAACGTGGATTCCATAACTAATAGGAAATATGCTTTTTAAGCCACAACAAATCCCCAGGAGGAAAATAGCTAAAACATATTCACAGGGAGTTGAGAATGGGTCCCATAACAAGTGTACATAGTGAGATATCTGAAAAGAACAAGGAAACAGAGCTTCCAGCCATAAGCCTGAACCCCAGGCACTGGGCAGATGCTGAGGCCCTCAGGGTTGCTTCTCTGGTGAGCAACACTGTACAAGCGAGGATGTGTGTTTACGCTGTGGTACCCGCTCAGTGTCACTGTCTCCTCTTGTCTCTCCTTTAAAAACATTCCAAAAAGTCATCAGGACTGTGTGAAGTCTCTTTCCAAGAGGCAAGCTCTTCCTCTGCCTGGCACTGGGCTTTGCTTTTTTTTTTTTCTCCTCCCAGCATGAGATTCCTGTGGGAATTCTAATATCTTAGGGACCAAAAGTTTGATAGCCGAAAGGAGGGCTACAAATGTCTCTGTTATATCTTCAATCCAAGACAACATTGGTGGCATGGGGAAGAGTGGGCTTGGGAGTGGTGCACCCAGCAGCTTTTTTTTTTCTTTTTTTCACTCTTACCAGGGTGCTGAGTGTAACTTCTTACAGCATCCATCTTTAGCCAACTATCACTATTCCTTAAGTACTAGGACTAAGAAGTCAGCAATGGGCGAAATATAATCCCATGGGCTGGGGAGATGGCTCAGCAATTAGGAGTGCTTACTGCTCTTGCAGAAGACCTGGGTTCGGTTCCCAGCACCCACACAGCACCTCACAGTTGCCAATAACTCCAGTTCCATGGGATCTGACTTCTGAGCTCCAAGGGCTCCTGGAGATATGGTGCCCATGTATACAATACACACAAATAATAATTACCATTATTATTAACTTAGAAAAGCAATTTCATGTTTCAGAGTGAAGTTTCAACTGCCTTTGCAGCACAGGTGAAGGCAGCCACCCAAAATGATTTCATCCATCAGTGCAATACCCGATATGGGCACAAGGTCTGGAGGCTGAAAAGTCAGATAGAGAAGAGTTCTCTAAGAATGTTGCTCCTGGTCATGGCCCCTCATCACGTCCTGTCACAGATTTCCAGGGGGCACTGGCGAGAAGCTTCACATTCAGTTTTAAGAATTACAGGAGACTGGGTATACCACCGCTGACATCCCACTATTTTGATACTAGCAATGAGCAAAGGACTTTTCATTTCCTGAAAGTGACAGGAAATTGAAGAACCTGTCTGGAGATACCATCTTTGCGTGGCCAAAAGAGGTTGATTAAAGTCAGTTGGCCAGACAGTCCTGACAGAGGAGAAAAAAGTAACAGACGAAAGCAAAGCATCCGAGCTGTTTTCAAGCTCCCGCCCTATCAATTCCCACTCTCACACTATCACGGCTAGTTTTGTGCATGGCTCTTTCTTCTCCAGAGAGAAAGAATCCCTGGGGAAGCATAGAGGGTTACTAACCCTGGTACTGGCTAACAATGCTTTGATAGACCAGCAATTTTACAGGTGACCATCAAAGGATGCTGAGAAAGCAAAGATGGGGGCAAGGGAGAAAAATGGGGAGAGGAGGGATCCTCAGTGTAAACTGTTGCTGGGGACAAAGGGCTTGTTTTTATAATAAAAGGACAGATGGGGCAGTTCAGGAGAAGCAGGCTGTTCCATACACTTGGTAAGGGGAGATCTTTTAACTAGCAAAGGCCAGAATGGGAAGAGGAAAAGAGCCAGCAGGGTAGATCTGATGCCGCAGAAATTTCTAGCACAAGGTGAGCAGGGGCTAGAGAGATGGCTACGGTGGTCAAGAACATTTGCTGTCCGGTCAGGAGGACCTGAGTCCATATCCTATCACCTACACCAGGTAGGTCAAAAACCCCTGTAACTCCAGCTCCAAAGGATACTTTCTTCCGGCATCTGTGATGCAATAGTAGTTCCCGTAACCCATGCCTCACTCTATTCCAAAACCTTCCCGTAACAGAAGGGCACAGAGAATGGGGTGTGAGCTACAAGGCTGAGCATCTTATAAATCATTGACATCTTTTTTGTCTTGTGTCCCAGGAACTAATCTGGTGTCTAGCCTGCTCCCACGAACTTGGGTTTTGGTCTTCCCAGACAACTGTTCTTCTTGGCCTACATCCCCAGCTCACACTGGCTGAGAATCTGCTGATGGCTTAACGCTAAGACCGAGGGACCCATGCATCTCTCCTCATGATTGAAGGCCATTGTCAGGGAACTGGCTGGCCTTCCTCTGCCCCTGCCTACCCCAGAGATGCCTGATTCCCTCTCGGTTCCTCCCCATGCCCTGCTGCCGGGAGGACCGGTTATCAGTGGAACTGACAGGGCCTTGAAATAAAGATTTGGGGAAAGAGTGCAAGAGAGAGCACTGAGTTGGGATAGCCTCATGGTTTGACAAAGAGGCGTGCTCCCTCCTGAGGTTGGGACAGAAACAGGGAGTGTAGAGATGGTGGTGAGCTATGCTCGCTCTAACCAGTGCAGTGAACTTCACATGGTAGGTGGGCACCACTGAAACTGTGTGTCCACTGCCCTGACCATGGCAGCCTTAGCCACCGCTTCCAACAGCTACATCTCCCCCTCCCCCCATCCCCGAGACAATCGCCTGATCCCTGTGGTCAGCACCGGCCAGACCACACCTACAGCAGGGACAGACCAAGATGGGGTCAGGCAGAGACCTGAGGCCCCATAGAGCTTCCTTCAGCCCACACATGCCTCAAAGTGGCCATGTTCTGTAATCTAGCCAGTAGATTCAGCCCAAGTTTGGTTCTGTTCCTTTTGAGCTTTTCCAAGCCCAGGAAGAAATGTTGCATCACCCCCCATGAAATCTCCTAAACTTGACATCTCACAGGAGAGCATACGTTGCCCCTAAATGCGGAGGATCCAAGCAAGAGAATGGTGGCTGCCCACAGAACATAAATCTCAGTGCTCAAGAAGCAACATAAAGCCGCTCCCCCAAATAAATGAAATGCATCCTCTTTCATGTTTGAAACTATACCTTCAGGGTTGAGACAGTGGCTTGGTGGATAAAGTACTTGCCTCATATACATGAGCATCTGAGTTCAACCCCAGAACTCAAATTAAAAGAAAAAAAAAAAGGTAGGATTGGGGGCCAGACTGATGGCTCAGTGGTTAAGAGCACTGGCTGCCCTTCCAGGGGATCTGGGCTCAATTCTGAGCACCCGCACGGCAGCTCACAACTGTGTGTGACTCCAGTCCCAGGGGATGTGATACTCTCACACAGACATACATACAGTCAAAACACCCATGTTCATTTTTTAAAGTGAATTTTGAGGGGCTGGAGAGGTGGCTTAGTGTCTAACAGCACTGACAACTTTTGCAGAGGACCTGGGTTCAATTACTATTTGTAACTCCAGTCCCAGGGGATCCGACACCCTCACACAGACACAGATACAGGCAAAACAACAATGCATAGAAAATTAAAATAAATAATTTTAAAAAAAGCGAAGGTGGGCACAGTGGCACAACTTGTGACTCCCAACGTAGGAAATCCATGCCAGAGGGACCCCCAGAATTCACTGGCTAGCTAACCTAGCCTACATGGTGAGCTCCAGACCATGCCCTTGGCCCCCCAAAAGTGTTTGTTACCTACAGAATGACAGCAGAGGTTAATTCTCTGGTTTTACATATGTGAATGTGCATACACACGTGAGCACCTAAGCACACACGTGTACTTGCACACACATGCATAAGTACACAACAGACTACATACACTCATAATTATGCATGTAAATAACATAAAGCAAAGTTATATATAGAAGCTTGTGTATATATCACATATCTCCACCTTCCTTTGAGTGTGAAAATCCTGCTCACATGCAAATACATGATAGGTGTACACATTTAAATATATTTTATGTATATATACACACATAACATTTTACTTTATATATTCTGACTGTGTTTTTTTATATGACTAACTGTCAGAAAAACATCAGCGTTGCCTGAACTCAAGTCTTCACACGTGTTGGGTGCATGGCAGCTCACTGCTGCTCAGAGGAGCTTGGAAACAGCAGCACATGCTACTTACAGGCATTCTATGTTTATTTCATAGATGTGTTTTTCCTTTGCTTTCACACCGGCAGAATTACTAATTGTGTTGTAATAGAGTGAATTTTTGTATAATGTGTGTTTTTGCTGAAAGTCCTGTCCAATTAGCCAGCTTTTCTTGAGCGATTACGTTTTAAAAATTCATTCCAATTTGGACAAACAGCTCTGTAGAGACAGCTGGATTCGCGGCTGTCAATAGAAGTATAAAAGTCTCAGGTTCAGAAAAGAACTGAAAGTTTTACATAAATACTACAGCAGTGCAACAGAGCTGTGTAAACTAATTATTTCTCAGAAGATGTTAAATGTGTGGAATTCATTAAAAAGGAAAAAAAAATCAAACTCTCAGATAAGTTTTTCAGTAGCTCTTAATGAAAGGTAGGGTTCCATGCTGGCATTAAGAACTGTCATGTTTCACACACACATATACACGCACATGCAGATACACGCGTGAAAGACTAGGGAAAAGGCCGTTATTTGTTGTTGCAATCTGACCTCCCACCTCTAGGGGCAGTGTTTGTGTGTTTGTTTTGGCTTTTTTGTTTTTTGGGTTTTTTTTGGCTGCTGCCTTCAGTCAGGAGCTCCACTAGACCAGGGCACAGGGGGCCTAGGAGGAATCTATGTCAGATATCAGAGCTGAGCAACTGCTTTTGGAAGCCACAGCCAAGATGCTGCCTCTCCACCTGCCAGCTACGAGTGGGAGCTCCCCATGTGCCTCTTCCTGTAAGATTTAGAAGCCTAAGCCCAGGCTGGGAGAGTATCATCTGCGCTAGCCAATAGGAACCGTGGAAGCTGAGAAAGCTCCCAGACTTCTTGAGAACGAGGCTAAGGCAAGAAGAGCAAGAGTGGTAGTTCACACCATCATTCCCAGCACTAGGAAGGCAGAGGCAGGTGGACCTCTGTGAGTTTGAGGACAGTCTGGTCTGGAGTTTCAGGCCAGTCAGTCAGAGCTATGTACCCTGTCTCCAAACAGGAAAAAAAAAATGGGCTAGAGAGATGGCTCAGCGGTTAGGAACAGGTATAGATCTTACAGAAGATCCCAGCTTGGTTCCTAGCATCCACATTAGGCGACTCACAACCACCTGCAACCGGGATCCTGTCCCGGGGTATATGATGCCCCCTTCTGGTCTCTGTGGGCATAAACACATATGCAAGCACATACATACCCACACAGAGACATGTCCATTAATAAAGACAAATGTTTTTATTTAAAAAAGAGAAAAAGAAAAAGAAAAAAATTAAAGAATGTGAGAAAAGAGTGGGGCCATAGCTCAGTTAGTAAACTGCTTGCTTTGTCAGTAAGAAGACCTGAGTGTAAACCCAGAGCCCAGATTTTTTTAAAAGTTCTGTGCAGTAGTTTGCGTGTCTCAGCTCTGGAGAGGCAGAGGTGGATGGTTTTCTGGGACTCGCTGGACACCCAAGCTTAGCCTACTCAGCAAGCTCCAAGTCAGTGTGAGGGGGGTTGTGACTGCACCTTCCAGAAGCAGCTGTTGAGTTCAGCTGTGTGACATAGATCTCTCCCAGGACCATGTCCCAGGGGACTTTTCCTGGGGTGCTAACTCTAAAGGCATGAGCTCAGCTGCCTTCTAGTTACATGGGGGGCATTGGTGAGCAGCCCTCCAAGTCTTAATATGGGACACACGCTGGCCACATGAAGGTCTGGTGTTTAGAAAGATCCACAGCCACCCCAGGAGAGGGCCAGGCCGGTGCCAAATAGGTCAGCAATGACCAAACAACAAGCTCTGGAAAGTCACTGGTGGTCCGATGGCCAGATGTAGGCCCTGTTACTCCGTTCTATCAGTCCACTGAAAGGCTGCAGTTTGGAGGAACTGTGAGTAAAGAATTCTACTGTTGTATGAAGGTTTTGGTCTGACATACATTTTCTTTTTTTGTTGTTTTTTGTTTTGTTTTTGTTTTGTTTTGTTTTTTGGGTTTTTTTTGTTTGTTTGTTTTTTGTGTTTTTGAGACTGGGTTTCTCTGTGTAGCCTTGGCTGTCCTACACTTGCTTTGTAGATCAGGCTGGCCTCGAACTCACACAGATCCACCTGCCTCTGCCTCCCAAGTGCTAGGATTAAAGGTGTGCGCCTCCACTACCACCACCACCACTCCCCTTTATGCTTTCAGCAATGCTAATGGTCACAGGCCTCTTCGACTTTTAACAATGTGACAGGATAGACATTGTCATTTAGGAAGTTTGCTTCCTGGACCCCTGCAATTAAGTAAAAATCTGTAGGAAACAAAGGTCTTTAAAGATCTGAAACTCAGGATGTTTTTAGTGGGCCTTACTGGGAGCTATGCTTGGCCTGTTGGACATGCCTGAGAGAGTGCTGGTTGTTTCGTGCAATAAGAGTATGCCTGGTTCCATATTAAACTGTCTGATCATTTCCTGTGTGGCTTTAACCCTTTGATAGTCCTGTTCACAGTGAGCATGCCTTCTGGTCCTTCCGCAACTGGGTACCATCTGTTTGGGATGAGGTCTTTTGGTAGATGGATGGTGTGTGTGATTCAGTGATGAGGACAGAGGTTCTATCATGACCGGAAGCTTCCAGGAGCCTTCTCTCTGTGTGTGTTTCTTCTTTGGTGGTCCCCGCATCAGCATCTAGCCAGTTTTAAATTGGATCACTGACCAGACACAGTTCTTTTGTAAATTTCTGTGTAAAGGTCCTGTCTAGAAAACATATCCCCCTTGTTACGTGGCCTGGGTTTTCCTTCTCTTAGCTGCCCCCTGCCCCCCAACGGTCTTGTTTTGTTAGCTAAGGCAAGTTCGGAGAGTGCAAAGCAGAATATTGAAGAAGAAAGAAAAGTTCCGCGAGGCAGTGAAGGTTATGAACTGGATTCACTTTCATTTCCTTTGAGAGGTAGGAGCGTAGGGGAAACGAAGCTGTCCCTCGGTCTTTATGAGGGCGCTTGTTCTCTCAGGGGGGCTGCAACTGGGTCTGCAGCCTCCTGAGGACTGAACATCAAATGGCAGCTTGACCAAGTCTGTGAGTCTGTCCAGGAGCCTAGCTTGATCCTGACTGTGGCCTCTCAGATGGCAGGACTGCTCCTCCCACCCCCCTTCGCCCCATCCCCACCCCCAGCCACCTTTCTGTGTCTACTGGGCTGTCTGCTTTTTAATAGACAGGTGTGGAAGGTTGTCAGTGTTAACAAGACTTAAATGGAAGGGAATTCACTTACTGTGTGTCTGCTGCTGTCCCAGGCTCCCCATTCTGAGGGGAGGGCTGCAGCCGTCCCTGAACTTCTGCCCTCCTGCTCAGGACCCCTTTTTCCTCTATGCAGTCACCTCCTATGTGGCCCTCCCTCAGCAGGTGTACTGTTTGTACTGGGTGAATCAAGTTGGCTGTGAACCTAAGATCCTATTGCCTTAGCTTTCTGTGTGCTGGAATTGCAGGGGTATGCCATATGCCACCATGCTTGGCTGGGGGTAATTATTTCTGATTTATGCCTCCCTCTCCCCCCCAACCTAAGTCATTCTACACAGGGAAAAACTCAAATCAAAGAAAAGCAAGATTTTAATTCCAAGAGACAGAGAAAACTGAAACAAAAACATAATATAAAGAGCTGAAAATCAGGAAAGATGAAAGAGAAAAGGATGGAGAAGTGCATGTGTTTATGCATAGTTCATGAACTTTTTACAAGACTCCGATTGGAAGTAAACAATTAAAAAAAACCTACAATTTAAAAATATGTTACTTTCCATGACTTCAAGCTCAGAATCACTAAGAAATGGCAAACTGGCAATGTGATTCCAAAGACCTTTCCCTATCTTATCTTTTCAGAAGGCAGAGCACTTGCTTTTCCTTCCATTGTTTTAAAGGGAACTTCAAATTAAGGAGAGCCTCCCTGGGTAATTCCTGAAATAGCCACTAGATGGCAGAATGAGACCATAAAGACGCTGCGTCAGGCTGGCTGCCGATCTGTATGCAGCCCAGGGAGCCACAAGCTAGCAAGCCATCTCCTGCAGGCATCTGATTAATAATGGGGCTGTAATTATCTTTACACAATCCCGATTGCAGCTCCGTTGTAGCCTAGCTGTTAAATTAAACTGCACAAATAAATTTGCCGTGCGTCTCAGCCTCCCCAGCAGTCCCCCACCCAGGGTGGCTTCCAAGCTTATTAACATATCAAAACACAAACAGTACCCCTCCTAGCTCCCTTCATTTTCATAACAAAAGGAGCCCCCCTTTCATCTCCCCAGCAGCCCAGTCTGTATTTAAATAGCTCTGTGAAGGCTGATATCATTATTACTTTCTCTCACCAGCCTAGCCCTGGGGACATCACCAACCTGCTTCTTTGGGTTGATGGATGGATGGATTTTATTAGGAAGATGAAACACCACCCCAGCCCCAAACCAAGCTGCCTGAAACTTGGGACTGGGTGGAGGTGGATGGGGGAGCCTGTCACAAGTCTCCCCTGAATACTGAGTAGTAAACAGAGGAATCCTGACCGGTCCAGGGCAGAACATGGTGTCTCAGTGATCTGGTGTCAAAGGAGTAAAGATGCAAACAATTTCCGGGTTAGGGTCCCAGGTTCTGGGTGGTGGCCTTATAAACTGTAAAGCCCTGGGCATGAAGATATATAGGGGTTCCAGGTTCCTAGAAAGCACCTCACCCCAGGTGCTGGGCTGCTGACTGAGCTCGGCTTATTTTGCAAACTGTGGAGTGCCTGAGACACCTGAGAAGAGCCTGTGTGTCCCCACCGTGCCCTCAGAGACGAAGACCACCCTGGCCAACTGTGCCCTCAAGGAAGAGGAACCAGAGTCCGGGAAAGAAAAGGTAGGGTGGGGTTTCAGCCACAGCCCCCTGCAGAGAAGACAGGCCCTGTGTTCCCAGGCTCCACCACATACACCACCTCCTGCCTAACTCTTCCGGAGCCTCAGTTTCCCCTCAGGCACTTGAAGACCCACCTTTCCCGATCCCCATTCCTTGGGCCTGAGTTCCTGGTCCAGAAGAGATGTACAATAAATGGAGTAACTGAGGGAATTGGAGAAGCCCTGGTCAGGAATCGCAAAAAAAAAAAAAAAAAAAAAAAAGATAAACTGTGTCCAAAGCTGATCCCTAAGTGTGGGAAAGAGGACAGGGTATGCAAGCCCAGCTGGTGGTGGAGACCCACAAGAGAGGGGCTCTTGGCCCTTCAGAGGCTCGCTCATTGCTGTAGGACTTCATAACTGAGCCCCTGAATCCTGTGTTCATCAGCCAATGAGCCTCTGCCTCTCTTCCTTCAGTCCACACTGGTTTAGGACTGAGAATAGGTAGGTCCCAGCAAGCAGGCAGTGGGGGGGGGGGGACTACGGATGGAGAGGGCTGGGCATGTGCCTCAGCCTAAGTCTGAGACTATTTAGAGTAATTTTCAAGAAAGGAGGGTTCCTTTGGTCCAAGGTGCTGGACTCCTGTGGATGTGGTAGCAACTTGGGGGTGCAGGCTTTTATACCACTTCCTTTAAAGTGGCAGGAGGGGAAAGGAAGAGTGGGAAAGCCACAACAAAGGTGTGCCTTTATGGCAGCTTGTTCTGCGTGAATTACCCCATCTTGACAGATGGGGAACTTCCTCCTCACTCTTCCCCTAATCAGTCCCTCTTAATAGCCCAGTCACCTGTTCTGGCTCAACCTCCTGACAAGAAAACAGCAGCCACCAGGGCTCCTCATGGGTTACAGAGGGGACAAAGCTCATTCTAACCCTGACAGGCATTAGGCACCGCAGTGGAAGCTGGGATCCTCACTTCCCTCAGGTAAGGCATCCATCCAGGGACAGCTCAGGGGCATGGGAATGAGCTACATGGGTGACACAAATCCTGATGCGAGTCTTGAGCGTGGTCCCAGGTTTGGAGGAGTTTGTACACTCCAAGGCTGAACAGTCAAAATGCCTGCCTGGGGTGTGCAAGCCTTTCTTGGTTGCTAGATCCTGAGGTTAACCACCCTACTCCCGCAATATCAGCAAATACACAAATTGATTAAAGGGAAACCGGATGAGTACACACCCCAAGAGGCAGCAGCAAGCTCCAGCAAGCACAGGGCTCCCGATCTCACTTGTTTCCAGATCCACAGGCTTTTAATTACAGGAAGGGAGGGAGGGGGCTCTCTGAAGGGGTGGGGATTTCTTTGACTGACACAGGTAATGGGCATCTCATGAGTTGTGCCATCTCGCGATTCTTTTACAATCATTCAGGGGATGTAGTCTGGATGCATCAGCCCTTAAGTGGTTTGTGATGTCCCCGAGGCCACTTTAAGACCATCTTTCCTTTAGTGGCTATGCACTGAAGAAATCTCTAGAGGGATCCTCTATTGGGTTTTGCTTTCTAATTGTGGTTGGAATATTTGCTTGCTTCTTGGAAGGGGCTTGTGCAATCCAATGGCTTGTCTGGAGCAGTGCAAGAAATGGACTTTTGTTGTTTTTAATTTAACCAGTACAGCCTAATAACTGCTTGTTATCTGGCCTAATAATTATTATTATGGCAATATAGCCCGCTAGCCATCAATCAAGACATAGACACTTGTTATATTTTAAAATAGCCTTAGTTAACCTGGGGCAGGGCAGACATCAATCCCCTAAACTACTGTCACATACCTGCCCCAATTCCATGCCGTCTGGCTCTAATAATTTCTATCAAGCTACCTTCCATCCATAATCCCAAATACTTGTTAATGTTCTTCATCTGGGCCGAATGAATCCTCCACCCATGCCATCCATGTGCTTCTCCGCCATCTAACCCATGGCGGCCTTCCTCTCTCTTCTCCTTGGGTCTCCCTTCTTCTTCTCAAGATTTTCTCTGTCTTTCTCCAAGCCCGGGAACCTTAGCCACTCCTATCTCATTTGCCCTGCCCAGGTGTGATGGCTTTTTATTAATTAGCATCAAAATACATCAGACCATCCTCCAACAGACTTTTGTTTTATGTTGCTAAGTGTTATCAAGAGCGAGATGGCACACAACCAATATGATATGGAGAGATTTATTTCGGGAAAGGGAAGGGGAGAGGAGTTAGGGCCTGAGTGGGCCATGAGGAGAGAGAGAGAGAGAGAGAGAGAGAGAGAGAGAGAGAGAGAGAGACAGACAGACAGACAGACAGACAGACAGACAGACAGACAGAGAGACAGTGGGAGAGAGAGACAGAGAGACAGTGGGAAAGAGAGCGAGAAAGGGAAAGGGGACGCCCCGTAGAGAGAGAGAGACAAAATGGTGGTTTTGTCTTTTTATATCTGGTGCCTCTGGCACATGCCTGGTGGGGGGGGGGAATGGGGGGCAGATGATGATGTCAGAAGTTGCTAAACAACCTAGAGGCAGATCAGATTGGCTAGCAGGCTAGCAGATCCACTTGTAAACTAAGTCCTGGTGTTGACGTCCCCATGACTTACACAATCCTGCCTCACAGGAAGAGGGGATGGTAAGACAGAGCCACAAGCATGAGAGGAAGGCCCCAGGAGAAATAATAACCCCCTCCTCATATAGCTATCGATTCCCCAGGAAGATGTACCCCAGGTCTCTCTGTTCACAGACACGGAATGCCGCTTCACTGTATGCGTACCTGCTCAGGAGGCAGAGGAAGGACAGCACATGCCCAGATGTCAGAAGCTCCCTCCTCACCTCAGCATCCAAATGCCTCTCCTTAGCTTTTGGAGGCCCCTTCCCTGAGTATCACCCCACTACCTGCCTGGCTGTCTTGCAAGATGGGGTAGTAGAGATGGCCTCTGGGGACTCCTGTCACATGGGCCTTCAGTCCCTTCCTGTGGTGCTCCTCCTCAGTGGATCATGCACTTATGCATTCCACAAGTATTAATTAAAAGTCTATTGTGTACAGACTATTACACCAATCACTCAAGAGTCCTGCAAAAGAAATCCTGTGTTTATCATCTCGCGTTCTGGAGACAAACATCAGCTCAGAAAGCAGGAAGCCAAATTCCACTTCCCTTCCCACTTGGCCCTGAAGGGAGAGGAAGGTCTCACAGGGCCTTGCCCAGTGTCTCAGCTTCTAGACCAGGAAAGGGCCAAGTTCTGTGATTTGGGTCCATGTTTCCAGTTTCCTTTCATGGTCAGAAAGCCTTGTTTACAATAGTAAGCTGCTGTTACCCCCTCCCCAGCCCCCGCCCCCTCCCGCCCCCGCTCCCACTTGGGCTCACTTTCCCTACAGTCCTGAGAGAGACTGCTACAGCATCTGCTCTTCCACAGGCTCAACCCATGCCAGGGGCTTGCAGGAACTGTCCAGGAATGCAGGGACAGGAGAGGGGAAGGACCCTGGATACAGCCAGCTCCTCTGAGCGCTGGTCCAGGAGGTGGCTGTGTGAACAGGAGAAGCCCAGGGTGAGCTTGAGGGAAGAGCGGGAAAGGAGGATGGAGACTACAGGAGCCCAAGAGGGAGAACGCTAGTAGGCGGAGCCTGACTCCATGCCTTCCAGGTATGAGTGCCTGTGGTCAGAGGGTCACTTAGCAGACCTCTAAGAGTGGGACTGACACTAGTTCCCTCTCCTTAATACCCCTCATGGGAGACCTCATAAAGCCCGGCTTGCAAAGAACACTCATCAAGCACTGGCTGGCTTCTTTTATTAAAATCAAAGTGACTTGAAGATGTGTGGAAGACGTCTGAGGGACAAGGTCGAGGCGAGCGAACAGAAGAGGACACCAGGACCACAGAGCAGTGTCCTGAGGACTCTGCAGCCATTGCAGAGGGAGGGGGTGTGGGCGGAGAGAAGTCACACTGGGCCTGGTCTCCAGGGAATGGACCCCAGGGTCAGGCCAGCTCTTGCAAGTGCTTGTCCAGGAGGTAGCTGTGTGAATGGGAGAAGCCCAGGGTGAGCTTGAGGAAAGCCGCAGGGCAGCCACCTGGAGGTGACAGCCTTTCATCTTTAAGGCCTTTTGGATGTCACATTCTGTGGTTCACAGAGAGAAAAATGGGAATAGGAGAATCCTAGGGTAGGGGTGACAGCCCCAACGGCACTTGTGGGAAGTGGGAGCAGCAAGTGTCCTCTCTCAGCCAGGTGTGAAACAGAGGTGGACAAAGACACAAAGAGGGGTTGGTGTGGCTGAGGGATAGAAGGAGCTGGAACAGGTGTCCCGGGCTTCTGTGAGAGGGCAGAGTCCTGGTGACTAACAACACACGTTCACCTCTGTAGATTCATGTCGCCTTCACTGGGACCCTGGGAAACACCAAAATGGGTGGATTAGCCTCTTTCTTTCTTTCTTTCTTTCTTTCTTTCTTTCTTTCTTTCTTTCTTTCATAACTTTTAATTTAATTTAATTTAATGTGTAGTTTTGTGACTCTACAATATCCCCTGGAACTGGAGCTACAGACAGTTGTGAGCTGCCATGTGGGTGGTGGGAATTGAACCCAGGTCCTCTGGAAGAGCAGCCAGTGCTCTTAACCACTGAGCCATCTCTCCAGCCCCTGGATTTGCCTGTTTCATAGGTGACTACACTGTTTGAGTTGGCATGCTTTCTTTATCTTCGTTCTTCCTAAGGTATCCTTTCTCATTCTCTGTGTGTTGACTTTGGGGTTTTTAACAGCATCGATTCTTCACAGGTGTGTGGTTTACTTCCTATACACTGTGAATTTCACAACTTTTGTTTATTTCTAATCCGCTTCAAGGTACTCGTGGCACGTTTTGTATAATTTCAATTTTTAAAAATGCCTTAAGGCTTGTCACATGGTTCAGCAGACAGTTTGTCATGGAGAATATACCATAATAAAAGACTTAAAAAGAAAATAATCTATTCTGCCACTGTTGGACAGTCTCAATTTAAACACAGTAATTTTTTCAAGTTTTCTATCTACTTATTAATCTGCAATAGAGTTCTACCCAGTATTTGACGTCTGGCATCAAAGTTTGCAGCTATTGCTGTCTATTTCATTTTACGATTTGGTCACATTTTGCTTCATAACTTTCAGGCCTCTGTTGTTAGGTACATGTATCTTCATAACTGATATAACTGTCTAATAGAGTGACCATTTTATCAACATAAAATATTTTGCAATGACAACAGCTTTTGTTTTAAATTCTATTTTGCGTGATACTCATATAGCCACTCCACTTTCTAATGCCTGCTGTTTGCATAATAGCTCTTTTCCTACTCTTTTGCCTTCTACATATTTGCATGTTTAAGACTAAAATGTGTCTTTGGTAAACAGTATACAGATGGATTCTTTTATTTAGTCTGACAAGCTCTGTCTTCTGATTAGATTTTCTAAGACATTTACATTTAATATTATTCATGACATTAGAGTTACATCTGCCATTTTTTTCTATACTTCTGTGTAGTTCTCCACTCTTTCATCCATCCTTTACTGTCTCGTTTTATACTAAGTGGAACAGTTTAGTGAACATTTTATTGCTTTGATTTCTTTGACTGTAGCTTCTGACTTACTTTCCTAGTGATTGCTCTAGGTTTTGTCACATGCGTGCTAGTCTTTCAGATTTACTCAAGCATCATCTTAGTGAAATACAGACTTAATGCTCACACAGGGCTCTATTTCCTCTCCAGCTCCTTTTATGTTTGTTATTGTCATTATGTCTAAGCATACTACAAACCTAGCAGTTCACTGGAATAATGACTACTTTATATAACTTTATGGCTGCTTTAAAAGCTAAAAAAAAAAAAAAAAGAAAGGATGAAAGCATTTTAAAATCACTTGTTACCTCTATCTTCTTATTTGTCATGTCTGGTTTTCTTCATGCTAGCACCTAGCACCCTCTCTATACTCTAGCATAATGCTCCTCCCCCAAGCCTCCTGTGTGTGTTGCTGCCAAGCATTTTTGTATCTACATTATAGACTCAGCACAACTGTATGCATACTGCTTTCTAGAGTATTTTTAAGTTAATTAAAAGATGAAACATGCATTGATAATTGATTTCATAACTACATTCATAGCTACATTTGCATCATTTATCTTCAGGTTTTGTTTTTTTCTTGCAGACTTGAACATTCATCTAAGTTTAGTTGTAACACAAAACATTCCCGTTAATAGTGTCTATGTATACTATATAGGTATATATACCATATGTGTTATATATTATATATAAGCGTAGCATATATAACACATATGGTATATATTCATATACATGCATACACAGATGTTTTGTATTATATGAAGGCTGGCTTTGAGCTCATAATCCTTCAGCCTCAGTGTCACAGCTGCTCTAGAATTACTAGCATGTGTCACCATGCCTGGATAGGGATGTTGGTAAACCTTGTTCTAACAATTAGTTCTCTGGTTTTTTTTAATATATGTGTATCTTTATCTTGCTTTCATTTAAACTTATTTATTCATTTTTTATTTCATGCTGATCAATACTTTGTCTGCATGCATGCCTGTGCACCACTTGCATACCTGATATCCAAGAGGCCAGAAGAGAACTAGAGTTACAGATGGTTGAGAGTCACCACGTGGATGCTGGGAATCCAACCTGGGTCGTCTGTAAGAACAATCAGTACTTTACCACTGGGCCATCTCTCCAGCCCCTTTACTTCCATTTCGTAAAGACTGTTCTCCTGGAAATGAAATTCTTGGTTGAGCGGTTTTGCTTACTCCTTCCCTTTCTATGTTTTGAATATGTAACCCACTACCAGACCTCTACGATCCCCATAGCCACTGTCCCATTGAATTTTCCTTCTATGAGATGAATCAGCTTCATTTCCGCTTCTTTCCATTTCCTTTTTGTCTATGGTGCTAATCATTTGTGTCTGCTCTATCTAGGCATGCCTGTCTTTACACCTGTCCTTGTGGAGTTTCCCAGGGTTCTTGGGAGTATACGTTAATGGTTTTCCAGCGAATGCAGGATATTTTCAGTGATGGTGTCTTAGAGTATTTTTCTGGTGCTGTCTCTTCCTATTAAACATATACTGGCAAACTTCCAAATGCTCTACATTTAACCTGAGGCTGCGTTAAGGTTTTCATCTTATCTGCTTCCTGGTATCTTGATTTATCCTCAAGCTCCCTGGTTCTTTCTTCTGCATGCTCTAGTCTACTATGGAGCTCTGCTAATTATTATTGTTATTATTTTGGTTGATTTTGTTGCCAGATCCAGAATCTCCACTTAGCTGTTCTTTTTAATCATTTAACATGTTTCTGAACACATACCTCCTGGCTACGCTAAAGAATCCCTTATCTGTGAATTTTGACCTCCTCCTTGCAGGGAGTTTTGATTGTTTCTCTCTCCTTATCCTTAACCCCCAACTGATGCTTTATGTACCGTTCATACATTCTTGTTTCTTTATGTGAAAACTTGGCGGTTTAAGGAATATATTATAGCAACTCTGGGTGTTGTTTCTGCTCCTTCATCACTAGGTCTTGTTTTGATTATGTCCTTGATTGGGGGCTTGGCTGGGAGCCTCTCGCTGGATTAATCCTATGTGTTGCAGCTCCAAGGCTGGCACAGCCACCCTAGCATGGCAGTAATTTGATCAGAGCCCTCTCTCAATGCTTTTTTTTATAACCTGGCCTCTTTGTTAAGCTTTGAGTCTTTATGGACATTGCATCTTTAACTCAGAGATATAGGACAAGAGTTGTTAAGTTTGCCCAATAGTGAATGACCAGTGGCCACTGGACAGGCAGACCTCTTTGTGTAGCAGACAGCTATGCACTGGGCCATTTCACCCGTTTCACAGATTCTATCTCTAATAAGGGTTATGTGTGAAACTTTGGCTGGAGATAATGGTGCATAACTGTAGTCCCACCTAGGGAGGCAAAAGGCTGAGAACCGCCATAAGTTTAAGGTCAGCCTGGGCTAAAAAGTAAAAAAGACCCTATCAAGAAAGAAAGAAAGAAAGAAAGAAAGAAAGAAAGAAAGAAAGAAAG
>OU015746.1:38143162-38157990 GCA_907169655.1 Acomys percivali
CACACACACACACACACACACACACACACACACACACACACACACACTTAGCTTAACCAGGGGGTCACACTGAGGACAGACACATGACAGAATCAGAAACAAAGAGCCTGGTCTTTCCCCGAACACACACTCCAATCTATTCGCCTGTCGTGTGAACTTGGACTAACCTTTGGCTTTGATTGTGAACTCTGTATAACCTTTCTGTCTTTTTGGTTCTTGCGGGTAAAACAACATTTCATCTTCAAAGCGTTGTCTCTTTGAACTCAACACCTCAGAGTAGTAACCCATGAACCCTCCAGCTTTCTGTTAGGAACTGTTATTCCTACCCTTAGACATGAACAAACCATGGGGAAAAAACAAAAACAAAACAAACAAACAAACAACCATGGGCAAAAGGGCCATAGTGGCTAAAGGATTCTGTCCTAATCAGTTTTCCATTGCAGTCACCCAAAGTCAGGGAAAGTAAACTTACAAGAGGAAAAACTTGTTTCAATCTATGTTTAAAAGGCTTGGTTGTTTCTGGGCCTGGGCCAAAACAAGAGCCTCTCGGCAGGGAGCCTGTGGTAGAGGGAAGCTGCTCACCTCAAAGCAGCAAGGAAGGAGGGGTGGGGGAAGCAGACAGACACACGGGTGGGGATGCTACAGCTTCAACATTTGAGAATTTGGGGAACACTGATGGCCTAAATCTATAACAAATGCCTTGGACATTTTGAGCCCAGTGTGTGAGCAACTGGTGAAGGCTGTGAAACCGATAGCCCGGTAGAGAGGAATATTCAGGATGTGTTTTCAGACACCTGAAAGTTGTCATCTGAAGACTCCGAGTAAATCACAGGGAAGAGTCAGTCTTTGTCATGGTTAAGTTCTCCTGCACCTCCCCACTCAGAAACAGGTCTGAAATAGAAAAGCATTTTATTTTAGAGGTGAGGAGATGGGGGAAGGAAGGCGATGCTTAGTGTTAACTGGCAATCTGACAAAATCCAGAATCCAGGATCCAGAATCCAGAATCGCAATGGGTCTCTGGTCATGCCTTTGGGGGATTTTTCTGGTGGTGGTAATTGACATGGGAAGACCCATGTTAACTAGGGGCTGGCACATGCCCTGGAAATGAGATGCCGGGTTTTCCAAACACAGAAGGCAGATTCCAGTGCACACGTCCCTCTCTGCTTCCTGAGTATGGGTGTAATGCAATGCGTTGCTTCGAGTCTCTGCTGCATTTACTCCTCCGCCTCAGTGGACAGTGCCCTGAAGATGTGAGCCAGAACAAACCCTTTCTCCTTCAAGTTGCTTTTGTCAGGACATTTTATCACAGCAGTAGGAAAAGACACCATGACAGGAAGAGAGACAACGTAACTGGTAACCTGGGAAACATCAAGACAGCTACTGTATGTGATTAAAACATATCACTCCAGGGAAGGTCTCAGAACTGTTGTAAAACAACCCACCTCCCAATTATCCCAGGTAGGGGTATTTCTATCTCAGACATGTCAGAATTAGTGAGCAAATTAGGTTCTGGAGACCCCCAAGGCAGATGTGGGTGACGGCTTCTGAAGGTATATGGAGATATAAGGTGATTCTGGGAATATGTGATGAAGGACTAACAGCATGGGTTGTAAAGCACCATAGGAGAGCTGTACAATGATCCAGGTAACCAACCCAAAGAAAGAACAGCCTCTATGAAGTAGTCAGCTTTCCATCCTCAGTCTGAGGCTCAATGGACCAGGCAGGGGCTCTGGGTACCAGGAAGGATACCGAGATCTCGTTATCAGATTCCGAGATGCAAAGTCCCCATACTGCCAGTGGCTACCCCATACTGAAAAGGGCTCCATGGTATCCCAATGACACAGGCTCTTCCTTTTGAATAGGATCTTAATCAGTCCCATCTTTTAGACACTGGCTTTTCTGTGGATGGAATTACGCTGAAGCATTGAGCTACTAAACTTAGCCAACAGTTTGAGCTCATGCTCCACATTTGCTTTATCTCAATTTTCCACTGAGTTCTCCCAGTTATCCAGGCTCCAAAGAGTTGCAACAGGTTGGGAAGATGGGTCATTAGCCATATCCAGCTGACCTACAGTTTGAGAAGGTATAAAGCGCCCCCCCAGACAATACATTCAATTGTAATGGGGGCTTTTGTGCATTTTCCAAACAGCTCATCTTTCCTCAGACCTGTGTGGACTGGATGCTTTTCCTCCAGTGGGGTTAACACTCCATGCAAAGGACATACACCTACCTTCTCTTGAGAGGACTTTCTCAGGAGGCTTTCCACACTAATATTCTAATCCTTACCACCTGCGAGCAAGGCACTCTGTGCTGATGTTTTAGCTGAGCAAGCTTAGGATCACAGAAGTCCAAGGAACCTGCAACCTGCCACATCTTACGATTGAGAATGTGCTAAATTGAGATTTCAACTCAGATCTAAAATCCCGAAGTTTTCTCTAATCTAGTCAACTATGAGCAAAAGAGCCAACCTGCTCCCAAGACATGTAATTTAGTAGAGTCTGGGCAGTTCTACAAAGAACATTAGAGCAAGCTCGTATAAAATTAGGTTTGTGGCTCGTGGTCCAAGGTTAAGAAGAGCAAACTGAGGGCTCATCTGGTCAGTGATGAAAGCTGTACTTTGAGAAAGTAGTCCGATGGGACTGAGTAAAACATAAGATAAGCAAATCTTTTAATCAATAACCCACTGTTGGTGCTCTCCCTCACCTGAAGCCTGAGTGGAAGCAGGTGACTGTCTGGGAGGGGCTTACAGCTCTCCTTATGTTTGCAAACAAACAAACAAACAAACAAACAAACAAAAACCAGAGCTACTGGAGGGATCACAATGTTTATCAATAGAGGAGTAGACAAGTCTGTTGAGAGATATTCAAACATTATGCTGCAGCTTTAAAATGAGGATGTGCTTCAGATGCCGAACTCGTTAGCACAGATGTTTGCCTGTGCCTCCGTAAAGCTCTTGGTCAGTATCCACAATACCAACTCAAAAGTCGTATGTGATGTATGTCTTGGCAATTTGACACCAGTTTCAGTGTTAAATGTGTAATAGCCTAATCCATTCTGGCACTTGGAACAATCACATGTGCACCCTACAGGTGTTTATGTTAGCACCAGGAAGGTGGGGAGGGCTCTTCTCCACCCATCTTGGTGAGGAAAGCCCAACTAGCAGGAAGAGCCAGGAACAGCACTAAAGTTTTCTTGATGGAGTTCACTATTATTTCACTTCTTAAACAAGCAGCCAATTTTTTTCTATAATAAAACAAAACAAAAAACTAGGGCTGGAGAGGTGGCTTAGTGTTTAAGAGCACTCACTACTCTCCCAGAAAACTTGAGTTTGATTCCCAGAGCTCATATGGCAGCTTATGACCACCTGGAAGTCATTACAGGGGATTCTATGATGTCTTCTGACCTCCAAGGGCACCAGGCACATGCATTGGACACAAACATGCAGGCACAGTACCTGACACATAACATAATGTAAAATAAAACAAGAAGCTTAAACAAACAAACAAACAAATAAACCAAGAAACTAAACCAAGTCAGTGAATCATCACAAGATAGCAGCCATCTGTGGAGCCAGCTAAAGTCACTTGCCTCCAAGGAAACAGATGCCTGAGGGGTTCAATGTCTTTTGGGACTGACTGACCAGGCATCGGAGGTGCAGGGGCTGTCTCAGCTAGGACTCTTGAGCACACAGCAATGGACAGGGCTGCCTGAGTTTAGAATAGGTACATAAAGGTCAGTAGCAATCGAAAACGCATTTTCTTTCCAAATGTCTGCATGATAAAATGTGGGGTTTTAATAATTTCACGGAGTGGGAATTATAACGGGCTGGGTTTTATCGCTGCCTCAGGCGTTGGGATGACCCCACCAAGACCTCGCTTCCCACGGCGATAGCAGGCTGATTTTCAACTTCATAATCTCTCCTCTCAATACGGGAGGAAAAATAAATTCCCCCAGTGGCCTTCTTTTCAAACCCAGTCCAGGACTCCATTGAGAGGAAAAATTTCCTCTATTCCTGCAGCCAGCAAACATTTATCTAACACGATCGTTCTGCCTTCTTTTCTCTGCTTATATATGGGACTGAGATGCAAGAATTAGAAGAAATGTTCTGCACAGCACACCTAAAAGTGAAGTTACCGAAGGGCTCCAGCAGGCCCAGGCATGGCAAACATGGCTCTGGCAGGCCTTTCCCTAACCCCCTTCCCTCTGCCTTGCTAAAAATCCACTAGATCACATTCCTGGAGCTAGCCACCAACGTCTACCCCCCCCCCAATTTGGTCACTTCCTCCTCCTGAGGCTGATCACCAAGGTATTAAGTGCAGCAATCAAACGCTCCCCTTTGGCTCACCTAATGAACACAATCAATCAAAACAAACCAACTCATCCTAACATGGGGGAGGGCTGTTCCCCTTTTCCCTTTATAAACTGCAATTTGTCTATGGGCTGCCTCTGTCTTCTCTCTATCTAGAAGTAGTCCTTTGTCCTTAGGGACAACTATTTCATCTCTTCCCCCACCCCTTGTCCTTTTTTCTTTCTCCATGTCCTCATACCTCCTGTCTTTGTCTCTTATTCCCTGCTCTTTGTCCCACTGGGGCAACTAAATCTCCTTGGTCTTGGGGGGGTCTTGGATGTTTTGGGTCCTTTCAGTTATTGAACCAGCAGAGGCCTGAGGGTAACTATGACTGTGAGAGTCTTAAGATCGTTTATTTATGCATTCATTTATTTATTCACTCATTCGTTCATTCTAAAAGAAACTTTAGAAACAGTCATTGAGATGTGAAGTTGAAAAAAAAGACTGGTGATGCTTCCTGAGGGAGGAAGGCTCACCAACTGTGGCTTTTGAGTGCAGGTCCAAGGCTCCAGGGTCATACCAAGGAGCCGGGTCAAACCCAGGGGAAGATGCTCCAAGTCAACAGAAATGGCCCCGAGTGGGGCAGAGCAATGCACTCTGGTGTCATTATTGAGGACTTCTTGGACTAGTTGGGAACTTTGCCACAATCCACCACAAGCCCTCATGGTCACCCCCACTATGAGCCTCTGGGTCTTCGCTTGAGGGACACATTGTGGCCCATGGAACTTGCCACCATCTTCTCTGCACCCCGAGTCCCAAGTGAAGGCTCTTTCTTGCTTCCCTATATCAGACTGGTAATGTCCCCAGACTTCTCACTAACAGAGACCACTACCTCTGACTTCAGGCCTGGCAGATCCCATGGTGGCATCCCCCATGGAGCACTCAAAAATAACACACACACACACACACACACAATGCATACCCACATAGGAGTGGCAGATCTGGGGTCTGAGGTCCTTTGTTCTTTTTCTTTTTTTTAAACCAGGCCACTTAATTACCCTTTAAAGACTCTATATGTAAAACACTGTCCCATCAGGATTGAGGGATTCCATATAAATTCTAAGGGGCACACAATTTAGTCTTCTCAATGAGCCAAAGGTGGGGGTTGGTAGGAGGTGAGATGAGTTGAGTCAGCTTATAGATACAAGAATGGCATCAGTCCAAGACTGAGGGAAAGGGACCCCTGGCAGCCACAGGAATGACACAGGGAGATAGATGACAATTGCAGAAGCGACAATATGATATTGTTGAGAGATCAGCAATAAACAGAAGAACTGGCTTCAGCACAGGGCCTGCTCAGACCATTCTGTCTAGGCAGCAAGAAGCCAAAACCACAATTGCTTACAGCTCTTGCCTCACAGGGAGGAAGGATAGAGGATTCCTCTTTTGGTTGCTTCACTAGCCTCAGTAAAATCAGAATCAACGTCCCCAACCAACACTGAAGGAGGGCACAGTCCCCGAAGCTAAGGGCAGGGGAGAGAGTGCAAGTAGTCACCTTGGAGAATACTTGAGCTTGGAAGCCTGGTAGCACTGTGGGGCAGTGCTGGGGGCACGTGGAGTGTTTCTGGCCATGGCTCCAAGTGAGACCATTGTCAAGACAATGTCCCTCCTCTAGCTGCATTATTTCTTGGGTTCAGGGAAAGAGGGAGATAATTGTGTCCAATCTGATTGAACTTTATCCAGTTACCAGGGCAGAGAGAGGGTCCCCAGAAACTCATTTGGGTGTGGATGACAGAGGCGGGTAGAGAAAATATGGCAGGCCCTTAGCAATGGATGGGGAGGGGGAAGGTTGCCAGTCCTGTCTTTCTGATAAGTTATCGGAGACTCGGGGAGACAAAGCAGGTACAAGAGTCTTATCCCAAGACTTCAGAGTGAGTGCAAGGAGGGTGAACTCAGACAGGAAAGCATTTGTACTGGGACTGGCTGCCTCCCCATGCCCTCCTCTCTCTCAGGGAGATTAATATGGTGCTCAAGTCTCCTAATTATTCTGGGTTAGGGGCTTCCCAGGACATAACATTGAGTATAAAACCAAGCAGGTCCAGGCTCGCAAGGTTAATGAGTCAGCTGCAGGACATATGCTCACGCACACACACAAACACAGCAAAGAAAGAGCCTCGGGTCATTAAAGGTACTTTCTTCCTGGATGGCTGTCAAAGGACCCCTCCCCTCCTCACTGGACAGCCTCATCTGAGGGGCTCTCCCTTTTAGGACAGACGTTGTCCAAGTGGCATGTGTGAACAGGTGCTTACTGCAGCATTGGTAAGAGTGGGGGGGCGGTTGAAAGCAGAAAAAGGTACAGTTAAATACCTTGTATCTGGTGCATCCAGTGGCTTCTCAAAACAAACGAATCATGATCGGCTGCTTCCAGATCCATAGCCTGTGTCCGCTGCTGTCCCAGGTGCTGAAGAAATCACAAAGGCAAGATCCCTACCCTCTGGAGATGCTTCCCTGAGGTGCTGAGGAAGAAAGGCCACCATGTTGTTTTTTTTTTTTTTTTTTTTGTCCCGTGAGAGCAAGTTGTAGGCTCAGAGAGAAGGCTCTGTGGCTGTGGTAAATCTCCCTTGCAGGACATGGATTATCAGCCACATGGCTTGGGTAGCAGGAGACTTCATTTACCCTTTGGTGTCTGTGCTGGCTAGTTTCATGTCAACTAGAGGCAAGCTAGAGTCATGTGAAAGGAGGGGAACTTGACTGAGAAGACATCTCCATAAAAGCTGGATGTGGGGTATTTCCTTAATTGGTAATTGATGGGGGAAGATCTACCCCCTTGATGGTGGTACCATCCCTGGGCTGGTGGTCCTAGAAAGCAGGCTGAGCAAGCCATGGTGAGCAAGCCAGTAAGCAGCACCGCTTTGTGACCTCTGCATCAGCTCGTGCCTCCAGGTTCCAGCCTGCACGGACTTCCTTCAGTGATGGACTATGATGCTGAAGTATAAGCCAAATAAACACTTTCCTCCCCAGCTTGCTTTCGGTCATGGTTTCTCACCATAGCAGTATTAGCCCTAACTATTGGCAATATCTGTGATCTGAACACTACCAACTTGACAGGGATTGGAACCACTCTGATGCCTCTGGGTGCACCTGTGAGGGGTTAGCTAGATTCAGCTAGCTTCTAGGTAAGCCTTGGAGAGATTATCTTCATTAGGTTAGCTGAGGTGGGACGACCTACTCTAAAAGTGGGTGTCACTATTCCTTGGGCTTGGGTGACAGACTGAAAACAAGTCCATCTTTTACTTGAGACAGAGGCTTACCAAGAAGGATAGGCTGGTGGGCCAATGAGTCTCAGGGACACCCTGGCTTCACCTGCCCAGCACTGGGATTGTAAGTTCAAGCCACAGTGCCTGATATTTTGTTACATGGGTCCTGAGGTTGAACCCGTGTTATTATGCTTACAAGGCCGGCACTCTCCTGACTGAACTATGTTCCCAGCCATCTGCTAGGCATCTTCTCATGTCTAGAATATTGACCACGGTTAGGGTAGTAGAAACCAGTGACTATTTTCTCCAGCTCTGAGATCATCTGTTGAGACCTTCAGCCACTCATTGTCCTTGTCAGCTTGCTTTTATGCCACAGTGGAGCATCTCAGTGTAAGAAAGAAATCATTATGTTTCATATTCAGTGTGAGATCGGTTTAGGACCCATCGGAGGACCCCGGGCAAACAGGAGGCACTGGGCCCCTTCTTCCCTGACTCACAGGCTAGTGCCTGCTTGTGTAGGCTTTCAGCTCATCCTAGAAGTACCACATAGTCTGCTGTGTAACTGAGTTCAGGATACAAAAGGGAGGGAATTTCTTGCCCTTGGATACACAGTAGGTAGCACCGGTGTCCTGAACCAATCGGATGGGGAGTTTGGGGTGCTGGCCATGCCAGATAAATGTAATGACTGCTTTCTGGAGTGACAGTATATGGAGGAAGAGGACAGGAAGTTTGAATGATCAGGGACTCTAAAATCCACTGTTTTGTGGCACATCAAGACCCCAGCCATTTTTGTTAGGTTGACACCTGTTTCTTTCAGATCATAAAACAAAAACTATTTTGTTTTCCCTAGTGTCTTGAATTCCTTATCCCAGAGACAGGGTCTTGTCTCTCTCACCCTTGGGGTTGGCACTGAATAAACACAGGAAGAGGGGAGCAGGGCGGGAACCGGTATGTATGGCTAGGTGGATGATGCGGACCCAGATCCTGGGATGGTTGCCATGGGCACCATGGAGGACCGCTGTTCACATTAAGAGCTGGGTCCCTTTCACATCTAAGGAAGCACATCAAACTCCCTCCGGAAAGGAAACAGAAGGTGGTTGGGTGGGGCGTGCTCTTCAGCTTTGCTAATCGGGTTGCCGTTTCTCAAGTTTTGCATTCACTCTATAACCAGGAAACAGGACGCCACACAGGGATGCAAACAGAGAAAGGGTATAAATCAAGCAGGGAGTGGGGAAACTGAGTTTAGACCCCTGAGAGTTCAGGGCAAGCCTATGTGAGATTCCCCCTTGCGGCAGCTCCACAAAATGTTTGGGAAATGAATTAACAAGGTAAGTGAGATGGAGAGGCCCAACATTTCCAGTCCCCTCCAGCATTTTAAAACCATTCCTGTACATTCACATTCAAGTAGTTAATAAGATAATTTTAGATTGTGCACATCTATTCCTGAAAGCCGGGGTCTGCTGAATGAAGAGATGGATGGATGGATGAGTTCTGCAAGCCGGTTTGAATTATGGGATGGTTTCAACATGACAGAGCAGCGTGGCAGGTTTTTTGCCTCTGACTTTTTCAGTAGCTCAGCCTCATTCTCCAACAATTAGTCTTCATTAATGAGACCTCACTGTCATAGCAAGAATTGGAGATCTGAGGTCCCTGGAGCTTTGTCTCTCCTGGAAATCAAAGTCAGAAGTCTATTAAGCAAATTAATAGAACAGACTCAGTTTCAAAAGAAATATTTAGCTTATCAAACAAGGCAAGAGGATCTTTTCTTTTTCTTTTTCTTTTTTTTAAAAAAACAAAACAGACTTCTTAGAAGTCATTCATTTATAGGTAAACTATACTAGTGCTAATTGGAAGCCATTCTTTTGAACTCACAGACTCAGTCTCTGCTGGGCTTGTATTTAAATCTTTGTTAATCACCCGAAAGCACTGAATGTCCTGTAATATAATAAAATGATCAAAATGGAATATCTTAGCTTCTTGCTAGAGTGAGGCAACGAGGTGTGAAAAGCCCACAGGCTTTGCTGACATGCCAGCACTGCCTTTTTTGGCAACAGGCACACTGGAATGAGATGATGTCCCTAGAACAGAATCAGCCACATAACTTGTGTCCAGTTTCTTAACCCCTCCGAGCCTCAGTTTGCTTTCCTGTAAAATTGGTCCAATACCTGTTGTGGAAAGACTGCTCCCAGGGCACTGTTCCTCATGCTGACTTGAATTCCTGACTTGTAAGCTCTTTGACACCCCATCAACTCACCCCAAATCCCTATGAGGAAGATTCAGGTGTCATATCTCCCAGCAAAAGGCAGATTGCATTGGTCAGAAAACTAAGGCAGGGTTCACCCTTCCATATTCTACATTTCCTTCCTTGTGTGTGTGAATCTTTCACAGGAAACTATGTAGAAAGGTCTAGGACCCCACCGAACACACAGAATCCAATATTAAGCGATCTTCCCATCTGTAACTTTTTAGAGTTAGTCAAATGAAATTGAATTTGTGTGTTTCAAGTACATTGGTGGTGGTGGGGTACTGCAAAGACTCAGGTCTCTGGGTGCAGATTGGCACGCCCACTAGTGGAAATCCCATTTTGAGAGTCACCCTCTGAAATCCTGATGCATTCATGATTAGAGGCACCAAGCTGCTTTGGAGACCCCACCAACATCCTCCTGCACAGAGCTCTCCCCAGTTGTTCCCCCTGCATCTCCCCAGCTCAGTGGGAGCAGCTGCCTGGATCCCTTCCCTCCCTAACTCACATCTCCACAGGCATCACTCATGCCTCTCCCTTTCTATACAGATGCTCCTCTGCACCCTGGACTCTCCTTAACAGCTAGATACACCACACTCTACAGACAGATTCCACCACAGTCTGTGGGTCCCGAGTTTAAATCATCATACACCCAGAGGGAAACCAATTTCATTCTGTGATAAGGTCTCCAAGGAAAGGTCAGGCAGATAAATAACTGTGAGGGAGAAAAGATGTCCCAACAGCACATTACCTGTGAGAGGGAGGGGGGAGATGTTCACCTACTGTGCTTTTTCTTTGCTGTTAAACAGGGTCACAGGGACCCACCCTTAAAAGAGAAGGCTAAGGATGGAGGCAAACCCAAAACAGAGTGAGCTGAGACAAAGTCTCAATCTCAGTCAGGCCCAGCAGAGACCTCTGGGGTGTCGGTTCCACTACAGATGTCACCATACCTGGAGACAGGTCAGTCACTGGGGTTAGGTCTGTGCTACACACGGACTTTAAGTTGTGTCATCAAGTTGAGGGACAGTGCCAGGAGCCTAGCAGGGTTTCTCTGAGTACTATAGCTGGGAGCCAGCTGTAGGCAAGGCTGTAGAAGAAGGGACTTAGTGGCCAAATAGGCAATGCAGACCTAAGAGCACTCAGGCGTAGCCCATGTGTACCCACACAGTGGCCCTTATCAACCTCTGTCACAGCACATCACTTGCCACATCCTAACTTCCTGTTTATTTACCGTCTCTCTAACTAGCGGGCAAAGACTGCCAATGAAATGGTGCCTGACCAGATGCCAGCCAGGGAGTGAAGATAACTTTCTCTTTTTTGTTGTTGGTTTTTGATTTTGTTTGTTTGTTTGTTTGTTGTTTTCTTTTTTATTTAATTAATTTATTCAGATTACAACTCAATTGTTATCCCATCACTTGTATCTTCCCGTTCCTCCCTCCCTCCCGCTTTCACCCTATTCCCCTCCCCTAGGTCTACTACCGAGGGGGGGGACCTCAACTTTCATTCTCTTATTTTAGTTCTTTGGCTGAGAAACGCATTAAATTGATGCGGTGCAAACTGACACGAGGGGGGAAAAGATCTCAGTGATGCATGCAAGTATGGTGGTCCCACAAAATGTGGGACATGGGGAAAAGGTCCTGAGGGTGTATGCTGTATGTGAGATGTCATGTATGTAAGGTTCTGAGCTATGGGAAAGAGTGAAGGCCCGGGCTTCTGGGGAGAAGGTGGTGTCAACAGATGCCATGAGGGGTGTGCAGAGGAGCAGTCTGGTGAGTGAAGGATGTCAGTTGGGCACATTGAAGCTTCTCAGTCATCCAGTGGCACCTAGCATTAGCCTCCAGTCTCTGGCTGATAAGAGTCCTGGGGTACAGCAGAATTCCCCAGAAGGATCTGTCTCTAGGTAACTGGCAGGAGCTGTGAGAGAGCCTGTTCCCTGCCTCTAGTGGCTCCCCAGATGCCCTCCGCCCAAAGTCACCAGCATACTCCATGTCACGTTTGGGGGTGGCACTTTTCAAACTCCTTCATGCTCTCTACATATTTGCTAATGACTAAGCAAACCGAAGCAGGTCTCACCAGACTGACAGAATCCTGACGTGTGCTTTATCTTGAAGAAGGAAGCTTTGTTAGAATGGAGAAAGCCTAAGCTAAGAGTCCTTAGACATCTAGCATTGAAAAACAAAACAAAACAAAACAAAACCAAATTTGGCCGCAGATGTAGTATATCTTACCAATGCTTCCCTGACACCCATGAAGATCTAGGTTTCACCTCCAGCGAACCACCAGCCCAGGGTGGCAACGCCTGTCTGTAATCTGGAGGGGCTGGCAAGAGGGTCAGTTGTTCAAGGTCGCCCTCTGCCACATAGTGAATTTAAGGGTGTCTTGTACTACATGAGACCTTGTCTCGACCCAGACAAAAAAAAACAAATGCCCAAACTGAGGCATTTATGGCCACTTCAGCTCAGGCTACTGGCTTATAAACAGACTTTACAGGCCTGGGGTATGTCTTGGCGGTCCCTGCATACCCTGCATATGGCTGGGACATCTTTAAGGCTGAGAAGCCTAAATCTGAATGCATTAGGACACGTAGCAGCCCCTTGTGAGCCACCTCCCTTCCCAGCTGCAGTTTCTTCATTAATAAAATAGAATTCGATCGCATGAAGGGTTTCAACTATTTTTGAGTCAGACGTCTGTTGATGAGTGTAAAATTCCTGATAGGCTCGCCTGTGGAGTTCCTGCTGGTGTTCATTGTTGGAGAGAATACACAGTGACAAAAAGCTCCTAGGAGACTCAGTGATTCTTTTAAATAAATTTGCATTTATGAATTGGAGCAATTTTTCAATTAGTAGCAGGCAAGTGATCGGGATATAGAATATTATTTACTTATTCTGCCAAAAAAAAAAAAAAAAATTGTGTGTGTGCTGGCAGATGCTCACAGCCCGGATGTTCCTGGGCCACCTTCCTGCCCTGAGGTCATTGCTGTAGGCTCAGGAGGAAGTCCCACCTTTCTTAATGGTTTTTGACAACTAACAAATGA
Source organism: Acomys percivali (assembly GCA_907169655.1). Taxonomy (NCBI): domain Eukaryota; kingdom Metazoa; phylum Chordata; class Mammalia; order Rodentia; family Muridae; genus Acomys; species Acomys percivali. The sequence goes on from OU015746.1 coordinate 38,155,984, forward strand.
TTTACCACTTGGATTTTTCTCATTTAATCCTGATGGAACAGGGTGTCTTGACTCAAAGTTGGCCCAGGGCTCTTCCCAAACTGGGTGACCAGGATTGCAGGTGTTAAACTGTCTAAGGGCTTGTCAACTGAAGGGCTTTCTGCTTGCCCCTTCAACGCTGCTGAGTGTCACCTGTGCCTGTTTGCCATCTTATTGTTGTGCCTTTTCACTAGTTCTCCTAGTCCTGTAAGTGGCCAGGGCTCAGCTGGGCAGCTCTTCAGCTGGGTCTACTTGGGTCTCTCCGGCAGCTGTGGCGGAAAGGCAATCGGGATACTAGGCAGCTGAGTGTCCCCTCCCCCCCCCCCTTTATTCTCCTCTCCACTTTCCTCTTTTCTCCTCTATCTTCCACTTCCTCCTTGCCTTGCCCTTGCTCCTCCCTTCCTCCATTTCTACATAACTTTCCCAAGGAATCTCTCTAGAAGCCTTAGCCAGTTTCTCACAGTTAGTGCTGGGCCCCTACAAAGCACAAAATTGCAAATGATAATGTCTGGAACATAACATCTCACTCCTACAGATTGGCTGGAAAGAAAGGAAGGAAGAAAGAGGAGGAAGAAGGAGAGGAAGAGGAGGAGGAGGAACAAGAAGAAGAACAAGAAGAACAAGAAAGAAAGAAGTCAGGACTGGTCAGTCCTCTGATATCACTGGGCACCCCCTTTTAAGGATCCTAAGGAGTGGACCTTGGCTGGTTCCCTGAGCCAGCTTCTGGACATGAAGTTACAACCTGGTGAAGTGCTGCCCTCATGTGGCTGCCCAAGGTCAGTGCAGAACCAGAGCAGAAGCAAGCCGCAGTGGTTGGTGTGCCTCAGCAGACACCTGGGTGTGTTACCTTCATCCCAGCTAAGAAAGTAACAGTAAAAATCGAACAGCAAAAAATGATTTCTTGATAGTAACATGATGCAGTCACGTTCCAGTGCACTGGGGTAGGAAGAGACACAAAGAAAGAAGGACTTTCAGGATGTTTGCAATAACCCGGAGTCCTGGAGGGATCCATCCATCCATTTCCTTCGACCTTGACCATGGTCCTATCCTATTCCCAGGTCAACTGACAGATACAGAAACAAGTGCTGGGAAATAACAACCGACATCTGAAAGATCGCAGCAGCTCGCAAAGGGGCAAAGCTGGCATGGAAGATCAGACCTGGGTGACTCTCCTGCCCTGTATGACAGTTGCTAATAGCCTGGAACTGGAATATTTAATGTTGTCACTAAGCCTTTTCTTCTCTTTAATTGAGGCCTTTACCAAAATGACATTTTCCCCTCCTGCGCATATCCGCGGAGGCTCCCTAACGACCTGTTTATTCAACACAGGGCACAGAGGCTATCTGTCCTGACAGGCGCTTACCGCAGCCCTGGCTGGGTGCGGGGTTTCTAGATGACCTTACAGCAGAGCCACAGGGTGTCAGCGAGGGCTCTCAGGAGGGTGACCCATGTTGCACTAGCCCAGGTGACACCAGGGCACCAAGAGGGTCCAGGAAGGGTGCCCTTACAAGCTGAGAAAGCCAATCTGCACTTCAAATCTGGCTATTTTCCAGGCTTGCAGCATCTGATGACGCTGTGAACCTAATGGCAGGTGAAACAGATTAAAGGAACCTTCAGGATTTGCTTTTTCACACGATGCAGGCGGGTAAGAGGATAATGTGTAATGTTCTGTAAGTGCAGAGCACCAGCACCAGATTATTAGTTGTCAAGAATTACCGTATATTCCAAGATAGTGGGTAGGGAGGAATTTGAATGTTTCCCAACATGCATGCATAGGTGATAAATGTAGGAGGGAACGGTGCTCCAACTTCCCTATTCTGATCATTGCATGCATAAATATGGGACTATTATGTGTCAGTTGAAGTTTAAAATATAAGAAAAGAATATGTCTTTCCTTAAAGAATCAAACGAAGGGGGGGGTCCATGTTTTATTTAAGCCAATGAGAGAGAGAGAGAGAGAGAGAGAGAGAGAGAGAGAGAGAGAGAGAG
>OU015746.1:38163763-38201337 GCA_907169655.1 Acomys percivali
AAAAAAAAAAAAAAAAAAAAAAAAAAAAAAAAAAAAAAAAAAAAAACCCTGGGAAAAGAAGCCTGGATGGAGGAAAGGTTGACTTTAGCTAACCATTTCAGAAGGGTTGGTCCGGGCAGAAACCTGGGCTGCCACATGGGCAGACCCCCGGACACTTACTTCCTCTAGCTAGGCCACACCTCCTAGAGGTTTGACTACATCCCAGTAATGCTACCAGCTGACAACCAAACCTTCAGCACAGGGCCTTTGGGGACACTTTTCAGCTCCAAACCATAAGAAGAGAATTTCTGTCAAGGCTGATTGATGCTTGTTTCTTCTTCTCTCTGGCTTCCAGTCTTGCCATAAGATCTCTCCTTCCTGCATGCAATAATGACTGCATAATACTGTCTACTCTGCTGTGTTCCAGCCAGGGGCCTCCCCTCCGCCAGAAGCTTAACTGATGATGCCACCCCACCTTGGACTCCCAACCTCCACAGATGTAAACTCAAACACACACTTCCGCCACCCCCATCTCTGCCCCTTGACTGACCCAGCTTCATGTATTGTGTTAAATCAATTCAAAATCAACACAGGAACGTTCTAGAAAGGAATCACCCACAGCTTAGGTAAGCCTCGTAGCCTCTCAGCTTAGACAGGACCCTTGGGTCCCTGAGGCCAGGAAGGGGGGGTGGCAAGTTCTATAGCTAGATCACAGAGTATGTGGTCTCAGGAGCTTCTGGAAACCCAATCCCTGTACACCAGCTGTAGCCTGGACAGGCTAGTCAGGTCTTCCTGGGGTGGAGAGTCACGCGGAAGAAAGCCAGCCTCACCACTTCTACTTGATTTGGACTTTCAATACACTTTGTAAACTGAGGCATCCTCCCAGACAGACTCAGGTACATCTATGTTTGATAAGTTCAAGTCAGAACAACTGCTCACTGGTCAGCACGCTGTGCTCAGAGCCTTCCCCTCCTAGCCCCCAGCAGCAAGACCTTCATCCATTTGCCTTTGCTTACTCCTTGTATTTTAAGCGGGAAGAGAAGTATATTTTTCCTTCACGCAGTATCCTTCTTTCTTTCTTTCTTTCTTTTTTTTTTTTTTTACAACCAGTTGGTGCAAGGGCTGGAAGCTGTCAGAGCAGCAATGCATTGCATCAAATTAACATATTCTTCTGAAATGGTAATTACACCCCTTTTGTGCGCCTCTGAATACACATTTTTTGAAGTGTGAATGAGGCGCTGACACCGGAGTCTCACTCTAAATGATCATTATTAGTGCATCTGTCCAAATGATTCACGGGAAATGGCTGGCAGAGGTTTTTAAGTTGAGAGGAATTTAAAGGTGAGCCACGGAGCTTCTTTAGAAAAGTTTTCGCCCTGGACGTCTTTTGTGAGCGCTCATTCCTTCACAACCTAGAACTATTTCCAGTCCATTAATGCTGTAAAGTCAAGTTTCTCTGCACTGAGTGTCTGCTCTATTGAAGTACATAGCTGGGTTAGCAATTCAAAGCAAGGCATCCATCTTCCCCTTCATGGTCCTAGGAAAAATGGCAGGCAGGCTGCTCTGAAATTGGAAGACAGGACAACTCTGAGTGTACAGGTTAGGGGCAAGAGATGTAATCCCAGAAGCCATCTTCAGGGGGTGGTGACCTCTGAGTTGGACCTCATAGGTTTGAAAAAGCGAAGAGCTAGCTGACATCAGTGAGCGCGGGTCTAAGTGTCAGGACAAACAACTGAACAAAGGAGGGTTAATCAAAGCTCATTGTGCAAGGCATTGGACGTCCTTAGAAAGTGGAGTCTTTTATCTTTGAGACACCAGGGAAGGTTTTAGGGAAAGGGGAGGCCATGGTCAGATCTGCTTCACAAGATCCTCCCAGGCTCCTTAGGGGGAATGGATTGCAAACAGGACAGAAAGAAGCACCCAGAAGGTGGAGCCTACAGTCTAGATAAGGTACCCAGGCTGCTGCAGAATGGTGACTGTAGAGATGGGGCCAGGGTTGGCTCTGACAAGGATGTACAGCTGAGGTGGGCCGCGCTGAGCCCGAGGCTCTCCAGGTCACTCTGGTTTTGATTCCTGCTGCTGACTTCCTGCTCTAGCATCTTGAGTTGGCCTTCTCTTCTGCTTTTGTCCCTTGGGGATGTGCTCTTATTAGAGACCTGGTTTGTTTTTATTGCAAGGAGGTGATATCCACCCGAACTGGTTACGCAAAGGGTGGGAGAAGTACCACTGAAAGGATGCAGTGATATTCCACAGGGCCCTAAAGAAGCAAAGGACTCAATATGACAGTTCTGTTCAAGGAGGCTAGAGAGATGGCTTCAGTGTGAAGGGCTTGGTGTGTGAACAGGAAAACCCGAGTTTGGACCCCCTAGGAGTGGTGGTGCACACCTGCATCCCAGCACTGGATGGAGCCAGAGAGGGAGCCACTGAGGTAGATCTGCAGCATTCACTGGTCCAATTGACGTAGTCTAACTGAACCAATGAACTTCGGGCTCAGTGAAAGAGCCCCTCCCAAGAAACAAGGGTGGAGAGTAATCCTGTATGAGACCTCATGTCAACACAGGCCTCTATATGTGCATGCATAAATACCACACACAACAGCATCAATACATAAAGCAAGATAAGTAGTTGTGTTCAAATACCAAGTCACTTACTAGGAAATTTTTACATACTTCTGCACCGTCTCTTCTCTTGACTAAGAAGACACAGACATCCCATGAGAACCACAGGTTCACATGTGTCGCAGGTTCAGGTATATAGGGGGAAAAGGACTGAGATTCAGGGACTTCAAGATAAGGAAAAAAATTCAAATTTTTTTTTTTTTGTGTGTGTGTGTGTATGTGTGTGTGTGTACTATTTTGCTTCTAAAATTCCCTGTATCAGGTTTGAGTTAGATTGACTCTAGCTGGACTGATCAACTATGAGGCTCCAGCATTATGTCACCAGTAACTCAACCATGCTGGTGCTATACAGGAAATAAAGGACAATGAACCAAAGCGAACACAGTGAAGAAAGGCTACAGCGGGGGTGGAGGGAGTAGAAAACACAGAATAGTCCCTGTAGGAGGTGCTTCTACTGGATTCAATGTGACTGCCTCCTCCATGCATGCCTGCCTGAAACACAGGACAACGGGCTTATCTACTGTATAATCCGTGAAGACGCAGCATACTAAATTAGAGAAGGTCCTAAGTTGGCTGTTACAGGTGTCCTTGTATCATAGGGGACACTTGGGCATAGATGCTGAGCGGGTAGCGGAAGCAGGGAGCACACTGTGTGGAGTGGACAGAGGTACACAGAGAACTCCTGTGTCAAGGGAAGAAAAACTAGACTTTGGGAGCAACAGAAAAACGATGTCAAGACTGTAGGTCACCTCCAGATGCTAGGGAGAGGAAGGGACAGAGGCTGCAGAGAGAGTCTGGCCCTGCTCAAACTTTAATTTCAAAGTACATAGAAGAATGAGACATTGCCTTAAGGAGTTGCCTGGAGACTGGAGGAAGTATATTTGCGAGCCAGAAATCCCTGTGCAGGTTGTGATTGGTGGGCACATACCTGGGTCGTGTCACCAATCAGTCTCTGATCTGGTGAGGTTACATGGCCTTATTTACCTCAAGCCCTTGAATCTTAGAGAGGATTGAGTCCTGCAGTTTTGAGCCATCCAGGTGGTGCTATGGTGATACCAAGAAACTCACACAGCATCCTTCTAGGGTGACCCCAGGTGATCAGCCTGTCGTGACTCTCATTTCTGTTCTTAGGCTGGACATGTGCCCATTGCCTTCAAATTCCTGCCTAAGTGCCACATTGCACATAACAGACATCGTGCTGGTTGGGATTACATTACAGCAACCCAAACACCAGCATCTTACTTATCACCCAGGGTCCGAGAGTTTCAACCAACTGGGAGGGCACTTGGTGACCTAGAAGAAAGTCTCACACTATGGGAACTTTTGTCAGGAGAACCAAACGTATTCAAGTATGATTTTCTGAAGCATTCTTACCCATATACTTGATGTTCCATAAACTTCCTTTAGTCTCAGCTTTCATATTTATAAATTCAAGAGACTGGCTTTACATGTCATCTTTAAAGATGTTTAATAAATACTCAACATGAGAAGGTCTGGAAATAAACCACGAGCAAATGAGCATTCATGAAGCTCACTTCATCATAGCCTTCTATGTCTTACCCTGGGAAGTGTCCCACGGCCTCACAACATTAGAAACCAACAGGTGACACAACCCATATATGTACCCACCAATCATGGCCTGTACAGAGATTCCTGGCTTCCGTATCTTCTTCCTCCTGTATTCAGTCAGCTCCTTGTGCCACTGAGGCTGGCTTATGTCGTTCTTAGCACACACAGGACACACAGACTGCCTGACACATAGCATATGTATAGTGTCTGGAAATAGAGCGACTAGATAGTGAACACGTGAGGCCCTTTTGCCCCTGGTGAGGATTCTCCTTCCTCAAACCACAGCCTGGGAAGTTGCCACATGGCTTGTTGGTGTCAGTGGCACAAAGTGGTTTGAGCAAGTCATCCCGTGATGCCGAAAGTCAGATCCTAGGCAGAGTCTGTGACATTGGGCAGAAACCTGTCTCCTTTATGACTGGAGGCAGAAATCACTGACTCAAAGCCTCTGTGGAGACAATTGTTAGGAAAGAATTGCTCATTGTTCAGTGATAGAACGGTGTTTCCCACATAGTCCTGAGCACCCACACAACTAGAGGGTTCCAGATAATGAGCAACACAAGTGGCTGGTCCAGGGGCACATAGAGATGGCTTGGGAGTATTCTGTCTCTGCGTCATGACATACACTGTGCTTATTGTGTCATCACTGTACCTCAATGCCAATAGCATTGAGCAATAGCAATTCCTTAACTGAGAATCTTTAATACTAGGCCATGTTCAGACCAGGAATCAAGATATGACCAAACATGCCCTAGTCCAGTCAAGCTCCTATAACAAAGAGCATACATGTGCGAACTACCTATAAGCAACTGAAATTTAGTTCTCAAAATCTGGAGGCTGGAAGGAAAAGATCAGAGTATCATTGTGGCTGGGCTGTTTTCCTGTGTAATGCTAAAAACCCAAATGGATGGGCACAACTGTGAGGGCATTTTTCTTACATAAATCATTCGAAGTAGGAAGATACACTTTTTTTCCTCTCCAGTCATTTATTTATTTATTCACTTTACATTCTAATCACAGTCCCCTCACACACCCTTCCCCTCAGTCTCCACTCTCTTCCTCAGAGAAGGGGGAAGGTCCCACATAGTACCAAGTTCTTACAGGACTAGGCACAGCTTCTCCCATTGAGGCCAGACAAGGCAGCCCAGTTAGGGTAATGGGATCCAAAGGCAGGCATCAGAGCCAGAGAGGCCCCCCACTCCAGTTGTGGAGGGACCCATGAGAAGATCAAGCTGTGATCTGCTACATATGTTCAGGGGGCTTAGGACTAGCTCATGCATGCTCTTTGGTTGGTGGTTCAGTTTCTGTGAGCCCCCATGGGCCCAGGTTAGTTAATTCTATATGTCTTCTTGTAGAGACCTTGACCCCTCTGGCTCCCTCAATCATTCCTTCATCTCTTCCATAGGACTCCCCGAGCTCTGCCTAATGTTTGGCTAGTGGAGGTACATGGGCACATTCACCTCTCATGCCCATGTACTTCCACTGGCATGGAGGAGGAGACCCAGGGATTACCTTACACAATAGGCATAATGCAGCTAGTGTTGGGTTCCCCTTCTTTCACTGTAGGCTTTTCCATTTACTGAATACAGTTGAGGCCTGATGGAGTTAGGAATGGCTTGGGAGGGCAGGCAGAACCAAAGTCACACAGAGTGGTACCAGTTTCATCTGACTGCTGAAACAAATGATCCAGTGGCTCACAACAACACACATTTATTCTCTTGCTCTTTGAGAGACAGGAACTAAGTCCTGAGAGCTGATACCCAGGCATTGGTGGGGCTGGATCCTCCTGGAGGCTCTGGGCGGTTGATGTTTTTATTTTCTGCCTTTATCGGCTCCAAAATTTGGGGTCATGATTCTATCTCCTGCTGTTGACTCTGATGCCCCTGACTCCTTTCGATAGGTCCCTTTGGAATCACCTGGATCTACTTGGCTAACCCTGGACCTTCTCTGCATTATAAGGTGACTTAACCTTAGCTTCAAAACCTCCCTTGTCATATAAAGTGATAGACTCACAGTTTCTGGGGATTCAGATGCGTGCAGCTTTGAGGGACTATTATTTAGCCTCTTGCAAAAGGGGCAGAGAACCCATTTTCACATTCAAGACATCAAGGGAAGACTGAAAATAAGAGAGAAAAGCAGTTGAGTTAGAAGGCCATGAAGACTAGAGTCTGGGAGAGTCGAAGCTTAAGACAAATGTCTCTTTTAAAAGTAATACCAAGAAGATCCAGAAGACACAGGCTTGACTTTTACACAGTATTAAATATGTTATTCTCCATGGCTGAGTTTCCACTTCACGTGGAGTATCTGTCCCTTTTTTCTCATTTCAAAGGCTTAGATACCTAGAGAGAAGGCCAAGGAAGGGGACATTGGTCTGTAAAATTAGGAAGGTACAAGGGTAGACTTTAAAGCACATGTTTGAGTCTGAAGACTAGAGAGGATTGAAAGATTGTTATGAAGGATCCTGGCTCATGGGGTGGAGGAGGCGCTTTGGCCAGAAGAGCCTGGGAAGTTGTGAATAAGATGGATCAAAAGGAAAGGAAGGTTTTCAGGGAGTCGCGGGGTGGGGGTAGTGTAGCTTGGCTAGGTAGACTTTCCTCTGTGCTATATCCAACAAGCAACGGAGATGGGCAGTCACAAACTGCACCTGGAGAGAAATTTTGGGGCTACTAGTGCAGAAACATGGATGCTGGCTTCACAGCCAGAAAAACAGAAGGTGGCAACAGTCAGGTTCTTACCAAATACGGGCAGCAAGGATAGGATGCCTCCCTCGGTTCTGATCCAAAGCGCCACTTAACCAAGTGGGAGAGACCTTTAACAAAGCAGAAACTCAAGATGAAAACCAGTAAAGAAATTTTTAAAAAATGGAGAGATAGCAAGAGAACATTGGGAGCTAGAAAACAGATGGATAAGTAAAATTTAACTTTCATATCGGAGAAAACCAAAATAAAATGCCCATAAGGTGCTGGATGGATAAACAAGAAACCATCCGATCGCATTGTGGAACTCTGTAAACAGCTCCGGAACTTGAGGCCGTAAATGCCATCCCAAATGGAGGTCTAGTTGGAGCCAAGCAATGCTGGATTGGTTGGAACTCTGCGAAAGAAGCCATTAGACCCAGTATAGGACCACTTTAGCCAAAACTAGCAAGTTTGCATCCCTACCAAGCGAGAGACGGGGAGGCTGGCTCATTGGAGAAGCGATACCAAGGGAATTCGAATTTGAAAACACCATGCATAGCTTGGGAAGAGTGGGAAGTGCAGATTACTATACCAGAAACTGACAAGTGGGGAACAGAAAGCTGCTAGCCCGTTGACAGGAAGCTGAAGGGCAGGCAAACTGACCCACAGGAGAGAAAACCAGATAGATTAGTTTCCTTAGCAAGCTGGTTTGCAGGCTATAGGGACACCCTGCTGGGAGTACAGCAAGGGACCAACACAGCACAGCACATGTGCACACAGCTGCCCAGCATCTCTGTAGTGTCTTGCTGATGAACACAGAAGGATGCTGTGCACTGAAACATCTGAGTGATGCCACTAACTGAAAGACAGAATATAAGAACCCACAGAAAGTAACACTAATACAGAAAGGACAAGAGGGAAAACTATGAGAGAAAGCCATCCAAGGTATATTCTTAGAGAGATTTTAAAGGATTGGATCCACGAAGTAAGAATTAAACTGTTTTTAAAAAGAACAAAATTTCTCTTAAAATTTCTGAGTCAAATTACAAAGTTCTACACAAACATACACACACACACACAGGGATGGAAAGAGGGAGGGAGGGAGGGAGGGAGAGAGAGATGGAGGGGACAGTAGGCTCCACAGAGGACCTTGCAGAGGACCTGGGTTTGGTTCCCAGCATCCATATGGATGCTCCCGCTTGTCTGTACCTCCAGCTCCAGAGAGTCCAACTCCTTCTCCTCCTGACTTCCTCAGGCAACAGGCACATATATGATGCACATACATACACACAGGGAAAACATACACATAAAATAGAGTAAGCAAATCTAAAAATATTTTTAAATGCACTAAACACAATGACAATGACAGGATGGGAAGATGAGGAAAACATAATAAATTAGAAATTTACTTCAGAAGATGAAAAGTCTAATCTTGAGTGGGGAATCTTATCTAAACACTAGTCAGAAAAAAAAAAATTCTAAAACTGAATAGTACAGATTCTCAGACTTAAAGGATCTATTTATGCCCAGCATAATAAGCAAAACCATTATGAAATTTTACAGTAATAGAATACAATGAAAAATTAAAAAATACCAGCAAGAAACATAAGTCACACATAAACACACACACACACACACACACACACACACACACACACACACACAGCCAGAAGTCACAAATGGCAGAAGTTATCAATGGCAGTATCAAGGGAATACCATTAAAATCTATAGGGAAGCACCCTGCCTAAATTTCTATGCACAGCTAAGACAAAGATAGTAAAAATTTTAAAAACCTACAAAACCTATCTTTTTATTCAAAGGTAACTAGGATATTGAACCTTCATTTAATGAGATTCTATAATGAAGAAAAAGAGAGACAAAGCCGAGGGATATCATAATTTAATATAATATATAATATGATAGTATATTTATATTTTATATATAATGAAAACAAATCTGGAAAGTAAATGACTTCCCACCTCCATGTGTGCATGCATTCATGTGTGTGTGTGTGTGTGTGTGTGTGTGTGTGTTTACATGTCATCTGTGCTCCATGGTGCTAGAGGTTGAGTGCAAAGATTTGTGCATGTTAAGAAAACCTTCTGCTATTGAGCTACATGCCCAACCCCTAAAGCAACTTCTTTTCACTACATCAAAAAAGCTAGGGAAGTTATGAAACGTTTCTAAGGTGAAGGTAGTCGGAGGCCGTAGCTTACCTCACTATAGTCTATGTCTGAGTGCACTGAGACAGATTTTGCATGTCTGTAAGTGAGTCTGGTGTGTGCCTGTGGTGATATGTATACAAAGGGCAAACAAAAACATTTGATGATGATCAACTCCAGGAAACACAAAAGGTTGTTCAAGAAAGGGAAATAGAAATGCAGTATATTGCACAGAACACTGTGGAGTACAATTTGTATTGTTGTAATTAATAATATAAAACATGACTACAGAGACAACCAAAAACCATACAGCTAATTTGGAAGTTGCAGTGGTGTTTATATGTATACATAGGTGAATATATTGCATGTATTTCAGAGGGATGAGAATTTCAAATCTTGCTTTTGGTGTTTGTTTTCATTTTATTTTGTGCATGGCTATTTTGCCTGCACATATGTCTGTTCACCACATGCATGCAGTGCCCATGGATGTCAGAAGGGGGCATCGGATTCCTTGGAACTGGAGTTACAGATGACTGAGTCCCATGGGAACAGCGAGCCCTCTCTCCAGCCTGCTTCTGAAACAACTTCTTCCCCCTCAGAGAGCAACTGAAATAAATACGTGTATGCTAAACAGAAACATGAAGACAATTTTTTTTTTTAAGAAACTGCTCCAAGATTTAGATTGTTTGCCTCTGGGGGAACAAAACTAGAGGTGTGGGAGGACAGGAGTAAAGACTGCTGTTTCTTGTTTTAACCTGTCAACATTGGATGCATTTTTCTGTGTCTCTTGCAAGGAACTACCACAAACGTGGTTGCTTCAAACAGCACATTTGTTCTCCTCCACCTCCTACCTGCAGTTAGAATTCTGAGGTGGGTTTCATAGGATGGAGCTAAGGCATTGGCAGGCGCCTGCTCCACCTGGGAGCTCTAGGGGAGAATTCATTCCCTTCTTACATCTCACAGGAGCTTCAGGCATCGCTTGGCTTGTGGCTGTGTCAGTAAAGTCTTCAGAGCCAGCGTTTTCAAGTCGTTGTGTCCCGTGTTGTCATGACATGTCATCCCGTCCCTTTGTCTTCACAGGCCTTTTTCCTCTGTGTCAGGCCTCCCTCTGGCTTCATCTTAAAAGGACTCATGTAATTATTATTCCATGCCCTGTGGAAAGTCCAGCGTAATCTCTTCAATTTAAGATCTTTGATTTGACCATATCTGCAAAGACCCTTTCTCCAAATAAGGCAAAGCACACAGGTCCCAGAGATGTGGTTATAGCTTAAGGGGCTATTACTTTGCCATAGGCATTTAAAATATGTTGCTATACAACTAATGGAAGGGGCGGATCTAATCCATTTTTGAACTACAATTATCAATGGGAAGTCACAGAAGACTTTCAATTCAGCATGATGCATGTCTGTGGCATTCTGGGATAATGTACGTATGGTACTCGTGTAAAATGTTAATTTGTGAGAGAAAAGAAAAGAGAGTCAGGACGAAGTATTTTATGTTTTGGCTGATCCACATTTGAAGCTAATGAGGTCTTATGCCTTTCATTTTAAATACAAACCCAAGTCAAGTCTCCAGTTAAGTGACACTAGCATGAGTGTCATTCCCTGGAAGACATATGTGTGGCACAAACACGCCTACTGAAGACCAGAGCCCAGGCTGGAGAGAGACATCTTCGGGTCTAAGGGCGTCATTTGCTCTCGAGATGTAGCCTAGCTACTCCCTGTTCTCAATTTTTCTGGGACTGTCTGACCATAGATTGGAACATCAAAGCCCAAAGAGGTTTTAAAGATCATGGAGTCTAACTCCTAGAGAGTCCAAGGAGGCCCAGAGGGGGAAGCAGTGACTTCTAAAATAGAGCAGGGATGTGAACTTGGGGCTTTCAATGATCAATCTCTTTCCTACACTTCTCTGAAACTGAGGAAGTCCTGGTACCCAGGAAACTTGGAGAATAGAATGCCTGGGGCACAGGAAGTTGGTTGTTTAAAAAATCTGAATGAACCAAGGATGTTATCTACTAAGCATTGTCTCTGGTATGGGTCACCTAGTCCCCTCAGCCCCATGAAAACAGGAATCGTGCCCTCTTTCCTTCAGGTCCTAGTGCCTGACATACAGAGTGCTCAGCAAACATTGACTGAATGACTAAAAGACTGACTCTCCTAGGTTTCTTGCAGGGCAGCTACACCCAGCCACTGAGTAACTGAGTGAATGTGCCTGGGATGTCTTCAACGAACAGAACAGACCCAGACCGTAGTCACCAAGAAATGTCCTAACTGCAGTATAACCTCACTCAAGTTCTGATGTTCGTGGACTGTCATCTTAAAGGCCGCCTGGCTTACAGGACCCTTTCCAGTCCTTCCATCAGGATGGGGTCTTTGGCCATTTGTGGCTTGTTTAAATGGGCTACTGCATCAGTCATAACAAAAGCGGCAAGTGTCCCTCTACCCAGAGCCCCATGATGTAAATGTTGGAGGTGGCTAGGCCACCTAGATTTTAAATCTCAGTAAACTGCCCATTGGGAGGAATCGAGAGACATTTTTCATTCCATCTCATCATAGAAAAGCTTGTCCCAGCTTAGATTCTTTACTCTGGAACATCTTATGATTAACATTTCATGATTAAATCAGTGCCATCCACTGGCCAGGGAGGCAAAAGGCTCACCCTGAGTAAGTAGCTACTGTGTGCCAAGCACTTGGTGCCCCCAGAAGATGAAAGAGTTGCCAATGCCCATTTCACACATGAGAAGACTGAGGCAGTTAACTCAGATACCAAAGTTGGTGTGTTTTCCAACACAAGACACAAACTCGCCTGTTCAATCCCTAAACCTGAGCACTCTCCATGATGTCACATTGCGGTGGCATGTCACACAGGAGCTGCTATCTTCTAGAATGATCCAAGCCAAGAGAGGCACCCTGCCCAGATGGCGCAGTTGAGCTCAACCCCAACAGCTCCTACCACCTGTAGAGTTTCAGCTGTCACTTCAGCAAACTGGTCACAATCTGGAGTAGTGACAGTGAAACCCATACACTTTCTGATACAGATAAATGTGGAGAGGCAGGCAGGATGACTCATAGTGAAGGGACATTGATGGGGAAAGCTTGATTCCATCTTAATCCAAAAGCTCGCCAACTGATGAAGTGACTTGCAACTATCTCACTCTGGCGATCTCTAATGATCGGGTTGATTAAAATGCATTCTCCAAGGCTGCGCTGCGAAGCATGTATCAACACAGAATGTCAATGGCTGGCTGTGCTTAGGAGGGAGTGTGTGTGTGAGCCATCAAGACACTTGAACTCCACATTAAACCGTTTCCAAGCCAGGCTAGATTCTGGGGTCAACGCCCTTCAGAGTTCAGCCTGTGGCTTAGGACATACACCCTGACCTGAATACCTGTTTAGGCAAGAACTGAACTGAGCACCATATCAAATGATGAGATGATGATGATGTCCTTTTCTTATTTGCATCCCAAGAAAGACAAGGGATGCATTAAAAACTACAAGAGGAAGCAGGAAAGCCTCAGAGGTAGCACATGGCTCTCAGTGCTTCTGATAATGGGTTGACCAGATGGAGAAATAAGTACACACAGAGCAAATGAAGACAAAGTAGAAAAGAGTAAGATGGAATTTACCCCTTATTAGCCATAGTTTCCCCTATTAGCTACCATTAACTTTTGTTGTTGTTGTTGCACGATTGTAGTCAGGTGTGACTGTATCCAATGTGGTTCAAGGCTCGGCCACTCAGGTATTTTACAAAGGACTCAGAGTTAAACAGTGAGGTGGCCGGAGATTGACCAGAGTTCATTCTATCCCAACAAGCAAGTCCTTAGCCCCAGTCCGCCCTCAGCCATGCACACATCTCCAGTTCTCTGGACTCTGCAGCCCTGCCCCAGCCTTTCCAGTTCCTTTTCCATCCAGACTCATAATTGCTTAAAAAATAATGTTCAAGTCCGAGCCACCTGACCTCTGTGGGAACTGTACATCAAAATGATAGTCCCATGCAATGACACCAGGAATTCTCTCACTCAGACAACTACTTTTTTTAAAAAAAAATATTATCATTGTGGGGTTATTAACTTTACAGCAAGCTTTAGAATTTCCCTACAAAACTGCCTACTTTTCTTAGCTGGTGAAAGTCAGAGTTGAAACCCAGAATGGACAGCAGTTTCTACATAGTCACTTGAGAAGGGATGTCAGGATATTGAGGGCAAGCTGGTAGTTAATAACCTCCATCTACCAGGTTGCTTATCTCCCGCCCCTCAGCCTGTAAAGGGCTGTGCTACAGGTGTCAAGTGGCCATACAGGGGCTATAACTCAGATTTACTCTCCCTTCAACTTTGAGCCTACTAGAGCAGACCATGATGCTAATACAAGCAATATCTAACATCCATTAATAGCTTACCATATGTTAATTATGCAAATAGTTGCTAACTGGCATCTTATCCTTTTCTACTTTTTCTTTATTTGTTCTGCGTGTGCTTATTTCTCCATCTGGTTGTCCCGTTATCAGAAGCACGGGGGTGGGGGTGGGGGTGGGGTGGGGGGGTGGGGGTGGGGTGGGGGGGGGTGGGAGGAGCCGTGTGCTACCAGTGATGCTCTCCTGCTTCCTCTTGTGGTTTTTAATGCAGCCCATATCTGGTAGGATCTCATAGGAGGAGTTCTGTGAGGTTGGGTCCATTTACACCCAGTTCAATTTTGTTTAGCTTTAAGATCTAGGGATTCCAGCCAGGGGCTCTTGGATGTCTCATCTCTGAAAAGATTCAGTGATGTAAATATCAAATCTAAGTGAAGTTGGGGGTCAGCGTTTCAAACACTATGGACAGAAAGGCTCGTGTCCCTAGTCAACTTCCAGGGTTGAGAGGAAGTCAACCAAAGTTGTCTTTTCCCTGAGTTGGCAGGAGCAATTCTCTCTCAACTACCCACGTGTCAAGGGTCTCATTTTTGTCCAGATCTGCTTTGGAGCTCTCTGTCTAATGTGAGCTGGTGGAGTCACAGTGTGTATTTAGTGAACTATGAGGAACTTCTAACTACTTGAGCAAAACTATTTTGGTTTCAGGGCAACTGTGAGGTCATAGGTAACTCAATTTTCAGGCTTGTCTTTTCTCACTCATGGAGATCTGCACTGAAAAATACACATATGTGTCATGAGTGGCAATGTCCTCCTTTCCTGAGGAGAATGTGGCTATGCAATCTGCCAGGTTACTGAAAATGAAAGCTCTGTGGTATGTTATACACAGTCTCTTCTAATCCTAAAAGTTCATAGCACAGGCTTTTTGAAATTATCTCTATTAAAAAAAAAAAAAACCTTAGGCCCCTACTTTCTCCTGCCAACAAGATATGCAGGAGTAAAAATGGAGCAGAGATTGAGGGAATGGCCAACCAATGACTGGCCCAACTTGAGACCCATGCCATGAAAAAGAGAGAGCCCACCCCAGACACTATTAATGATCCTCTGCTATACTTCCAGACAGGTGCCTAGCATAACTGTCATCTGAGATACCTCAGCCAGCAACTGATGGAAACAGATGCAGACACCCACAGCCAAACATTAGATGAAACTTGGGGAATTCCATGGGAGAAGGGAATGAAGGAATGAAGGAGCCAGAGAGGTCAAGGACACCACAAGAAAAAAAAATACAGAACCAATTAGCCTGGGCACATAGGGGCCCACAGAGACTGAGCCACCAAACAGAGAGCATGTGCAGGCCAAACCTAGGCCCTTGGCACACATGTACCACTGTGCAGCTTAGTCGTCATATGGGACTCCTAACAGCAGGGTCAGGAGCTGTATCTGACTCTGTTGCCTGCTTTGAGATGCCTTTCCCCTAACTGGGCTGCCTTGCTTAGCCACAATAAGATGTGCCTAGTCCCTTCTACAACTTGATATGCCAAGGCAGGTGATACCCATGGGAGGCCTCCCCTTTTCTGAGCCTCTTCTGAGGAGAAAGGGAGGATGGGGGAATGGCTGGGAGGTGAGATCAGTTTCCTTGTTTGTGTCTGCGTTGCTGTCTACAGTTTTCTCTCAGAAGAGGGATAAGCTACTATCACTGTGTTCAAGGAGAAAGGAAGGGACCAGATGAGAGACGGTCATATGGACACATGGCCATATCTACAGAATTGGCTTCCTTAGAACGTCCACCAAACCCCACACTAAGGGACCTTCAAAATCCCCCTGGTCTCTTCTGGCCGCTCCTTTGACGCAGGTGCCTTTTCTTGAACCTCACTCAGTTTTCACATGATGGTTGGTAGTGAGGAAGAAAGGAATAAGAGACTCTGTAGAACAGATCTCTCACTCTCAATGTCTAGTTGGAGGCTGTTTGTTAGGAGGTAGGGGACCTATACTGAGGAGGAACACCACGGTCTTGGATGGGTTGCTTCCTTTCTCTTCTAGTGTTCCATTTGTGCACCTGCCGTAGAGAATTAATCATCTTTTCTCATAGACTTCTTGTGAGAAAACAACAGATTTTGTAGGCTCAGGGCTTGTGGCTGGAGGTGATGTGTTGAGGTTACTCCACTGGCAGGAACACCAACTGGTTCTTCCCCACTGGTCACACCTAGGCCTTTGCTTCAGGACAGACTTCTTTGGGAAGCTGCAGTTCTCCTGCCAGGAGCACAGGAAGTCGTCAAGTCTCCCAGCAAGAAGGCAGTGCTTGGTTCCAGCTATGCGCGATGCTAATTGATGTGAAATGCGTATGGTGCAGAAGGGAGGGGGTGTGTGGCTTCCTCCTCATCCACCTGGACACCAGGATGAGTCCAAATGGTCATCTTCCTTTGCTGCCAGGACATGAAGAGCAGGTCCCAGCCTCACCTTCCTTTCTCCCAAGCCACAGACCCCCCCATCTAGTCTAATCTTCTCACCTCCTCCACACTCTTCAGGACCACATGGCTTTACCTGTCTGCTAGATTGTCGAAACCACATCCACACCCCATTCAGCAGGCAGGCAAGAACTAACCAGCCCCATCCATCCCTGGTGATGCTACCATAGAAACCAAAGCTACTGCCTTAGTGCTTCTCCCCCTTTGTTGTCACTCTTACTTTCAAAGTATGGCAGGGACACTCACCATTGGGAAGATTGATGATGGAACTTGGCTGTCTTGTGCCTCAGTTTCCTCTTTGGTGTAAAAAGTGAAGCCGGAAAATGCTGTTTGATCAATTCCCACATGCCGGGCAGTGTTCTAAGAATTCCCCAGGCAGGAATTTGATTTATCCTCAGAGCACAGTGGCACTAGGGGATAAATGCTACTGTTCTCAGTACTGCTGGACAAGGATGTTTAAGCACAGCAGCCTTGCAGACAGACAGACAGGCATAGAAACAGGATCGAAAAGTAACAAGTTTGGCAACTGAGTAGAGAATTGCTACAATATAGGGACTAAATGATGATGACAATTACCTACATAATAACAACTGTATCTACATAGTAGGCCTGAATTATAACAGCTGCTTAAAACAATTTGATATGTATGCTCTCTCAAAATAGGTAGGCGAATAAGTCATTTGAATTTTTCAAATAGTAAAATATTTTATCTGTTTAATCACACCTAAAGAGAGTTTAATTAAGCACTGCTCAATAAGTCTTATTCCACTAGTCATAACTGAATACCAACTGTGTGTATCTTATGTGCAGTGTGTGGTGCATACAAAGTTATGAGGTACCCTCAAGACTCAGGCTTCAGAGCCATCCTCAGATTATTTATAGATTCTGGGCTCCAGATGCTTCATATTGGGAGTCAGAGTCCTTTCCATGGCATCCCCACATTATACAGAGAGGGTTTTGTTTGTTTGTTTGGTTTGGTTTTTGGTCCCTTCCCCCCATTACTTTAGCATTTCTTTCAATAGTCCTCAGGACAGAGGGAGGATGAATATGGTATCCCTTGTGCTAATGCTGTCTCAGAGTGAACATTTGCTCCAATGCTAGATTAATATTGTTTCAAGGTCTTTCAAGTTCTGTGATCAATTAGTGATGTCTGCAGTGGGCACTTTATAGGAAAAAGGCATCCAGTTGTCTAGTATTTGTTGTGATCAACTTAAGAGAGGAGTATAGTTGATGACTAATGATTATTAGGACTTTGGGGAGACAAAGGGGCAATTGATCTGTAA
Organism: Acomys percivali; assembly: GCA_907169655.1. NCBI lineage: Eukaryota > Metazoa > Chordata > Mammalia > Rodentia > Muridae > Acomys > Acomys percivali. The sequence continues at coordinate 38,180,859 of OU015746.1, forward strand.
AGAGTGAACATAGATTGATCATGAAGCTCGGTTTTCTCCCACAACCCCCATTTCACCTAATAACATGTGCGCTGAAATCTAGTCTTTGCTGTAGACTTAGACATGTGGCCAGCAGGTCTTCGGAGGCCATACCAATGCCAAAAGTGTGATTACAACACGTGAAGACTGCATGTGAGAGCACCTCACTTGCTTTACTCCTTTGACTAGAGTGATCTAATGAAACATTCTGTGTTAATAGGTATCCACCTGAACCTACTTGGTACTTGGGTGTGGCCAGCATGACTGAAGAATTGAAAATTTAACTTCCTTTAAAGGTACTCAAACTTAAGAGGTGATATTAGCTAGTGGATACCATATCAGAAGTCTTTGAGTTTTCTTCCCTCTTTGGGGTTTATACTGCAACACAAATTTCACAAGCATCCCAACTATAGGGATAACACAGGCATCTTAAATGCAGAGGTAATATGACGCTTCCACAGAATCTTCATGTGAGAGACAGAAACTAGGCACACAGCCAAAGAAACACAAGAGAAAAGAAATGTAGAAAATGATGGAAAGAACACAGGAATAAGAGCAAAACACATGGACAGTATTCTTTCGGAGGAACAATACAATAAAGACAGGAAGAACGAGCAGACATCTGTGCAGGTCAAAGTCAGAGCCAATCTACCAATGGACTCCAGTGCACAGAGATGTGGAAGTGGGTGAGGAATAAGATGGCTACTGAAGCAATTAAGGTACTGAAATATCTTGATTCATAGGAGCTCCCGAAGCAAAGATTAGACCAAAAGAAATAATCAAAACCACTCCACACTCAAGAGCATCTCTCTTTGGCTCACAGGTGCTCATGGAAAGGGACTAACCAGGATGTGACCCATCACACTTCAGATAAACAGGGAATGACAAGGAGGTGGTGTGATATACAAGCAAGTGTGCAAACCTCTTACTGACAGTATTAGAAGCCGAAACATCAATGTCTTCACATTTAGGAAAGAAAAGGACTCTCAAACTAACCCAGGCCAAAGCACAAAATCAGTTAACCAGAAAATCTATCCATCCATCTATTACCTGTTGGCTTGTCTGTCAATTCATCCATCTATCCATTATTTTTTTATCCATTATATATCTGTCTGTCTGTCCATTCATAGGTCTGTCCATCCATCCATCCATCCATCCATCCATCCATCCATGTTCTATGCCAAACATACCACTGAGCAAGTGCACAAAGATCATGGGATGTTTCTAGATTTGCAAGGACTCAGCCCCTTCCCACATGCTCTTTCTTTGGAACCACCAAGTGTTGGAGCCGGTCCAACAAGAAAGAATGGCATGCACTCAGTAAACACAGTAGGGCTGTGGGAAAAAAGCTTAGAAAGTGAATAGAGATCAAGGATGTGAAATAGGTGATGCTTCGACCTTCACAACACAGAGTGCTTCAAACAGCGGGATCTGCAGTTCCACCCCGCTGTGACTGGGACCATGGTTAACCAGTGGGAAATAAATAAGTTACCATTCTAAAAGTGGATATAAGCTGGGCATGGCGGCACAAGACTAATCCTAGCACTTGGGAGGTGAAGGCAGGAAGGTCAGAAGTCCTCGGCTCCTTAGGGAGTTTGAGGTCATCCTGAGCTACATGTTGTCTCAAGCAAAAAAAAAAAAAAAAAAAAATTTAAGAAAGTTGAATAAATATTTGGCTAACATCAGATTCCTGTAAGAAAACTTAGCACTTAAAGGATGGAGGGCAGCTATTAATCTTAGAATGCTGAATTATACGAGAAAGTAAATAAATCCCAATAAACTCCCATGGTTAGCAGTGTTCAGTGTTCATACAGCTCTATGGATGCAAACATTGACTTGATTTAAACAAACTGAAATAAAATGATATTGGAAGCAAGGATGAAGCCACTGAGAGGGAGGTGGTTGGTGTGAGTTAAATCTTCCTTTCTCAGGGCTGGAAGTTCCTGTCTAGCTCTGGAAACCTGGAAACAGCAATCAAACCCCACTGAAATGAAAGAGGCAGCCACAGGGGCAGAGAGGGGCCAGAGACTGTGGGCGTGTTGCGGTCAATACACAGGGAACTCAGGCATTTATTTTAAGAATTTTACTGACATTTTGTTTCAAAGAAAATTATAAAGATATTTCTTTGAAAATGCAATCTTCTAAAAGCCATGCAATAATTGAAGACTTCAACACATTTCCTCAGGGGAGAGAGGAGTTGGTTTGGTGAGATAGGATCTCACAGAGCCCCTGGCTGACCTTGAACTTCTGGTCTTCCTGCCTCCACTCCACACTCGCTCTGCTGGATTTCAAGCATGCACCACCATGCCAAGTACAACTTGAGTGAGTTTTTAAAGAAGCATTAGTTGTTTATAAGAGGAATGCTCAGAAGCTGGCAAGATGGCCTTCCCAAGAGTGGCATTCTCACTGGACGATTAAGCAGATGAAGGGTTGTTTGCTTTGTTTTCCATATCTTACACACATACACACATACACACTTGCACACACATAAAAGCATGTACACACATTGTTATACACACTTGCACAAACACAGAAGCATGCACACACACACCACACAGAGGCACGCACACACACACACACACACACACACACACACTATATAGAGGCATGTGCATACACACACAAACACACATACACACACACACCACACAGAGGCATGCACACACACACACAAGCATTCATCACACCTGTATAAATTTACAGATAAAGGTAAAGGTTTATAGCCACCATTCCAGTCCCACATGCCCTATTTGCCAAAGCCATTTGGATCATAAGTCTAATTTCATCTTTTCCAATGTATGGCATTTATAATTTTACTACACATACACATAAATCCTTAAAGATATATTAACCCACTCTTTACGATTTGGAAATTTCACTTGAATGCTAACACCATGTACATGTCAATCATCCTAAGGAGGCCTGTTCATACTGATATATGAAGGAAAGAAACATTTATGTGTATTGGTGTTTTGGGGAGATCTGTCCATATTGATATATGATTCTGGTTCATTCCTTTTACTCTGTCCTATGAATGTGGAAGGATTTATTTTCCTTCCAGCTTTCTCCCTCCCAGTCTGTGGCAGTGAATATCTTTCACAGCCCTCATACTAAGAATCTTCAAGAGTGTCTCTAGTGTACGCACCCGGAGACAGCATTTCGAGGTTACGTTCTCATTTTACTGGGTCACTGGGTCATTATTGTTTTGAAACACTATTAAATGATATTTTCAGCAGATTCCAGTTCCTTGGGTGATAGGCTGGCATAGACCAGCCTACTGAGTGTGGAGCTGTTAGCTGAGCTACCATCTGTGCTGCTGTCACAACAGCTCTAGAGGTCCCATCAGATGCAGCAGTTAGGACCACAACAATGACACACATTTATTCACATTCCTCTTAACAGGTTGTCACTGACATTTAAAGGGCTGATGAGGTCCTTTCCCATATGCATAGAAGTGGAAAACACTAGTTAGCACATGACTCCAAAGAGGAGGGAAATGAACAAGGCGGAAGGTTAGAGCACAGATGCTTGACAAGGAGGGTCACTAGGACAAGGCGGGGTGCAGTCAGCATCCCACCATGCACCTCAGTATTTATAAACTGTGTGTCACACATGGAGTTAGAGTATACAGTAAAAAAAAAAAAAATACTTATGAGAAAGTCACTCTCTTCCTCCGCCCACGTCTTTCCCTTCTTCCTCCCCCTCCTCCCCCTCCTCCCCCTCCTCCCCCTCCTCCCTCTCCTCCCTCTCCTCCTTTTCCTCTCATCCTCTGGCTTCTGCTTTGTTGAGTATGTGGCCGAGGCTGGCCCTGAGGCTATAAGTGATGGGATTACAGGTATTTCTACCACGCCAGTGTGATTGTTCCCTTCACAGCAGACATCACGTGGGATACCCCTCTACCTACATATTCCTTTCCAGAGGAGCCGCCCTCGGCCCCGGGGCAACTGCCTTACTCCGAACCATTGTGTGGACCACTTGTTGTCCTTGAATGGACATGACACCTTCAACTCAGGCCCCCTTATTCAGAAATCATCATGTTCCTTCTCCTAAGAATGCCACCAAAATGAAATGCCAGTTAGTAGGGGCTTTGGGGCCTGCGCGACCATACAGGTGGGGACAGGGGCTTCTCCTGATGAGTGTGATGAGGAGCAGGAGAAGAGAGCAGGGGGTAGAGCTGACCAGAGGAGACCAGAAATAAAGGGAGTCCCACCGCCCTTGAGCAACATATTAGCATCCCTCTCTCGCCCTGTATCCCAGCTACCAGTCCTCCTCTGTCCTGATGCGATTCATCATCTGCTGTCTCTCTGCTTGCCCGTGGCATCATCCACTGAGTCCTTATAATGAGTTTCCCTTTGTTGAGTTATCTTGAGGGGTTCCTCCTCCTCCTCCTTCTGACTCCAAATGGTCAGCAAGAAGAGGAGGAACCAAAGGAACGATGAAGGCTGGAGTTGGTCCATATGTGTGGTTGGGATTTGTCTGGAGAACAAGGAAGAACATTCTGGGTGGCGAGAACAATGGGATTGAAGACATGGAGGTGACAGCACTGACACAGAGAAGCTGACATGACATTTAGCATGGCCTGACTACAAAATTCCTGCACCTAGGGATGTAGTTGAAAGGAATGTTAGGCTAGACCACGCCCTTGTTTTCCTTCCGGGCTAAATCAGGGCTCCATTCTGTTGACATGGAGGAGCCATCAGTTGGGATAGTTGTAATTTTTTTTTTTTTTACTCTATTTGCTTGGTGTGTGTGTGTGTTTGTGTGTGTGTGTGTGTGTGTGTGTGTGTGTGTGTGTGTGTCTTAGTGTATGCACATGTAGACATCAGAAGACAATTTGTAGAGAGTGGTTCTCCACCTTAAGCACATAGGTTCCTGGGACTGAACTCAGAGCATCATCAGAGTTGGCACATGGCGACAAGTGTCTCTATCCTCTGAGTGCTCTCGCTGACTCCGCATAGGGCACATGTTAGTAGGAGGGATTCAGGCTTCCCAGACTCCAGGAGGAAGTATTTAGGTTTGAGCTAGGGGCTACTCAGGGCCTAGCTCACCTGCCTCAGCCCCTTACTCTGCCCTCACAGCTCTAGTAAAAAGCAACGGCAGACATCCTATGGAGAGTCTGCCTGGGAAGCTATAATCCTTCTTTTTTCCATAGGAAGCTTATCACGCACCCTGAGCAATCAGGGGCTGCAAGCATGTGTGGCACATCATGTAATGATGGACACGCACTAATTAAAGGGCCAACCCTTTGCCTTTTTCCTGCTTCCCAAGAATCACAGGCATCCTGATTGCAAGCACTTGCTATGGCCTACTCGTTAACCACGGAGCACTGGACCTCTCCCCACTCCCTGAAACCTGGAAGAGGGCCCACACGCTGCCCTGAACTCAGTCCCACATTGTCTTTCTGTGGCACGAATCACTGTTGTAATAAATAGCCAACCCTGGATGCCCTAATGTCCCTTTGGAACCCGGAACCTGAGACCTTGCTGAAGTTAAACCTTGGCCTTGACTGAAACTTCAAATGATCACCTGCACATCCTAGAAAGGAATTGGAGAGCCATCACACACCACACTGGGAAAGAGTCTAGGAGATGCTGTAGTACAATCCCAACTTTTTAGGAAGAGAACAAGGAGTTTGCTAGCCGGTTCCCATAAGAGGGTTGCAGTGCTGCAACTAGAATCCTAGGGGTACACACCCCAACTTCAGCCATACATAACACTGCACTGTCTCTCAAAACAGTTTTAAAATCTAGTAGTACTCATCTGGAAGGCCAGAACTCTCAAGGCAGAGGCAGGGAGATCAGGAGTTCAAGGCCGTCCTCAGCTACTGATCAGTTTTGTACACGGCCTGGGGTACACTTTAGTCTGTCTTTTAAAAAAAAAGTTATCAGGACTCTTTAATGTAGAGAGAGTTCTAGTCCTGTGAACTCTATCAAGATGCCTGTGGCTCTCCAGAGTCCCAAGTCAGGCTCTAGATTTTAAGCCATGCCTTCAGGAGACTGCTGTGTTCACTTACTTCTCTCTGTAGGCTCTGCTTCTCCTCTCTTTGTCTTCTGGGTACCAATATCATTTTGATCTTTATCACACCTGGCACTGCCTATGGAGATTTTTCTGGCACCCTTAGGCCAGGATTTGATGTATTCCCAACTACACACATGGAATTCCACTCACATGCTTCCACGCTGTCCTGAAGACACATCAGCTCTGGTTTAGCCCTGCTCCATCACACAGCCCAAGGCCAACTTGCATACAGAATGCTCCCACCAGAGGAGTGAGGTCAACAGATTCAGAAGCTGACAAGTTAATTTAACTCATCAAGATCAGGCCCAGGACAAGATGGGACAGAAAGAAAATTCAAAGATCAAGAAGATTTTCCTGAAATGAATTCACATGTGCAGTCCACTGCCAGAGCCAACTGACAAGAGGCTTGTGAAACCATGTGGCATGGAAGAATAGAGGAGCATGTTTATTGTTTTTTTTTCTCTTGTTGAGACAAGACCTGGCTAGATCTCTTAGGATGACCTTGAACTAGCAATGTAGCCTCAATCTGGCTTCAAACTCAATAATCCTTCTCTCTCAGCCTCCCAAATCCTAGGATCACAGGAAAGCTCCACTGAAGCCAACTTGTTGGGACATTTTTAAAAATCAGTGTGACAAAATAGCAAGTCCAGAAATCAAACCCAACAATAGGAAATGTAGCAAAGAAAGGGACAGCATCATAAACAGATGGGTAGAGAGTGGATAATGAAATAAGGACCATTGAGGTGGGTAAGGAGCTAGCTGGTAAACAGTAAAGTTGTGTCCTTACCTCCTAACAGACACTCAGATGAGTGCTGTAAAGAATTTAACTACAACCAGGCATGATGGTGCACATCTTTAACCCCAGCTCTTGGGAGGCAGAAGCAGTCAGATCGTTGGGTTTGGGCCAGCCTCGTCTACATAGTGAGTTCCAGGACAGCCAAGTCTACACAGAGAAACCCTGCATGTAAAAATGAATTTAAAAAAAGAATTTAAAAAACAAATGGGTAAGATACTAAAACATAGGATTTATTGCATAAATATACATATCTATACAGCCTTATACATGTGTTTGCATGCACAAATTCATGGTCTTTTCATGTGGAAAACCTTTCCAAAGCTGACAAGACCTGGTGAGATGAGGTAAATTATATGCTATAAAATGCAATGGAGGAGGGGGATCGACCATTTTCTTGATATTGTGACAAAATACTGGAGGAAAAAAATCACTGAAGGGAGAAAGCATTTATTTTGGCTCATAATTTCAGAGAGTCAAGGCCATACTTGGATAACTCCATTGCTTTGGGCTTGAAGCAAAGCAAAAATCTCATGATGAGATATGGATGGTGAGTGCATTTGCATCTTTCTTTTTTTTTAAATTAATTTATTTTTTTATTAATTTATTCTTGTTACATCTCTATGGTTATCCCATCCCTTGTATCCTCCCATTCTCCCCTCCCTCCCATTCCCCCCCCCCTCCCGCAGGTTGGAAAACAGAGTGAAACAGTAACAAAGCTGGGATGGGAGATAGATTCTTCAAGGGTCACGCCTTCAGTGACTTATTTCCTCCAAGTAGGTTCCACTTCCTGGTTTCTATCAGCTCTCAATCACGTCATCAGATTGTGACTCCATCAATAGATTAAACCATTTACTATCTCAGAACACCCATGATCTAACCATTTCCCAAAGCCCCGCCTCCGAGTTTTGTAGTGGAAACCTCTGCACAGGGGGTCACTTCAAGAGATACTTCTTGCAAATTGTAACATACCATAGAATCACACTTCGAACCAGAGAAGTGCAGCTCCATTCATACGATGGGCAAAGGGTTAATCATTTTACCTATGAGCAGTTCTAAGAAAACAAGAAAAAGGCCCAATAGTCTCCCCAAGATGGGTATCAAGGGTTCATGAAAAAGTATTTATTATTTGTAAGACTGGGTAACCATGTTTGCTCTTACTCATAGGAGAGATATCAATTAAAATAAAAAGAAATATTATGTTCCACCTACCATACTTGCAAAGGTGAAAGTATTGGATGCCTGCAAATCTGGGGTCGTGGGGAAACAATTCTTTCCACGCACTGCAGATGGGCTCTGATATCAGCTCTAAGGAGGCCAGTTAGTCAGTCACCGTCCATCAGAAACACAAGCTGTGTTGGCAGCAGCCCCACAACTAGACATTCACTCTGCAATATCTTCACTGATCCATGAAACGACACAGGCAGAAATGATTTTCTCCAGCATTGGCTTTTTCTTTTAAGGCAGATTCCATCTGATTCAATGCCCAAGATGGTATCAAATTTATGGTTCTCCTGCCTCAGCTTTCTGAGTGCTGGGACTACAGGTGTGTGTCATCTTCCTGGCCCTTACTGTATTGCTTTTAATGACAACATTTGGAAACAATGTAAATACTATTATATGATCAATTAAATAAAGTATTATTCCTCCAGATAATGAGGCATCATTCAGCTATTAAAAAGAATGAGGCAGTAACTTTGTTTAGCTTATGTGCCCACAGTGAATTCAGAGGAAAAAGAAAACAACTCTTCAGATGCTGTGGTAGAATTTTACTTTGTCAGCTCCTAACCAACCATGCCAACTAAGCCTTACACCCACTTTGTTTGTTTTTTGAACTTGGCTGTGACTAGTCAAGGCAAGTGAAAGTGTGGCTGAAGTGGGGGCTTTGTGAAAGACCTCACACTGAGACTTACTATTGTGAAATACAGTGTACAACAGCAGCCACCACAATGGGCAGAGACCTTAGCTTCCATATGGAGAAGCCAAGAGGAGAGCGAGAGATGCCAGCATCCCCTTGTCACCTCAGCTGAGGCACCTGATGTCTTGTGGTGAAGTAGCTTTGGCCCTCCAGCCTCAGCAGGTGCTGTGGGGGAACAGAGTGTGCAGTACTGCTGAGCCCTACCCACTTGACAGACCCGTGACTATATGAATAACTGTCTGTGTTTTGAGTTACTCCATTTTATGACGGCTTCAATTCTAGCAATGCTTATGTGCAATAGTATTCATATGAAAAGGATTCTAGAATAACATTGGAAGTTAAAAAGCAACATGCAGAACCATTTATATTACTGTGTGCTCATAAGCAAAGTGTAACTGCCTATATATAGAGAGTATGTTAGCTGCCATAGCAAAATGGAAAGCCTGGGTGGCTTAAGAAAAAACAACAACAACAACAACAACAGTGGGGATTAATGTTTACTGAGTTCTTGAGTTTGGCCATCTGCAAGTAAGGTCTGGGCAGGCTTTTGTCCCTCTGAAGGGTCTGCTGTGGATGTTGGCATCATTTGGCCTCCTGGCTTCTGGTTTGCCTCTCTCTGACCCAACCACGTAGTATTCTTCTCTGTGTGCCACTGGGGTTGTCCTTCTGCTTCTTAGGAAGGCAGGATCATTGGATTTGAGGCTTATGAGGCTAATTCAGAATGAGATGTTATCTCAAGACTTTAGCTTGATTGTACCTGCAGTGACAGCCCTCCCCGCCACACACACAATCAGGTAACATTTACTGGATGCATAGAGTTGCATGTTACGTAGCTTTTTATAAGGCCATGCTCAACTGACTGTTCATATAGGAAAGCAGAGACGGTATTGATACAGATTGGCCACCTTCAGAGCATATGTGACAATTAAATGCCTCGAGGACAGAGGATTATGCATAACTGTGTTTTTCACAGTGAAAGATTTGGTTATCATAGCTGGGAGAGTCTACTGGGACCTAGTGGGTAAAGGCCAGGGATGCTCCAGAATGTTCTGTCACTAGTCAGTAATCTAAAGGACACATAGCTTAAAAAAAAAAACAAACAAACAAACAAATGAAGATTTTATATTTATTTCGGTTTGTGTACTGGCAACAGGTTCCCACCAGGCTTCTTCCTGGGTACCAAAGAGAAGCCACACTCAGATGCTTGCATGACCTGCCAAGAGCATCTTCATGATACACTAGGGCCTCAGCCCATGGTTTTTACACCATCTTTGTGCAGATAGGAAGAGCTGTGCAGCTCACAGGCTAGCAATCACTACAGCACTGTGAACTCCATTAGATGGGTTGCTGCCCTTCTCACTGCCACATGCTTCCTGAAGCCAGCGACCTGTCCAGATCCCTCAGTGGGACTTTCAGAATCTTGGATTCCCTCTTTAGTAACTGGAGGTGATGAGTATGCCGAATATAGTCACATGAAAGTCGTCAGATCCTCTTCATTTATTTATTTAACTACTTTACAGCCTGATCCCAGCCCCCTCCCTCCTCTCTTGCCATCCCACCCTCACGGCCCCCCATCCCCCCATCCCCCCATTCCCCTCTTCTCCTTCTTCTCATCCTTGGGGGAAAGTCTTCAGATTTACACAGTTACCTTTGCTGGGGCAGAGTGATCAAGAAAGCAACTCATCCATTCAAAGTAAACTGATCCACAGTCATTTCTCTGACATTTGAGTCCCTGTAAACAAAATTACAGCCATAATAGCTCCCTGCTGCCAGAGCACAGAGTGTGGATACGGCTGTATGTTCTGTGGTATTTCTAAATCCTGGCTCTGAAGCCAACCTCTTCTCTGCCATTAAATCAAATACACCATTGGCGAGTAGGTGCATGATGAAATCTTTCTTTCCCCTTTATCACACAATGATTTTCGACCCAGTGTTTTTCCAATGAGTAGTAAAACTGATTTGCAACACTCTTGGCACAGGATCCTGATGCACCACTGGATCACTGCCAGCCAGGTGGGAACAGCAGCCCATTGCCTAAATATCTTTAATTCGAGCACACACAAGTGCACAAAAACAACAATAAGTCTCTGGAGCCCAAACACATCTCAACCAGAGATAGAAACACTGGAGCACACAGGCCGGCCGGCCGGCTGCCTCCCCTTTGCTAAAGGTGGTTTGCGGAATTTTCCAATTAACCCCCATGCCTCCCCAAACACACACACTCCCCTCTTTTTGCTCCTATAAAGGACTGTGTAGGCTGTAAATTGAACTCAAAATGAGAGGAGGTGAGGTAGATGTAGTCCTGAGCAAAATGTTCTCATTACTCTCCTCTGGGCCTTCTCTGGTTGCGGGTGATGGCTTGGGCCCCCCAAAACGCTAGTGACTCGCTTTCCTAAAGCTACAGAATTACAGGTAATTGCTTTTGGGGAGAGCCAAATAGCGGATGGCTTCTCCTCTGGCCAGATTTATTTTAATTCTCAATAAACAGAATAATAGCATCCTTTCTCCGCTCTCCGGGTCATTAGAGAGGCTGGGGCCCGTGACTATCCCTGAGCACAGGACCTGTCACCAAATGCAGCAAATGACACTGGCAGATAATTATTCCATTATTGTTCTGCCATGGAGGAGATGCCTCATAAATGACCTGGCACCTTCTTTTGGCATCTGCCACCACCCAGAGGCAAGTTGAAAGGAAAGAAGAAAGAGCCTGGTGGAAAGAGAGCTTGGTGGGCATTGGGGAAGATAGTGAAGAACGGTCTTCAGTTCTCACCACAGGGACAGGGACAGGGAGAGGGAGGGCCAAACCTTCTGGAGGACAAGGAAGAGACAGCAGGACTCACTGCTGGGTGACTGTTCTAGAACACAGAAGCAGTGGCTTGTCATCCTCATCTCTTCTCTCCTTTTTGAGGACAAGCCAGCGCCCATATGAGCTTGTCCCTCTAGATGTCAGTCTGACATTGCTAGCACTTGCTGTTCTCTGCTTCTGGATAGTGAACCTGGGGAAGATGAGGAAAGAAATCACATTGGGTACCTGGCATCTATCTTTGGGTATAGCTCATGTTAGATGTTTTCAGTGTTATTCTCGTTAACAGTCACAACCCTACGCAGTAATCAATTCTCTTGACATTGCTGTAGATGAGAATGCTAAAAATGGTCAGTGGGTCAGGGCTACAATTCATCCAGAGACACACATTAAGTTGGAGAGTCAAGATTTAAACAGGTCTGGGTGACCTCAAGGCTTATGCCTGTCAGTCATGACCTCAGCTAGACTGTTTTCGGGGTTTCTTTTCCCAACCCCTGTCTTTCCCTGATTCAACTCCACCAATACAACCACAGTCACACGCTCCCAGCTCACCCCATCCCATTTGGTATGTGGTGCTCTGGCTCTGCAGCTGGGGACTGTCATCCTTGGGTATGCTTCCTAGTTTTCTGGAGGGACACATCAATGGAAATTCTCCTAGACACATGGGAGAGTGGAGCAGGAAGAGCATGTTCCTCAGAGATGAGTAAGAGATAACCACTGCATCTGTTGGCCAAGGTGCTGACCCCAAGACCAGAGCTGCCCTCTTCCTAGACCACAAGGCCTCCTGCAGAGAATGGGCAGAGCTCTACTTTTTCCCAAGGCTCCTTGAAGGTCAGATACTCTACCAACAAGATGAGCAAAAGTTGGGATGGAGAAGGTACTCAGGTGGCCTGTCAACAGTGAAGGGTAGACCCATAGGACGTAGTGACCAGCTAAATTTTAGACATCTGGGAAATTGCTCCATGCCCAGTTCTCATGGTAACACAAGGCTCTCTCCATCTCAAGCTCAAGTTCAGCACCTATAGAATCGTAGGCTCAGCTGTTCTGGATGTCCTGCGTTTTGTTATAATTATTTATTTCATTTTAGATGGCCTCACACATTTATGTCTATATTTCATTGTGTCTCATGATCCACTGAGTCAAATTGGAAAGGCGTGACTGTGAGTTTGGAGCCATTCAGTGGAGCCTTGTGGGCTCAGCAGGGGCTACTAACCTGTAAAGAGAAGGGATTTTAGAGCCCTTCCTCTGTCCATGGCTGATTGTTGACAGGGCTCATCTCCTGTGGAAACCACAGGGCAGGAAACCACAATTGTAAGTTACTAACTGCAATGGTTTTGCCCGTCACGGTACCTTTGACTCTTAAGCATGGCATGCGCCTTTTGTGAAGCTCCCCAAGCCTTAGACGTGATGGTGTAGGTATCTCAGCCCAAGAGCATGACTTATTTTCAGAACCCTGGGTAGCCGTGGGTCTAGCCATTCTTCATCACAGGGAGCGGCATCTCTAAGGCGGAGAGGAGCTTCTGTCTGTGGGTATGAGTATGGCTGTTGAGAAGGCAGGTTGATGCTCTGCCAGTTAACAGTGGCAATGGGCTGTTATCAAGAATGGCGTGTCCTCCTTCTGGCATCCTTTCTGCTGCCTGTCCTGACCCTTTACCCTTTGTCTCTTCTTTTGGCTTTAGCTGTGCACTCATCAGTGCCAAGACCTACTGTTGTGGGATCCTGTGCTACTACCACAAGACCTCAGAATTCCTACACCTAGGCTAGCACTGACCAGTCCCTGGGGAGCTCAGTCCCTCCTGATGAGATGGTAGCCAAAGGAGCAAGGCTGTCCAGTGGGAGAATAGCCTTGACCCAGCCTCCCTTGGGACCTCTCAGGGCTCCTGGAGAATCAACCCCGTCTCAACCTGAACATAATCAGCCGCCGTTCAGTTGGATGCAGGCACTCCCACATGACCACCCATTGCCCTGGCTTTTTTGAAACTCCACAGTGCTCAGAGCTGGACATCGTATCAGATGCAGTGACTCTTTGACAGTTGTGGAGACTTACTTGAATGTTCTCCCTGGGCCTCTGTCTATCCACCTGATAAAAGGAGCTACCCCACCAGTAACCTCTGTCATCCTGTAGCCTGAGATGATGATGCAGGGGTTAACACATTCTTCCAGTGAGAATTCCCTCCTCTCAGGACTCTAGGCAGCTTTATCATCCTGGCTGGACCTGCTTTTTGTTTCCAAGAGACAAGCAAGCCTTTGGGAACCTGGATTTGCCTTTTACATTCAGTGAACCCCTGATCAGGACATGATGCACAATCCTCCCTTATCAAGGGTTCTCTGTCAGGGTGGAGAGGGACAGAGAGGTTCCTGGAGCATGCAGTGGGAGGGCAGGAGAGTTGGCTAACTGAGCCAACAGGGAAGCCAGCGTGTCTGCTGGAGGCCACACACAGAGGGTGGTGATGGATAGAGAGGCCATTCATCTTCCTGCCTGGTGATGGTGGGGATCAGAGTAGATAGGCAGCTCCCTCAGGACCAAGTCAGGAGTGAAATATGAATCGCCAGGCCTGGGCAGCCTGAAAAATGTTGAATACCATCGTCTGCTGTAGGGGAGATCTGAAGAAGAAGGAAAGCTCGCTTCCATCTGTCTCTCTTTGGGAACTAAGCCCCCTTGGGGGGAAAATGAGTTGGGAATAAGATCAAAGCCTTGTAGTTTGTGGACTTTTCTTTGCCTGAGAATTTGCCTTGGCATCAGGTGATCACGGTCGGCTATGCATCCTTCGCCATGGCAGCTCTGCGTCTGTCTCCTGCCTAGCCCTGTACACGGCACCTAGTTTCTCATCAGGAGCCCACAGCCCTGTGTTTTTCCAGCGTGAAACAGAACGCCTTGGTATTCCCACACAGTTCTTGATGTTCCCCACTTGGACCAATTTCTTCCTTCTCTAGAATTCGATCACAGACATTTAAAAAATTTAAGCTATGAATATAATCGTTTGAATTTTAAAGTATGTTTTTTCCCCTGTAAGCCATGAGGCACCACTACTTCTATCAAACCTAGAATCTAGGGTAGATAATGATCAACTTGGAGACAATTATACATTTATTATATTCCTGCTACGTTCGGGTATCAACATCTCAGGATGCTCCGTGAGGAAGAACTGCAGTTTGTAGCTGTTGAGCCCTCTGAACACGTAAAATGCATGTAAAACATGTGCCTTTTGACCTGAGAAGCTGACTCCGAAGTGCACCACATGAAAGAGGAACTCCCAGACAGACAGGCCTAAAGGAGGGGAGCTGGCCTCCCAGAGCATGGGCAGGTTGCCCAGCGCGTTAGCAGTTTACCGACATCTCTGCTTTGGAGGGAGAATCTGCCTTCTGAAGATACCAAGCCACACAATGTCCTCCAGACTCGATCCTCTCGGAACTTAGGAAGTCGCAATGCAAAATGAGTGTGCGGGGCAACTAGCAGACATGTCCTAAAGTAAGCTAGCTAGCTGGCTGGCTAGGTGAACTACAAGCGGGTGCCACATGCTGTCATCGGAATAGAGATAGCATGGAGCTAGCTGCCGGAGGTGGATTTGTGTCCCCCCACCCCTGAGGTCCTGTCGGTACCCCAGCTGGGTCATCACACACATGATTAGTGAAACTGAAGCCCTGGGGGAGGTAAGTGGGCCCCAACATGACTGTATCCTTATGGATAGGCAGGAATTTGAGCACAGAGATAGAACATAGGAAGACCAGCCCCCCGCCCCCCGGAGAGTGATTACACTTCCTCAAGCCAAGAAATTTCCAGAAGGTAGGAGTAAGGCATGTAAGCTCCTCCCTAGTGCCATCTTAACTGTATTTATTCAAGGTGTATGTGTTTCTGCTCAATGTGCCTCTGTGTTCTGCCTGTGTGTATGTATGTACACTATTTGTGTGCCTGGTACCCACGGAGGTCAGAAGAGAATGCTAATTATATTCCTTGGAGTTGTAGATGATTGTGAGCTGTCACAGGGTGCTGGGAACCATATCCTGGTCCTCTGTGAGAGCAGCCAGTGCTCTGACTGCTGAGCCATCTCTCCATCCCCATTAATGCCTTCATGATCTGCAACTGCAAGCCTCTGTAGCTGGGCGACAGTGCATCTTTTTGACTCAAGGCACTCAGCGCGCGGAACCCATTACTGCCGTGTAGCCTAGCAAGCTAATGTGCTGACTGTTGTGGGTCATGGGTCGTGGGTCTCCGTGGCAGTGGAGACAACAGCAGATGTTAAAGTGTTTCCACTTATAAAAGGCTCTGACTTGAATGTGGAATGCCCCTCCCACAGGCTTACATGTTCCCTCTCAGTGTTTGAACCTTTGCCCCCCGCCCCAGGTCATGATGCTGTTTTGGGGGAAGTTGTGGACCTTTAGGTCTGTGACCTACATGGCAGATTGCTAGAGGCGGGTTCTGTGGAGGCAACATCCACTTCTGGTCCTGTTTGTTGCTTCCTGATCACTTAAGGAGTGATTAAGCTATGCCCCAGGCTCTCGTGCACAGACCCAGCTGCCATGCTCCCTCTACCTTAATGGACTGATATGGCCTCTAACAGTGAACCAAAATAAGTTCTTTTTTAATCACGTGGTTTCTTCCAGGCCGTGGAATAAGGACAATAACTATACATAATGTTTCCTTTGCCTGTGCTGAGATGAGGCCTCCACCCCATGGTGCTGAGAAGTGCCATTTCCCAAAGTGAAAGCCACTGAGAACAATCTTGGCAGGCTAAACAGGCTGGAAGTTGGCTGTGATTGGAAGACTTAGGGGTATTTCTTATTTTATGCTTTTTTCCCCCATATCTGCAGGAAGGCATACTTAACTCTTAATTCCACTCCTTGATTAAACATTAAAGGCTTGCACTGGCTCTGCAGAACATGGAATTATCTGTTAACTTGCAATCATGCTAAATTCATAAATCTAATTTGGCCCTGGCATTAAGCCAGGAGCAAATGTGCCAGATTAACTTCTCCGAACTATCAGGACTAAAAATGAAAATTCTTCCACTGTTATTGTTTTTTTTAATTGATCTAGTTAATGTCGCTCCTAGAGGCTACGTGCAGGCCTCTCAAGTGTGGGAAAAATGGGGGAATGGACAATGGAGCTGGTTCCCTTCCACGGAAGCTTGCTTATAAAAGATATCACTGAAGTTACTGTCTGTAAGGCTGATTTCTGACTTGGAATCCTAGTGTTGTACAAAGGTCACCTTGTACAAGATGCACCTTGCACAAGAGAGAAAGAGAAGGCAGAACATTAACTAGGTCTGAATCACTTGCTGAGGCTCAATGAGGGGTTGCAGCCACTGGGCTGACACTAGAGATGCCAGCCTGAGTCATGTCATGCCCTCTACTTTCAAGGCTCTTTTGTTTGTTTGTTTTTCGAGACAGGGTTTCTCTGTGTAGCCTTGGCTATCCTAGAATCGCTTTGTAGGCCAGGCTGGCCTCGAACCCACAGCAATGCTCTTGCCTCTGCCTCCCGAGTGCTGGGATTAAGGGTGTGTGCCATCACCACCAGCACCTTCAAGGCTCTTAAAGTCCAACCAGGGACAGATTGCAGGGGGTTAATCATTCTAGTACTTGTGGTGACTGGAGCTGTTAGCACACGCATAGGACACTGGGACAACAGATGTGGCACAGAGGTGACCACAGATGATCTCTATAGGAGGAAACACTTCAACTGAGCTTCATAGAATAACGAGAGCCAGGCATGTGAAGAAGGAAGCAAGAGGCCTTTCAGGAAAGCTGGAGGCTGAGACACAGGCCAGCACGCCAACCCTTCAGCCTCTCCTTTCCTGTTATAAGGAAATCACCGAAAAGTGATGGCAAAGAGTCTTGGAAATGCTTTAAGAAGAGCCTGCAGAGCATCTCTCAGGGGCCAGAATGGAGTGACATGAAACAAGTATCCAGCAGTTTACATTGGTGATGACTTTGCCTCCTGCGGCCCTTTGGACATGCCTGGACATTTCTTTGGTCATCGCACTTCAGCGGGCTGCCACTAGCATCTGGTGGGAGCAGGCTGGGAATACAGCTAAAGATTCTGCTAAGGACAGCCCAGCCCCAACAGCAAAGAACTACAAGCCAAATGGACAGATGCTGAGTTTGGGAAACTTGACCTTTATTAATATGCAGAGTGGGGGTGATTGTAAGCCATCCATACCATGCTCCTCCATCACATGCTAGTTCTATTCCTATGGCCTTAAAATGCCATAAAAAATACAGATCTTCCCAGGTTATTCCAGAAAACGAAATCCCAGGCTCCTCTCTACAACAACCTGGAAGGTCCCTCCCTGCCTCCCTCTTTGGAGCTCTGTCCCTGACTCCATGTATCAACTGCAGTACTCTTGCCGTGCCTCAGGGATACACCACTCTCTGCCTTGGCACCTTTGCAATTTACCAGTCCTGGTCTTCTTAACCAAAGGCTGTTTCCTTTGTCTTTTACCTGGTTTATTCTTTCCTGTTCCCACAGTTCACCACAAACATCTCCCCAGGAAGCCTCCCTGGGTCTCACCTTCTTATGTAGGTGCCTTCCTGTGCCATTAAATTCTCCCTGCTTATTATCTGGAACCCTGCATCTGCACTTCTCAAGTCTCTTCTGCCCCACCCCCGTACCTTTGTCACAGGCATCTGTCTTACAAGATAAAGGTTATCTCTGTGAGTACAGGCTGGGACTATTCACAGCCACATCCTGGAACCTCAGCGCCTGGTCCAGGAAAGGTCATCATCAACAAATCTCTGCCTAGGGCTGGGGAGGTGGCTCAGTGGGTGAGAGTGTTGCTTTGCAAGAGTGAAGTCCTAAGCATCCAAGTACCGGGACAGGCATGGCTGCCCATGCCTCTCACACAGCATCAAGGGGAGGAGATGGTTGGATCCCAAGAGGACAGAGAATCGCAAAACAGAAAGAGAGCTAGGGTGGGTGTGGCTGAACGGCTAAAGGGAGCTCATCACACTGACAACGTTAATTAATGTTGAACGACAGCTTGCTTTGTGCCTGGCACTGGCCTAAGCACTTCACAAGGGTGAAGTCATTAATTAGCCCCATCAGAAGACAGATGTTTATATTTGTGTAAACACGTAGCTCAAATAAGGCAAAACACGTTCCCATTCACCGTTCTGATTCAGTTTCCTCCGAGTCACTGAGTAGTTATCTAGGATGAGATTATTGTTCCCATGTTAAAAAAAAAAAAAGGATGTCACAGAGGTTTAAAGAGGTGAGTCATCTATCAGCAGCAGGCCCCCCAGTCCCTGAGATCGCTACAAGGAAGCCAGATTTGCATCTGTCTTCTTCCTGCTGCACCACGCAAGGCCAGCAGAGGGCAGATGAGAGCAAGATTGTGCTTTTCCGGGGCTTGCCAGGCAGCCTAAGCCCTATGGACCTCAGCATGGGGGACATGAATCCACTCATTTGTCTATTAAGAAAAGAAAAGAATATCGAGTCTCTTCTTGGTAACCTGCTATCCCTCCTTTGAGTGCCGCCAGGCCTCCCCATCCAGGGGGCGTGGTCAGAAAAGGGGCACCAGAGTTCATGTGAGAGTCAGATCTCACTCTCCACTCAACGCTGGAGAATATCCTGTTTGTCTGCTAGGTCTTGGTAGGGGTTCGAAGTTTACTGCCTATATTCTCCTTGGCTGGTGCCTTAGTTTGAGGAGGACCCCAGGACCCAGATCTGCCTGTCATAAAGTTCTTCTTGTAGGTTTCCAGGACCCTGTGGATCCTACTATTTCCCCCATTCTTCCATGCTACTCTCACCTAAAGTCTCAATAGGATGTCCTAAGAGCATATATAGGGGGAGGAGGTCTCCGTCAATCACAGACATAGGGGAGGGGAGAAGGGGGGAAGTGGGAGGGAGGGAGGAATGGGAGGAAACAGGGGAAGGGCTAACAATTGAGGGGTAATATGAATAAATTAATAAAATTTTTTTTAAAAAGATATGTTATAGCATTACAGACATTATGAAAATAGTAATAAACTTGGATTGATATGACTAAAAAAAAGAAAGGGAAAGGAGAGGAGAGGGGAGGGAAGGGGAGAGGAGAGCAGGGGAGGGGAGAAGAGAGGAGAGGAGAACTTATTTTATAACTTACAAGTTGTTTGACTTGAACAAGTCACTTAATCGCTCTGAGTTTATTTCCTGTTTCCATAAACGGAGAAAAGCTGTATTTGCCCCAAAGGGATACAAGATTTAAAAAGCACCCACAGAAGAACTGCTTAACCCTTTGCAGCACAGAGCAAACACAAAAGATGACAGCTAGTAGCATCCCCATTATTCATTGGTTCTCACCATATTTCAGTCATTTCTTTGATAATGCTAACTCACTGAATGTTTATTTAGACATTTCCCAGGTGCTGGCGGGAGTAGCTTTGCAAATGTAACTCAAAAAGAATATTAGAATGTGAGTGCAGTGCCCTGTGGGGAACTGAGGGGATCCATGTGGAAGAAACACAAGGAACCATCTTGGCATGTAGAATCCTTGAAGGGTGTTGTGAGAACGCAGGTGGGAAGCTTAACCCCAACTTTCAGAGTCTGCAGCTCTGAGGACAAAGCTTGCTCCCTGTGAACCTCACACAGCTTCATAACTAGCACCGACAGTCAGCTAGCGCTGGGGAAATGCTTGGTTGGATACTGAAATGGCACAAAGGGCATAATGCCATGAAAATGAGGACCCACATGGCTTCCTGAGGGGAGTTTGCTACCCTGTGAGGGCAGGGTACTGAGAGCAGGGTATAGGTACATAACTCTTAACACCAAAAGTTTCCACTACTAGTGTAGGGATGCTCTCCATCTCCCCAGTGACATTTGCCTCCATCAGCATCACAGGGATGTTTTCCATCTCTCCAGTGACATTTGCCTCCATCACAAATGCAGGGATGCTCTCCATCTCCCCAGTGACATATGCCTCCACCAGCATCACAGGGATGCTTTCCATCTCTC
>OU015746.1:38201347-38217534 GCA_907169655.1 Acomys percivali
TCCATCTCCCCAGTGACATTTGCTACTAGAGCCCTTGTCTGAGCATCACTTATCTGTGGACTATCTTTAACAAAGATGTTGTATCAGCTAGTCATGTGGATGCCTTTCAGACCTCATTTTATGTGAATTACATGCAGATATCCTTGCTCAGCAAGGCAGTCCACTGTATAGACACTGGGAACTATGAAAGGAATCTACTCTGCCAGATATAGGTCCTTCTTACCAGCAGAAAAGGCCAAGTCCTTTGCCCTGGGGCTTAGGTTCCTCTTAGATCTGGGCCCTTGTCCTGGCCATTCTTCCTATGGCCTCTCACCAGTCATTCCACCAATGTCTCTTCTTTCCTCCCACTTCTGCTTCTGCATCTGAACCTGAGACTGTCAGATTCTGCAAGGCCCTAACCAGGTGCTGTGAGGTAGCTGTGATTCCCCCCCAAATCTACTCTTCTGTGTCCACAATACCAAAGTTGACGTTTCACATCATTTTTATTGTGACCATCATCAGCCAATATTCACAGAGTTTTCAACATGCCAGATACGGTGTTAAGTGTGTTGTGTGTTTCATACTTTATTTCACTGTTCTTTTCTATGGTGTGTGTGTGTGTGTGTGTGTGTGTGTGTGTGTGTGTGTGTGTGTGCATGTGTTTGCATGTGTGTGTATTTGCATCTGAAGGCTGCAAGGTTGATGTGAGAGTCTTCCTTAATTGCTCTCTACATTTTTTTTTGAGGCAGGGGCTCTTACTGAACCTGGAATTCATCAACTCCATTAGGCAATATGGCCAATGAGCTACAGAGCTCCCCTTACTAAAGCCCAGGACTATAGACTAGCTCTGCCATACCTGACTTTTATGGGAGGACTGGGAATCTCAACCCGGCTCCTCACATTTGTGTGGCAAAGCATATAATTTTTGATACTCTTTCTATTTTCTAGATGGAGCAATGAAAAATCAGGGTGGCAGAGATGGCAGAGAACTATGGATGTTCCAGGAGTTTCTATAAGATAGCTCATCTCCCTGCTGAAAGAGAGAGGTTTCTGGCATCTTAAACACTCCTCATTGCAATTCTTGGGTCCTTTAAAGAAAATGTGAAAGCTTGCATGATAAGCTGTAACAGTTTCTATGATGATGACATCAGTGGGATGGGATGGGTGGGCCTGAGGAGGACAGCTGTCTCTTGGGGTACTTAGACACCGGGAGAATCACCAAGAAGGGACACACAAAGTCCCTGTCCACCCCAGCCTATGCCTGGGAACTCGGAGCATGACTACTCTCAGCCACAGCCAACTGAGAAAAATTGTCCTCATCAAGGGAGCAGGCTTCAGGCCAAGGCTTGCAAAGGCGCCTAGGGATGGACAGCAGTTGCAAGGTTTTCGAGTGGAGACTCCTTTTCCTTTTAAAAGCTGGAAGTGGAAAACAGAATAGCAGCCGTGTAAGTGAAATGCAGTTCTGAATTCTGTCCTCATAGACAGTAGGGGAGGTGGGCACAGGAGGTGGGGGAGGGGGAGGAGAGTAGCCGAGATCCCTTTTGTAAGAGCAGTGACAGAGCAGAAACCTGCCTTTGCCTTCCTGCTGGCTGCTTTTTGATTCAAACAGTTGCTAGGATGGGAGAAGCTGTCTGTCCATAATGATCCCTGTTGGCAGCCAGCATTAATGGAGTGTGTGGAACTGGCCCCTTGGGACAAGGTATGTGAAAAATGACTGCCAAGAGTTAAGGACCAGGAGGTTTGTTCTGCATTTGTGAAGAAATGAATTCCAGATACTTTTGGGTTTTATTCTGGGATTTTTTTTTTTCCCCTTAGCTTTTCAAGCCCTTAGATGAATAGGAGGGGAGAGAAGTGTGCTGAAGTGGCTCCGATTTGCAACAAGAGTGCAATTTCAATTGATTTAAAGTGGGGAGCAACCGAGGTAATGATCACAGAAAGAGGCTGGAATTAGTCAATAAATAAAGTTCAAGGTCCCCAGCCTGACTTCTCTTTCATTAGCTTTAAAGAATGGGAATGAAAGAATGGGAGGTTCCACTATCGGGTTCCAGAAGAAAAGCAAGGTTGTACAGGGCCTGGACCTCATCCAGAGCCCAGCCACAGCAGGATAATTTGACTTAGTGTTTTGAAATCTATCTATCTATCTATCTATCTATCTATCTATCTATCTATCTATCATCTATCTATCTATCATCTACCTATCTCTCATGTGAGTGTGTGTGTGTGTGTGTGTGTGTGTGTGTGTGTGTATATATGAAATCCAGCTTGGGGAACCAATGGGTTTATCAGGCTTACTTACAGGTCATGGGTGAGGAGCTACTTAAGGAAGCATGGGTGACCCCAAAGTAGCCATGCCACCAGAAAGCCGTACCCCAGCATGGAGAACAACCCCCCTCCTCCCTTAGCTGCATAGTTGGAATCTGATTCAGTTAGCTTTCCAGGGATTTTATATTCTAGCACCTCTAAGACCACAAAAGCCATGTGTAACTAGGACAGAATTAAATGCCAATGTCTGGGAGGTGCAGGAGGGAGCAGCTGCACTCTCAGGAGAGGGCCCTCCTTACAGCCCTCCCTCTATGAGGCAGCAGCAGCAGCAAACACACTTGATCTTGAGTCTCTCAAGCTGTCACAGCTACTCTAACAGAGGCAATGGCTTCTGTACTTAGGGGGTAGAGTTCTACAACACTTCAAAGATGTTCTTCCTAACTTACCTTCCCCAAAGCTTTGGCCTCTTACAAGCTAAGAGACCCAGGATCCTGAGTCTCAGTGACATGGGATCTGACACTAAATAATTTCTCCCTTCAACCATCTCCTTCTGTCCCAAGCATCATCCTATTCTGGCTGCCAATCACATGGAACTTCTTTGCTCAATTTAATGATAGTATGGCGTGACTACTGTCCAGCAGGTGCAGGATCATGTATGTGGTGCAGAGCATGATGGGTATGCAGTGAGCACTCATTTGTGTTGGTCTTTATTACTGTTGTTGTCTTTCTGTTTCCCATAGGATAATAGATGTTTGGCTGTGTGCATATGTGTGTGCATGTATGCATGTGTGTGCATAAGTGTATGTATGTGCACATGTATATTTGTGTGTGTGCATATGTGTATGTGTATGCATATGTGAGTGTTTATATGTGTGTGTGTGTGTGTGTGTGTGTGTGTGTGTGTGTGTGTGTGTAAGCAGTTGGCATGGCATGATGTGAGCTGAAGAAATCAAGAAAGGCTGGGATGTGAGCAAAGGTGACATCCATTCAGAGCAATAAGCTTCTCAACTTGTATTCTAGAAAACAAGACATCCATGGAGTGACTGATGAAGGAGCTGTAGAGATGGGAAAGCGGCAAAGGTGAAAGGCGGTGTTCAGTGCCCAGGGCTCTTTGGATTTTCCATCCTACAGAAGCATAGATAAGGGGGAAAGAAATCTGAGGACTCTACAGAGGTGGTGTTTGAATGAGAAACATCCCGCATAGTCTCCAGTTGGTGGAGCTGTCTGGGGAGGTTTGGCGCCTTTAGGAATTGGAGCCTTGTGGAAGGAAGTATGTCACTAGGTGTGGGCTCTGAGGGTTTGTAGATGTATCCCATTTCCTGGTCGCTCTGCTTCCTGGGTATGGATGATGACGTCACCAGCCAGCTCCTGCTCTCAACCATGGTTCCCTGCCTACTGCCACGTCTTCCCTCCATGGTGGACTCTCACTACCCTGAAACTCTAAGCCAAACAAACTCCTCTTCTACAAGTTGCTTTTTGTCAGGATAATTTATCATAGCAACAAAAACTGGATACACTGGGCAGAGCCTGAAGAAATTCTTTTCAGGGCTCAGATTTTCAGCAAGTCCCATGGTTTATTTTTAAA
Source organism: Acomys percivali (assembly GCA_907169655.1). Taxonomy (NCBI): domain Eukaryota; kingdom Metazoa; phylum Chordata; class Mammalia; order Rodentia; family Muridae; genus Acomys; species Acomys percivali. Next base: position 38,205,174 of record OU015746.1, read on the forward strand.
CCACGCTCGGAGCTTGCGGTCTACTCTGTAAGGCAGGCCAGCATAAAAGCAAAAGTGGAGGAGACACCTGGGAAGAAGCACCATATTTGCCTTAGGCTCTCGTGTCCTAAAGTCCAGAATCTGACTCCATGACAGGGGATGGATGGAAGGCAGGGAAGGGTTTTAGGAAGCAGAGAAGACTGCTCTGAATTGTTCTTAAGAACTATGGATTGATGAGTTACTGGGAGCAAGCCAGGGTGCTAACACTGTGCTCCAAAAATGGCTGCTTATTCACTGTTTAAGAGCTCAGGGAGAGGTGGCCTTCACCAAGTTCCCACGTTCTGGGGAGCCTTTCTCACCATTACAAGATGGTCAGCATGTGTGCTAACATTGCTGTGGCCCTCACTTTTTCCTCCTTATTTATGCTGGTTTCTTGTTTTGGCTTCTTTTAATTAAAAATATTTAATCTGAAAAAGTACTTGATTCATGTGTGTGTGTGTGTGTGTGTGTGTGTGTGTGTGTGTGTGTGTGTGTGTGTGATGCATGCAAGTTAGAAGAGAAGTTTTGTGAGGTGAGCCTCTACTTCCGGCTACTCACGGGGTGGGCACAGGAAAGGAACTCAGGTTTTTAGTCTGGCATGACAACCCGCTTCCATGTGCTGAGTCATGGTGCCAGCCCAGGTGCCTAGGAGTCAGAGGTTCTTGGTCCTCAGGATTTGGCGCTCTTCCCAATGTAATTGGCTCAGGCTTAACATTCCTCTCTGCTGACAGTGCCTCGGCCAGTCCTTGACTGCACAGTGAGTGGGCAACTCAGGGATGAGTATTTGGTGGGGAAATGGGTGTGGCAGCCATTTGCGTCTTGGGGTAACATTTTTATGCAGTACAGGAGATTTGTGGGAGCCTTTGGTGTTCAATCCACACTGATCATGACTGCCTGTTTTTACTGAGGCCACATTTGGGTCTCTGTTCTATAATCAGCTTCTTCTGCTCCACTCAGTATGACATGGGTCCCCAGTTCCCATGGAACAGATTAAACCCCTCAATGCCTTAGAGGAAAGTGCCCTCCAAAAAAACCTCTCCTCTGCATCTCTCTTAGCCACCCCCACCTTAGCTTTCAATTTTCTTGTGCTTCTGTTTGTCTTGGGGATGCCTGACTACTCCGCATCATCGTCAAAGCACGCAAGCGGGCAAAGAAACAAAAGCAAACACAAGCAAGCAAACAGGAGGGGCACAGTGTAAAACAGTAATAAAAACTGAACACAAATTAAAATCTTGCCAGCATATGCCGTTCCATTCCTTCAGTGTTCCCGTCACCACCCCCTGCTGTCCCCGGCTGAACATCTTTTAATGGTCCAGGTTTACATATTCATGCGTGTTCTTCTTTGTGTTTGGGGTCAGAGAGTCTAATTCAAGCTGTTCTAATGATGCCTCAAAGAATATCTCTGCCACCTCCAACCTGCTGGCCCTTGATCTGCTTGCTAGCTGTGCTGACCAAGACTAACTATAATGTGGAGCAGGTCATAAAAATGGTTGTGATGGATGATGGTGATGCTTCTGCTGCTGTGGAGGATGAAAGAAATGGGAGACCTTCCATGCCTGTCTTTCTGTCTGTCTATCATCTGTCTGTCTATCATCTATCTATCTATCTATCTATCTATCTATCTATCTATCTATCTATCTATCATCTATCTACCATCTACTTATTATCCATCAGGCACCTATTATCTATAACTTTGTAGGTACTATTTATCAATCTATTTTCTATATCTGTCTGAGTTCAAAGCCACAAGGAGTTACTCCCCTATCCTAGCTCCCTTCTAGAGCTTTGAGTTTTTAATCCTACCTCCCCCCTTGCATTGTGTAATTGTGTATGGAGAAAAATCTATTCACCAGAATTCCTCCCACTTGGAGCACATTGAACTTGCTGGATAATCCAGTAGGATAAACTGTCTTGACATGGAGTGTAAAGAGAGAGGTTAGGGACACACTCAAGAGCAAATGATGCTCTCTTACCAGCAATGCTTGTGTCAAGAGTGTCAGCAGCCATGTTGACTTTGCATCTGAGCCTTGATTTCTTTTTCTTAAGACAGAATTTGTTAGCCATATGGCCTTAGTCTTTCTAACAGCCTCAAGTAGAAATGCCAGCCCTAACATAGGCATGTAATTCCAATTCCTGCCCAGTGGGACACTCACTCTGTGCCAGGGAATGAGGAAAGAACTTTCACTTTGCTTTCTACGGCTTTACAAATGGCCTCTGGTCTCTAAGACTCCCAACAGATACCCCATCCGCATGTTATTTTGAGTACATCTCTACCATATACACATCTATCTAAGAGTTCCAATTGTGAAAAAAAAAAAAAGAGTTCCAATTGTGGACCACTTTTTTCATTCACTTCCAATGAGTAAAAAAAAAATGTTTTTTAAAACCTTAAAAAATTAAAAATAACACCTATATATACACATGCATATCATACCCATATGAGCACTTCTGAGTGGACACTTTTTGTGTGTGATGACTTGGGCTTTGTTTCTCTGGCAACAAGCACGTGTGTGCTCCACTGTGTCCTCACTCCTTTCAAGTCTGATCTTTCCACAATGCAGAGAGGTGCTGTTCTGTTCCAACAGTTTAACACAAGGTGTCTGGGGAGATCTCTGGAGCGGTGGTTGGCAACCCATGAAACAAGTGACATGAAATGAAATTTTGTATGGCTAGAACACTCTAACAGATACAATGTACTTACACTTTACTAATCACCATTGTAGCAAGTGTAGGCTTTTGTGGCTGGATTTTTTTTCCCTTTCCAAATGCAATTAGAGGAGGGTTGTTGTTGACATAGAGATCTGGGTGATGCTGAGAATACAGGGAGAACTGTGGTCCTTGTGCCATTAGCAGCATGGTATTTTTTTTTCAGAATACTTTGACGCTGCTTGCTTGTTCTGCTAAGTATTGGTTTACATTCTGAAGATCTGGACATACATTAACTGAATCCATCACAATATATGTACAAGTTGCAGAACAGGCAAGTTCTGCTCTGTCAACCGCATGGCTCGGCCCTCTCCACTACTCCTCCCTGGATGCTCACAGTCCATATGTGACATGTAGCTGCCTCATGTTGAACAGAATGCTGGCATCAGTGTCAAGGTGCATAGAAAAGATGAATGCAGCTTAATTTCATATTTTTTAGGTCAAAATAAATGTCAACGTGGTTTTTAATGTCCTCTCGGCATTCAGTGAATCATCTCATCTCCCCTGCTTTGAAAACTGACAAGCTGCAGGGTGGGGCATGAAAGCCAAAGGATTACACAATGCCTGTGTCAATCATGACGCTTGCTATGGTGGTGGCGGGGAGCAGGAACACAGGCTACAGAGAGGGCGCAAAAGAGAAACTCTGACTGTAGGAGGTCAGGGAACTCTTCCTGGAAAATGTCAGCTGAACTGAGATACAAGGACAAACGGCACATGTTCAGAGAAGAATAGTAGAGAAGCCAAGGGTCTAGTTAGGGAAAATAGCGTCTGTAAGGGTTTTGGAGTCTGAGGAAGCAAATCCATTGACTCATCTGCCCAGAAACCAGTGTGGCTAGTATATAGACAACCTTGGCACTCAGACACAGATGAAATGGCTGCATTTCAAAGAAGGCTGGAAAATATATACTGGGGAGAAATGAGGTTGAGCCCTCTGAACAAAGTATAGTGTAGAGAAGAAAGCCTGCCCCGCCCCCAACCAGCTGTCAGGGGGCGGGGCCAATGGGGCTCTGAGGACAAGTGCACATTGTGATGCAGTGATATTAATAATGAAAGGACGATGAGGTGTGTCCATGAGGCAGGACCCATCGACAGCAATCTCTCAATTGTAGATTAAAAAAAAAAATCCAGATTGTGGTTCAGTGATATTAATAATGAAAGAGCGATGAGGTGTGTCCATGAGGCAGGATCCATCGACAGCAATCCCGATTGTAGATTAAAAAAAAAAAATCCCAACCTGCCATGAGCTGGCAAGCCGTTCCCTTGTTTGAACAGTACAGCCCATGTCTTCAGCTCCTTGCTGCAGTGTTCAGTTATCAGTGAGTTCCCCTGCCATGTGGTACTTACACCCAGCATAGGCTGGCCTCTGTCATGAAACTGTGGCATGGGGAGGACTTCGAACATGAAATATAAATGCTGTCACACCCTGTACTTAATTAATGCACCCTCACACTTCCAGTCTAACAAGAAGACTCTACAAACCCACTTTGGCATGCGTTCGCTTCCTGCAGAGAATAAAGGAGGTTGGAAAACACAATGCCGTTATTAAACACTGCTAGTAACTGGGGACAAACACATCAGGACCCACAGGGAAAAGTGTTTACAAAGCTCACACTGAGAGACTAATATTGAGACTGAGACACTTCTGCGTTTGGAAGGCAGCCTTGGGCAGGCCAAGGAACAAGGCTTCTGGAATCAGACAAGCCCAGTTTGAGTCCACTGCCTTTGGGATCTTGCCTGCTAGGCATAACTGGGAAGCCATGCCTCGCTCTGGGAAAGTCTCAAGTCTCCTCAGTCACAGGACGGAGACCTGAGATTTACTTTGCAAGGTCATTGGTTAGATTAAATGAGAGCGTAGATGGGAACTGAGAGTGTCTCTGGTTTACTCTAGGTTCTTCCCTACCCTTCTATGTTTAGTGTACACACCACAGGTACACTGCCAGCAAAGAAGCTGTGATGGACCACTCTGTTGGGGGCTTGGTCTGGTTGCTGCCCAAATGAGCAGGCTCACATACCTCAAAATGCTTGTAATCTTGCCTAAAAACTTATTCTTGTTTGACCAACACACCCAGGCAGGGCAAATGAGATAGGTGTGGCTAAATTTGGAAGGCTTTGGGGACAGAGAGGATCTTGGGAAAGGAAGTAGTCAGAGACCGGAAGAGGATCTTGGGAAGGAGATGAGAGAGAAGAGGAGAAGGAAGGAGGCAGCTGCTATGGGTTCAGTAGAATAAGAAGCACATGGCTGGCGTGAATGGAGGATTTGGCCCAGATGAAGAGTATTAGTAAGTACTTGGGATTATGGGTGGGAGGTACCTTGATAGAAATTATTAGACGCAGATGGCATGGGATTTGAGAAGGGAGATATGGGAGGTAGTTTAGGGGATTAATATCTGCCCTGCCCTGGGTGAACCAAGACTATTTTAAAATATAACAGGTGTCCATGTTTTTACTGATTGATAGCAGGTTAGAAAATACTGCTATAATAATAATTAGCCTAATGATAAATATTAGGCTATATTTTTAAATTAACTGCAATATCACTCTTCTTTTTACATTCCAATACAAGCCTGGCTCCTACTAACCTTTTAAAAAATGTTTAACATTTTAAAGTTTCCAGCTCTTATTTCTGTGATCTGCTTGGTATCTGACCTTGGGCAAATCACTCAATGCTTCTTTTGTGAGTGTGTTGGGGTAACAGACATAAGCAAGTTTGTGGAGGACCGAGGTTAACCTCAGATGCTGTTCCTCAGACCCTATCCACTTTGCTTGTTTGGCTTTAGCTAGGTTCTTTCTCCTGATAGGCTGGCTGGCTGGCTGGCTAACAGTCCATAGGGATTCGCCTGTCTCTTCCCAGGGCTGGAATTTCAAGTGGGCGCCACCATGCCCAATGCTTGTATGTAGGTTCTAGAGATTAAATTCAGGTCCGTGTGCTTGTGTGCTTGTGTGGCAAGCAATTTACCAACTGAGCTGCCTCCCCAGCTCCCACTGAGTGTTTCCCCTTGTACCTTATGTATTTTATTCCTCTAGTACTGCGTATTGAATCTGGGCTCTCATGTCAGCTACATTCTTTTCCTTTTTGTTTGTTTGTTTGTTTTATTTTTAAACTGGGTCTGAAATGTTACCAAGGACAGCCTTGAACTCTATAGACTAGGGAGGCCTTGGATCTGGCCTGGTTCATTCGTTTCTAATAGGACTCTGGGAAAGAAGGCAGGAGGAAAGAGAAGGGAGGGAGGGAAGGAAGGAAGGAAGAGGAGGCGGGTGGAAGCACCTGCGCAGACAGAGCTGGCTTCTGTCAGGCCTGCTATCAATCTACCACACACTCGTCGGTCCATTTAACCATCTCAGTCCTCCAAGGGGAGGGCCACTTCATACCCACCTTACAGAGAAGAAGAACCAAGGCTCTGCTGCCTCCTTGCCCTTGAGATAGGACTGATGTCACTACTCCCCTCCTCAAGTCTCCTGGTGAGGATGTGATAGCACAATAAGTATAAAAGAGCCTTGATCAGTATATAGTGGGTGGTGGAAGGTGGCATTTCCCAAGGACAGTCTCCTCTCCTCCTAAGAGTCCCGGAGGAATAGGGAATTCGGGGGGGGGAAGGGGGGCAAAGAAGAGGGCTACAAGGAAGGGGAGAAAGCCTGCATGGCCTGATGTATATAGGGAGAACAACAGTAACCTCTGACCCTACACTGCCTGTGGGTTTAGGGATGAGTGGAGAGCCAAGGAAGATCTGTGGGAGTCTGTTTCCCCTAGGCCCCTTTTCTAGGTTCCCATAAGTGTGGGGCAGGAAGGCCCGGCTTGCACAATAGCTCTGGATCTGAACATCACACTGAAAAACCATCCCAAGAACATACCTGCTGCAAACAGGTTAAAGCTTTACCCAGTTAGCCCCCACTTTCCCGGACCTAAATGATAATTCCCCTCACCACCACCACCCCCCACTGGCCTAAGCATGAGGCTCTAAAAGGTGAGTTGAGGCCTGGAGCCATCCAGTGTCTTACCCAAGGCCACAGCACTGGGGTGGAGGGGGTGCATCCGTTCAGTCATGCAGCTCAAGGCCGTTCTGTTCATGTTCATTCATGTTTACTCCTGGAGCTGTGCGGAGGAGCGCCTGAGTGAGACTATCAAACCGGGATGCAGGTTTTCTGACCCTCCAGCCTATCTGTCCTCCCATCAGACAACAGGAGCGGCCCACAGAATGCTTGCTTGCTCAGAGGTGTAGTCATTATTTCCTGGGCTTCAGGTTTTTAGGGGGAAGTGTGCACTTGATAGACATGGGCCCCGGGTGAGCTGAGTCCTTGAGGCTAGTGTTGAACATAGTTTAGAGCAGTATGGGCAAAAGGAGTGGAGGAGGGCAGGCCAGTCTTCTGGGGATCTCTTTAGAGACAACAGTTAACAGATCCAACAAGCAATCTGCGTGAAGACTGGGTAGCACATGGTGGCTTGAAGTGTCAAGGTGGAGTCTGGGATCTGGATAAGGGGAGAAGCCGAACTGAAGGCCAGGCAGGCTGGGTGCCTGAACTAAGAGGTCTGTGTTCCAGACATTAAGAGGCGTTTCTGAGAAGGCTGGGACTGGGGGCGGGGGAGGGGGATGGGTCACTGGTGTCAGACAAGGCAATCGGCTATTTAACTGGATGCTAGTAGGACTTACTATTAATATAATACTACTTATATAATATGTATAAAGTGTAATAGCCCAGGGATCTGGGAGAGAGGTGAAAGGCATGGCACTAATACACCCACTCAGAGCATAGTCACTCTCTTTCTAGAGGCCACACTTGGACCTTCTGCCATGCAGGCTCATTGGTCCTTCCAAAGTTCCTGTGGAGACCAAATGGCCACTGTGGTAGAGTTAAGAAAGGTAGGACCTTTAGGGAGTAGTTTCGACAGACTGAGGCTGAGCATGCATCTTTGAGGAGTTGGCCTTCATACATGCTGACCTGTTGGTGCTTTGCTCTTGGGTTCTAGGCCTGCACTCCCACCACAGCTTTTACATTCTGATGGGTGCCCTGTCTTTTGTTACTCTTGCAGATCTGGGGTGTATATAAGGTATGTTAGCCCAGCCCAAAGGGACTGGGGCTGGTGTCTGCTGCCCCACTGCACAGCAGATTGCCTTGTGAGGTGTACAAAGAGCTGTGTGGTGATGCCTGCCAGGCTTAAATCCACAGGACTCTGTGCCAAGGAAGTCTGTGGGAACTTTCCCCTTTGCCTCCTGGCCTACTCAAGTCTTTCTGGCCTGTTGGAGAGCGTGGGGGCTCTTTGCTGCTTTCTGGCTCAAACCAGATCTGGACACACGGTCTTGTGTTCCTTCTAAAGAGAAGCCAGTTGGAGGGGTGGGGGTGCGGAAACTTGGCCTTTGAGCACTGCTTGTGAGATGACCTAGCAAGCTCCCGTGGAACTTTGACAGACCATCAGCCCCTCGCTGTGGCACCATACTTGCCGTGCTTTTGTGTTTCTGGATTGGCTTATTGCAGTAAGCAGAGAGAAGCCCCAAACTATCCGAGCTAATTATATCCCGGAGGAGTTGTTGAAGGAGACAGCCAAGCCCCTCGGCTCCCCAGGGCTCTGATTAGCTCCGCGCCCCTCCCATATTCTAACCGTGGCCTTTATTAGATCGCTGTTGGATCCTGACTAAGTTTAATTTCGCATTCACTTTTCTAAACATCCTGGAGACGACAATGACAAAGTACGAAGTAGTCATGCAGACTGTTGTTTTTTTTTTTTTTTTAGAAACCACCAAAGGTACCTGAGGCCACCAACTCAGGAGCTCTGATAACCATGTTCCTTGTTTTAATATAAGCTTCCCAGGGAGCTGGCCCAGAACCTTCTGCCAAAATCTTTGCAAACTGCTCCCTCCTTCTGCTCCCGAAGCACCTCATTTAGTTAAGTGGTTTTGCCTCCTTCAGGTTACTCTGTAATTGGGGTGATTATTCATTCCCGTCACAAGACTGAAGCGGAGGAGGAAGAGGTTGGCTCGGGACCCCAAAATGCTGTCTTGCCTCCTGCTGCATTTGACCGCTTATCTTGCTCTGAGCACGTGACTTCGGAGATCTGAGGAGCTGGCATAGGTTCAGCCGGTCCACCCGCCTCGCAGCCACCACTCAGCAGGAAGCGTGTCATCGTCATAGTGGTTGTCTCGGTGACAACAGTTCGCCACCCTGCCAGGAAAGTGTGGTGACGAATGGCCTGACCAAAGAAGCCTCGGGTGGGATGGTCCGGGGTCTTTTCTCACAGCCCAGGTGTGTGTGCACTGGAGAACTTCCCTGAGTAAGTGGTTCATTGGGGATGGCTTGGACCCACTGTGTGAGAGGGCATTAGAATTATTGCAAAAGTGTGAGACCGCATGAGGAAACCCATTAATAGGCTGTTAGAGCACATAGAATGTTCAAAGATGCTGGAGGGACATCTTCTGTTTCTGACTTCATTTTTTTCCTTTTCTTTTCTTTGTTTGTTGTTGTTGTTGTCATCATTTTGTTTGTTTGTTTATTTGTTTTTTTGAGACAGGGTCCTCTGTAGCCCTGGCTGCCCTGGACTCACTTTGTAGACCAGACTGGCCTTGAACTTATAGAGATCTGCCTGCCTCTGCCTCCCGAGTGCTGGGATTAAAGGCATCAGACTTTCATCTAAGATGTCCTTCTGCCTAATTTGTCTTCATCATTCTTCTCAGATCATCTTATTTTGGGGTCCAAGCCCACATTTGCATGACTCATCAAGACATTCACCACTAGTCTACCTACCAATGGTTCCCCCGCCTAAACCCACATTTCCCAAACTGGCTTAGAGCTCTCTGTATAGCCACCCATGACTTCAAACTCCTGCTCCTCCTGCCTCTGCCTCCCAAGTTCTGGGATTCCAGGCCTGTACTGCAACTTCCAATTTATGCATTGCTAGGAATTGAATCCATGGCTTCATGTGTATTTAGCCAGGCCTCTATCAACTGCACTAGAGCTCCATCTCAGCGGCCCCCATGAACAGCATCTCCACTCCACTCCTATGTCTCCACACCTTCTGAATTTCATGAGCACGCAGGGCTACTGGTCAGAAGGCCTGGTCCTGGCCATAGGCTTTGGCTCTGTTCAAAACAGACACATTAGAAGGACAAGTGGAGAGATAATGACAAGACGTGATGAGATCCATAGTGAGGGAGCCTAGGCAGCTGTAGAAATGAGGAAGACAACAGGAACCCAGGCGTGGGGATTTTCGAAGCCATCCTGGAAGGAGAGACAGATGTCTACGCGAGACCCAAAAGAAGGAAGCATATGGCAGGCAGAGCGCAGTGAATAGAGCTTCAGATTAGAGAAGGCCAGGCAGGCTTGGAATAGTGTGGGCACATTTGGGCTCTGTCTGGGAAGACCCTGGACATGGCTCAAACTGTGGCTTCAGAAATGGGAGCAGGGTGGGATTAAACTATCTACCACCTCTGGGAGAAGGATACAGAACCCACTGGAAAGCGAGAAGCTGGTGACTGTGGGAGGACTAAGCCTCCTCCTTTCTCCTTTCTCCAGGGGCAGATGCAGCTTTGTGTCACTTGCTGAAATCAGATGTCCATCTGGTCCTTTGTTTTGGAGAGGATTTGTTCTTTGCTTACCCCTTGGCCCGAGGTTAAGGTTTAAGGAATCCCAGGCTTTTGCTTTATTTCTGAATGCTGCTTTATTTGTTATGTTACGGGCATCTCTTCTTTGCCTCCTCTCTCCTTCCTCTTTCAGACTGTTTTCTAGAAGAGAATACTGTGGTTGGAATTGCTTTGAAGAATGCTGTAGGCATCCCAAAGGCCCTTTCAGTTCCCTCTATGCTGTCCCACTTCTAAAGACAAATGATGAAAAACACAGATGATAATATTCTCTCTCCGGAACCTCCTAAGTATTACCAACGTTTGAAATGTATTCTAGAACCGCAAAGCTTCGTTCCCAGCCTGGCTTGAGAGGCTTGCTCCCCCTTCACTCTAGGGTTAAGAGAGCTCACTAATATTTTTGCTTTCAGCGTGAGGACTGAACAGGCCACTTTACACCCAATTTGCTGCAGGACTGTTAATGCTTGCTCTCATTTTATGGCAGGAAAACAGGACCAAGCACCACACCATCACAACAGTTAGCCATCACACCAAAACGAGAGAGGACACCTTTCAGATCATACTTAAACCAGGACAGCATGTACCGGTCAGGATAGACAAGACGCACGGCTTTGTGGGAGAGTCGTGCAGCTGAGGGAAAGCTTTTCAGGGGTGTCAGATGCAGTGTCAACCCAAAGCAGACATGTAGAAATTCCTAGCCTGGCGTGGGGAGGGGGGGAAGCAAACTAAAGATTGCAGTGTTTGTTCACAGATATCAATAGAGGTAGATTGCAATGACTTCTAGAAGGATCCAGAGGTCAGATACATCCCCTACTGTGCAGGAAAAGATAAGTCTAAATAAGGGTGAGAATCCAGACAGAGTTCTGTGGTTTCTGGCATGAGACACTTGGAGACTTGGAGGAATCATAGCAGGTGATGGCCATGTGCCATGCATTGTGCCAGGTTCCTGGCATACAGCCAACTCACTGTGATGCTCCAAGACACAGTGATTTATTCTAATCTTATGGGTAAACCCGAGAGGAGTTTGTAAGGCAGAAGGACTTCCCCCTGCATGCTGGTCTACCTGCTTTTTGACTCAGTGCTCTAGTGGAGGTGGAGTCAACATAGAGCTACCAAGTTATACAAAAGAGCTATAAATGGTTTCAGTGGTGTGTGTCTATGTGGGTATGTGAGGGGGGAGGACAGAGAGAAGGAGGCAGAGAGACAGAAGACAGAGAGAAGGGGAGAAGGAGAAGGGGGCTTGGAATGATTGAGAGAGGAGAGAAACCAGTCAAAATACTGCCCACAACTTTTTTGATTTCCATGAATAATTTTAGGAGGATAGAGCAAGGATAATGGGGAGTGAATATGAAATTATACATGTGTATAAAAATGTCATAATGAAAACAATTAATTTATAGAATTAATGGGATAATAGATTTAAAAGAATAATAAATGTAACTATATGCAAAACAAGAAACATTTCTTCTTTTTAAAACCTGGGTCTAAGTCCTGTCTCCTAGTTCTGGCGTGACCCTGATGGACCAAGGAGACTTTGATAACTGCTAGGAAGAGGGGTGGCATGTCTGTCCTTCCTGGACTGGATTTTATTTCTTCCAGGTCAGGAGCAAATTGCAGATGGAGGCTCAGAGCCAGGAAGCCATGCCAAGAGCTCCACAGCGCCCAGCGTCTCTTTCTGAGCACAGGGGCTCTTAATGGAAGAAGGGCTGCTCAGAATTCTGCTCAAAAGGAACAAGCCCAGCTTCCCTTCTGCTTATGCAAATTCTGTCTGCACCTGACCTATGTACCTCAGCCAGAAGTGGGGGTGTGCTGAGCCCCCATGTTACTGATGAGCCTTCAGCCATGGGAGAAAGGAAAGAGATTCTGCAGGGGCCCAGTGTCCACCAGTGTCCCACCCTCCCCAGGCAAGGCTTTGCTACAGCGTTACAGATTTTAAAATGCGAATTAAAGTCCATTATGTAGATGAGAAAGAAAAGTATGGCTCAAAAGGAATGTGGAATGTAATAGAATAACAAAGCTGCATTTTCCTGTACCTGAGGTTGGTACTAACTCTAACTTTATTATTTTTCTTG
>OU015746.1:38217634-38235987 GCA_907169655.1 Acomys percivali
GCCCCTCATCCATTCTCTTTCTGTCTCTCATTAGGAAAAAAAAAAAACAGGCTTCTAAAAGATAACAATCAATCATGACATAATACAATATAATACGATAAAAGAGAACATATCACATTGAGACTGGGCAAGGCAACCCAACAGAAGGAAAAGAGTCCTAAGAGCAGGCAGAAGAATCAGAGATCCACTCATTCACACACTTATTGAGTCCTGTGAACACACTAACTTGAATTGGACCTGGTACAGACCCATGTAGGCCCTGCGCTTGCTGCACGTGAGTTCATGTGAGTTCACGTGAGCCTTGCTTAGTTGGTTCAGAGGGCCGTGTTTTCCTGGTGTCCTCCATCTCCTCTGCCTCTTATATCCCTTCGTCCTCTTCCTCCACAGGGTTCCCTGAGCTTTGAGGGGGAGGATTTGATGAAGGCATCCAAATTAGAGCTATGTGTTTCAAGGACTCTCTCTCTCTCTCTCTCTCTCTCTCTCTCTCTCTCTCTCTCTCTCTCTCTCTCCATGTAATGTCTGGTCATGTGTCTCTTCTATCTGCTACAGGAGGAAGCTTCTCGGATGAGTGGATGAGACACTTATCTAAGAGTGTAGCAGAATTTCACTAGTAGTAATTTTATTGACACTTTTTTTTAAAGTAGTGTTTGGTTTTACGCAAGATCTCTGGGCTATCTAGTCTCTGGCTCTTGGTCACGCAGTGTTGGATATGGGTTCCATCTTGTGGCATGGGCCTTAAGGCAAATCAGACATTGGTTGATTACTCCCACAAATTCTGTGACGCCACTGCTCCAGCACATCTTGCAAGGAGGACGATGTTGTAGATCAAAAGGTTTGTGGCTGGGTTGGGGTTTACATTTTTTCTTCGGTGGACTAAAGACTACCTTCCTGCACCAAGGACACTAGGATGTTGGGGTGAAGACTTCATGTAGGCACCGGCTTGGCTGCTCCATGTTCAAATAATGGAGCGTTGTTGTCTGCAAAGGAGTCCCCCACTGCCAGTTTGCAGAGAGAAACTCATTGTCTTAGCCTGGGTTGTTTGGGGATTTCCAAGGGCCCCCCCCTTGGCCAACAATTCAATGGAATGTTCAGTTCCACTACTGAAAGCCTCATTTAGCCACAAGAGATGACCAGTTGACACTCTATATCCCTTATCATTAGGAAGTATCATTGGGATTCCTTTATATGCTTTAGAAGTTTGCACTGTACTAGGTTTCCATATCATCCCTCAATCACGGTCTTCTCTTCCTGCATTCCCTCCCTCTACCTTACCTCCCCTCCCCTCCCCCTCCCCACCTGATCCTCCTGTCTCCATCCATCACCTGCCCAAATCTTTAACTTAAAAAAATTACATTGTGTGTGTATGTGTGCGTGTGTGTATGTGTGTGTATGTGTGTGTATATATGTGTGTGTGCATGTGTGTATGTATGTTATATATGTGTGTGTGCATGTTTGTGTATGTGTGTTATGTATGTGTGTTTATGTGTGTGTGCACGTGTGTGTGTGTGTGTGTGTGTGTGTGTGTGTGTGTGTATCAGAGTTGTCTCTGTCCTTCCATCATGTGGATCCTGGGGATGGAACTCAGGTCACCAGGCCTGCCCTTTTGCTATTTTTAAAAGTTAGTTTAATTTTAAAGTTTGTGCACAAGAATATGCTGTATACTGAGCATATCCTCCCTCATGACCCTACTACCCCTACCCTCTCGCTCCTCCCCAGTCCTGTTAGCACTTCCTTTCCCGTCAGACAGTTTGGCTTCTGCTTCATGTCATTTCTACACACATGGTTTTGTGTATAAGCTAGGAACCACAAATGAGAGGAAGCACGTGAGTTTTGTCCTTCTCATGTTGGTGTAACTCATCTAATATGACTCTCTTCCATTGAACCCGCTTTTCTGCAAGCCACACCATCCTGTTCTTCTCTCTGCTTCTGGACACTTAAGTCGGTTCCATAATGTAGCTATTGTGAGCAGTGCCGGGGTAAACACAGATGCGCAAGTGTCTTTGTGACATGTTGGCTTAGAGTCCTTTGGACAAAAATACCCAGGAGGGGTCTAGCTGGCTCATATGGTGGATCTATTTTTAGTGTTTTTGAACAACTTCCATACTGTCTCCCATGGAGGCTGGGATGGTATTTCTTGTTGTTGTTGTTGTTGTTTTTTTTCTTAAAACTGTCTTTCTGACTGGGATAAGATTCTCTTACTAGTTACTTATTTATTGGTCATCTATTTATTATATGCATGTGTTTGGGGTTGGGTATGTGCTCCTGTGAATGTGGGTGTCCACAGAGGCCAGGAGATGGCATCAGATCCCCTGGAGCTGGAGTTATGAGTGGTTGTGGGCCACGTGATGTGGGTGTTGGAAACCAAAGTCAGTTCCTCTGAAGAGCAATGCAAGCCTTTTAATTGCCAAGGCATTTTTCTAGCCTCAATCCACATTGTTTTGAAACAGCATCTTTCACTGGGAGCTGAGGCTTGTGCAGTAGGCTGGTCTGTTGACCAGTGAGCACTGGGGATTCTCCTGTCTCTGCCTCCCTAGAAGCTGGTCATACATGAGCCATCAGGACAGGTTTTGGTTTTTTTTTGGGGGGTTTTGTTTGGTTTTTGTTTGTTTGTTTGATGTAGGTGCTAGGACCTCATGCCTGCAAGGCAAACACTTTACCAGCTGAGCCGTTTACCAGGACTCCGCCTACTCTTTAAATCCCAATCTCTGCAAACGGAGTATACTTTTGCCTTCTAGGTTTTTCTTTCAAACATATGAAATTATTTCCACAGATTGCCCCGTGACTAGCTGAATACATCTGGAATTCTACCACACGTAGAGAGCATTTTTAAATAGTGATGGGGCTTTCCTGACAGTAAGTGGGAGGTCTGAATCCTGACATCGGCTGGCCGGTTCTGGATTCTGTGTGCCTCCTTCCAAAACCTCAAGTTCCAAAGGTAAGCAAATCACTCCCAACTGAAAGACTGGGAAGGTGGCCAGGGCTTTCTTAAACTTCTAGAAGCTATTCAAAGAACAATATACCAATACAAGACAACAGGCAGGCCTGCAGCCAAGTGGCAGGGAGCAGATGTAACTGGCCTGACCTTTCTTTTGTACAACTGGGGTCAAAATCTCGAGGAGGCTGAAGATTCTGGAATTGCATGGAGATGCCATTCCCTTGACAGGAGGAGATCACATGTGCCAATCTCCCTACATTTTTAGGGCCCCAGCTCTCTCTGAATGTGTCAGCAAGAAAGCAAATAGCAGAAAGAAACACTCAAGTTGTGGTTGACAGCATGAACTCTAGATCTGGGATTCTGGCATCTACTCTACCTCAAATGCCCAATTTCATACCAGTCGCAGAGCCTTTCTGAACCTGTTCACTCCACTGTGAGCTATAGGGAAGGATCAGCTCTATCTAAAGCGCTGCTAGGAGTGCTACATCCCACCACGACATGACTGCCACACAGTGTGCTGACTATGACTGAGGCATGCGTATAGAAGCTCGAAGTAGTCCCCAGAGCACTGGGCTGTGTTTACACTGTCCAGCCAGCATTCCCAGACAGACTTCAGGAAGGTCACACAGCCCTTCCCCTCTTTCTTGACTTGCATTAGGTCCTGAGAGCCAGCTCTCTCTATCTCTTCCCATCCCTACTTTCTGATCATGTTGTCTTAGGGGATAAATACTAGACCCACTATCCCATAGTCTAGTTCCTGCTGGGAGCCAGTTGGACCTAAGGTAACAGGACTGTTGGCAGCATCCCCATTTCACAGATGGGAAAGCAGCTGAGGCCCTTCTATTATAGGGCAAGCTAATCAGTCTTGCGCATGCACAACACATATGCACACATGTACGTGCACACTGTTCTGGGATTTCTGCCACACCCTGCCAGGATGATGTGTCCCCATCTGCCTCACAATACCACCATTCCCAGAACAGCCTGTGCGGGAGAGAGGAGGTTGTATCCTCTTCTGTCACACCCCCCTTTCATCTTTCTAATGCCTGACATGAAGCAGCCATTTTCAAGAAGAAGCTGAAGCCAGTGAACAGATCCAAATAGGACATGACTATAATGCAAGCATATGGTTTATACTTTCGTCTTACCTAACTCTGCAGTACCCTTGGCTCCTGGAGTGCTGTTTCCCTCTTACACCAGTTTGGGCTCTAGAGGAGGGAAACCTGAATGCCTCTCACTCACTACTGCAGTGAGAGCTGAGCTGGAAGACCCCTGAGCACCCTCTATATGCAGAATACACCAGCTAGAAAGTTATAAGGAAGGCCTCCTTCTAGGGAACTCTCAGGGTGGGGATTCCACATTCTGCTTGATAATAAGTGCTTTCCTTTCTGTTCTCAGTACTTGAAAAAAAACTTTTAAAAAAAAAAAACATTGAAGTAATTATAGACTCATAAGAATTTGCACAAATTAACAGAGTAGTGCCGTATACTTATCACTCAGCTTTTCTCGGCATTTTACATAATGCATTACATTATCAGAAGCGGGAAATTGACATCGACACAATGCACTTAACTAAACCAATACAATTAACTAGATTATAGACTTTACTCAAATGTCACCCACTCTGTGTGCACGTGTGTGTGTGTGTGCGCGCATGATCAAAGTTCCATAAAAATTTTTATTAGATCTAGAGGGTTTTCCTTTAGACACTTTCAGGCTTATATACAGCTGTAAAAACAAACAAACAAACAAACAAACAGATTCTGTATGTCTTATTCTCTCTTACTAACGTCTTCCAAAATTATACCATAACCAAGTCGTCAGTATCCTGGCAGAAAGCACAGATCCCAGAACTGCAAGGAAGATGTTGGTACCACGCAGGAAGTGCACAGACCACCAGCATTGCAAGGATCTCCTGGTTTCTTTGCAGTAGCTACACCTCTGACTCCTATGTGCACCAATTAGTCAGGCAGACCGATCCCTACCACCTAATTCTCTGTTTCCAACTGGTTTAAACTGTACTAGTTACCTCATCTATTTCAGAATAATCTATCTCTAGCTACAAAAATCTTCCTTGGATTTTACCAGGATTTGCATTAACCCTGGAAAATCAATTCAAGTGAAGAACTGATATCTGTAAAGACGGCTATGCCTCTTCATTTATTTATTATGGCATTTGCTTCATTTCATAAAAGTATGTAGTTTAAAACATGTTAATTCTGTGCGCATTTTGGCCATAAACATTTCAGCTTTTAACAGTCATAAATAGTATTTTGTTTCTCGTTTCACCAGACAATGCTTTTCATGCTAGTTGAATCGATTGGTCTTGCTGTCTTGTTTGGGAAGTGAAGCACCAAAGACACTCAGAGAGCACATCTCTGCGTATGTCTGTGAGGATGTCTACAGAAGAGAGAGAGAGAGAGAGAGAGAGAGAGAGAGAGAGAGAGAGAGAGAGAGAGAAAGACCTGCTCTGAATGAGGGAAGCATCATACCATAGTCTGAGGGCTGGGACAGAGGAAAAGCAGCCAAGGAGAGAGCCTGAACTGCCTTCCTCACTGTAGCCTAGACTCTCCTCTTTGACGTGACTGAACCTGCCAGGTGCTGCATAACTACAGGCCCAGGCAGAGACAAGTGACCAGCCTAGTTTTCTTTCTTGTTGCTGTGATTGAAAAACAAATACCCTGACAAAAGCGACTTAAGGTGGAAAGCGCTTGTGTAGTTTCTAGGCTACAGTCATCGGTGTGAGGAGGTTAAAATGGGAGGAGCCTGAGGCGCCTAGTCACATCACATCACTTTTGATTCACTCCAGGGCCCAGCCCAGGAAATGAAGCTGCCTACATTCAGGGTGGGTCTTCCCATCTCAATTAACTCAGTTAAGAAAATCTATTATGGGCATGCCCACAGGCCAGCCTAATCTAGATCATTCCTCATGGTCACGAGCTCCGCAGGAGACTCTGCGTTGTGTCAAGCCCTTTACTGTAGAGGAATTTGAGTTCAGAACATGACTGCTCTGGCAAGAGATCACATCCAAAGACTTTCTAGGTCTGTGTGATCCCGCTGAATACAAACACGCCTTTAATCCAAGAGACAGAGGCAAGCGGATCTGAGTTCAAGGCCAGCCTGGTTTAGAGCAGGTTTCAGGTGAAGAAAAGCTTAGGTCCACACACGCCTCTAATCCCAAACAATGAAGGTAAAGTTAGTTTGTAAAAGGTGATGTCTAATTAAGTGGCAGAAAAATGTGAGGAATCAGAGAAAGATTTGACAGATATGCCCAACTCTCAGAGAGAGGAAAGGGAAGACACTGAAGGGCTTATGGAGAGAGAGAGAGAGAGAGAGAGAGAGAGAGAGAGAGAGAGAGAGAGAGAGAGAGAGAGAGAGAGAGAAAGGAGGCAGTTTTACTCGGACAGTAATAGACAGGTTGCAGAGAGAGAGAATGAGCCAGAGACTGAGAAGGAGCCAGAAGATTAGAGCAGATTGCTGGAGTTTGAGGCCAAGCAGAACAATTCAGGCACTGAGAGAAAAGCCAGGTTGAATAAGTCAGCTGGGAGAGGAGTTTGAGCCGGAACAGCTGAGTTGAACCAGCCAGCCCAGAGCTCAGTAAGAACAAGTTAAAGGTGTAAGTCGCAGAGGCTGGAAAGATCTAGGCCTTGGTTAGAACTGTATGGAGGCTAGAAGCCTCCAGGACTAGGCCTGGGTTAGCAGATGGAGGCAGTAAGCCTCCCAGACAACCACTAGAACAGCCGAATAGAAGCTCCCTTTACAGTTCACAGTGCCCATGAGGGAAACCTCTGGACCCACGAGGAGCTCAGATTAATCCTCCTTTAAGCTGTTCTCTCAGCTACTTTGTTACAACACCACCAAGTTTGCCTAATACTCCAGTGTTTCCAAACAAAATGGATTTTTGTGTGCTGATCTCCCATCCTGAAGTATTGTTGAATTTTCTTCCTAATCGCCGGAAGTTGTTCTTAACTTTTAAGGTGCTAAACATATCATTTCAATTAGCGGTAAAATCAGTTCTTCCTTTATGACCCCTCTTTCTGCCTGTTATTTCCCTTTCTCATCTGTTGCACTGGCAAGAGAGAGCTTACAGCACTGCTTTTTTTTTTTTTTTTTTTTTTTTTTTTTCACAAAAGTGAGGAAAGGGGCTATCTCTGTTTCCTGGTCATAAAAAGCATTCCGTCATTTACTGTTAAGCCTGTAAACTGTGGAGATTTTGTAGGATGCTTTTTGTCAAGTGGAAGAAACATCATACTTCTGCTTTTCTGAGTTTTTTTGTATCATGAATAGGTTCTCAGATTTTTTTTTAACAATACAGCTCCCTCGTGTCTAGAGATGAAATTCCTTTAAACACATCTCCTGGAAGTGCACACTTACATCGAATAGTTTACACCGACCATGGTTCTCCAAGTGGATCAAGACTGTGTTCTTCGGAAAAACCAGACTCTCCCATTTTACACAGTGCTGGCACGGCTCCAGCACTACAGCCTCCGTGTGCAGCTCCCACCGTATTCCACACAAACAGGATTCCAGGGGTTGAGCTCTGCATATTGCCCCATGTGAAAATTACTCTACTTTGGTTCTGTTAGTTAGCCTGGCTTGCAAAGGGGGAACCATAGCAGGCTTTTGTGGGGTGGCTGCTCAGGCTGCCTCCTGGTTTGCACCTCACTCGTTTATTCCATAGTTACCAAATAGCTCCCTTCTCGAGGACTCCAACGCACAGGTGATGGGTTACTGCAGTGAGCACTTGGGAAAGGCTTCATCTTTTAAAAGCCCAGGCAGGGCATCATGGAGGCTCTGGCTAGGACCGTGATGTAGATGGCTTGTTGGGACTCAGAGACTCAGTGGAACTCCTGATGTCACAGACCCAGGAGAGGTGGAAGGCAAATCATAGTCTCTTTGGCTTAAGGACAGTCAGAGCTGCAGATGGCCACCACTAGATGGAGTTTCTCTGTTGGGCTTTTCTTGCTTAGATTCATTCTGATGACACCCCACCTTCAGCTCATATGCATAAAGGAAAGAAAGAATATTACAAAACTCAGTGCCTTTGTGATTCATAATGAGTGGCCTCCCTGGCCGCTACAGGATGAGGTGGTGCCATCTCACTGCACCTTCCCTTGCCACATGGAATCCAGGATCCTTCACCTTGGGAGGCAGAGTGTGAACAATAGAGGTCGAGTCCCAAAGGGCCTTTCCAGGAAGCTAACTGTGGCCATCCATGGGGCACCTTGATTAAAGCCGAACAGCAGGCAGCCCTGTAGCTTCAGCAGCCAGCTGTGCACACTGCTCTAATTGGGCGTTTTCACACCATTAAGTAGATCGATCAATGACAATTATCTTTGGCTTTAATCCGGCCCCTCCCCTGCTTTTCTCTGGACATTAGATTTGCAGAGAAAGTCATACATTTAGGCACAGGATCACACGTACACACTTGTGCGTGTGTGGCACATGGACATGCAGGGGGGCAGAGGTCAGAATAGGTACCCCCAAGACTCCCGCCCTTGCTGGTCTGCTCCCTCATCTTTAGGTGACAGGCAGCTTTACACTGAAACTCGTGGTGGAAGAAAGAGAAGTTGGAGCTATTCAGAGTGCCCAGGGCAGTCCCTTGCCTAGCATTTTGGGCAAGTAGAGGGAGGCAAAATACTGTTTTTGACATGGGCTACTAAGCCCAGCTTTTTTGCTTTGCTCTTTGTTTGTTTGTTTGTTTGTTTTGAAAAGGTGTTTCACTATATAGCCCAGGCTAGCCTGGAACCCTCTATTCTTCTGACACGGGTTTCTAAGTGCTGGCATTTCACACATGGCCCATCAATTGGCATCTCTCATGTGCATGATTATGCTCATTACTATGCGGATACAGGATCTCATGTAGCCCAGGCTGGTCTCAAACTTGCAGCTAAAAGCCTTGAACTTTTGATTTCCCTGCTTCCATCTCCCCTGCCTGACTGCAGGCATTTGTCACCATATCTGGTTTTATCCTGTAAGAGGGATCAAACTCAGGACTTGGTTCGTGCTAACCAGCAGTCTGCCAACTGTGGCAAAGCTGCCTAAGGCCCCTTTCGGTGTCTATCTGGCCTTGAAGAAGGGAGGCCCCGCTGTGGCTTGAATGTGGAGTGTTCCTCCAAAGGGTCTAGTGTCTAAAGCACTTGCTCCCCAGATGCTGGTGCTGTCTGGGAAGGTTGTGGAACCTTCTGGAGAAGAAATCTTGCCAGAATCAACTCCAACCACCATGAAGTTGCTTTTTGTTGGGTGTTTGATCACAGAAATGAGAAAAACAACTAACTCAAGCCCCATGGGCCCATGACCTTCTGGTTGTAACAAGTATAGAGGAATTGGCCATGCACAGAGCATTTGTCTAGTAACATGCAGCTGGCTGGACCCTTGACATCCACCATACCTTTGAGTCTTCGCAACATCTGTTGGTCAGGGATTGTTTCTCCGATTCATAGACCAGGAAACAGAGGCCACCAAGGTGTCCTGGTCAGTGCAGGCAGGTATTTCCCATGGTGCTTCTTTGCCTCCTCACACGGCAGTCAAGGTCGCCATGCTCTCAGGCCAAAACAGCGACATTAGACTGTGGCAGAGCTGCCTGCCAGGAATGCTTCCTTTCTCCCACGTGGGGTCACATCTCTGTCATCTTCCAAGACTCAAAATCTATCTATGGGGAGCCTTCTCTTAGCCAGGCCTTCTCTAGGCTAGCCCTAGCTCCATTGGCTACCAGCTGTCCTAAACCCAGCTGCTGTTGCTATGGTCTCTGCCTCCGCCCCACTGTACAACAGACTGCAGACTATATGCACTTCATGGGCAAAGGGCATGTAGCTTTTTTTTTTTTTTTTTTTTTTTTCACTTAGCCTTTTGCCTCTGCATCCAGAAAGTATGATTGCGGGGGCTGCAATGGCCCTGTCCCAATCAGTAAGGAATCTGGTTCTTCAGTACAACCTGTCTGTTTCAGGCACTGTGCTTTTGTTTTTTTTGGTTTGTTTGTTTGTTTGTTTGTTTGTTTGTTTCTGTTTCTGGAATCCACAACTCAAAGCAGCTCAAGGTCTATGAAAACCAGCTTCGTGTAAAACACAGACACAGCATTGGGCTAACTCTCCCAGGTACACCTGCCTCCCTCCACCCCCCATCCCCCCACTCCAGTGCTGCCTCTGCTTCTGTTGTCTTCACACTTCCTGCTATGGCTGGGCTCCTTCCTCTCATACCACCTGGGAGTAGAAAGAAGGCTGGGGCCATAGCTTCTCTCGCCTCTCACAATTATTTCCCCTTCCAGATGCATTGTTACACTGGCTTCTCATGATCCAGCCAGTGGGGAGTATTTCCTCCTTTCCTGGCATAAAGTCTTTTCTCAGTACAACGGAATCTTCCTCATCCAAGCTTTTTGCCCATAACCCATCATGCACACACCTCTCACCTTCTCCCTGTTTCTGATCCCTATCAGGTTTGAGAAAGCCCTGTGCCTGGCACTGCTAAATGTGTTGGTGGTGCTAGGGGGTGTTCATTTTCACACGAAACATCTGAGTCAGCAGACACCGCTCCCGAAAAGCTTCAGTCCAAGCTCTTGGTGTATTGGGGGGGGGGAGTCTCAAAGCAAAGCACCCCTCTGCTTACTGACAAGTGGGAGGGGCTTGTTGCTTGGGTGGGCGGTGCAGTGTGCTCACACAGTGCATACAGGCTCTGGCATCAGGCAAAAACTGGATCTGAATTCCTGCCCAAATTCTCATTTTTCTATTCCACACCAATGAGCTTGCTAAGCCTGTTTAAGCCTTAGTTTTCCCATAGGTAAATTGAGGATAGTACTAACCACCTTATAGGTGGGATATGCGAATTATAATGGCTTGGTACAAAGCTCCAGCATGCTGCCATGTGCTAGACATACCATGACCTCACCAGGTTATTGGAGTGAGGTTATTCTATCCTCACAAGTCTTGAGATTCATTCTGCCAGCTGATCCAAGATCCATCAGGGAAGGTCGCAGCCAAGATGGTCAGCAGACAGCACTTGGGAAGTAAATTAACCAGAAGGCATCAGGAACTGGTCTTTTGGTTTGTCAAGGTCAGCGGTCAGGTGTCAAACATCTAGGTAACAAACGTAAGTTATATTAAGATGTAAAGACGGTGTGGTTCTAAGCTCAGTGTTACCACTAACAAAGAGAAGATTTGGGACTCAAAACGAGCAGGTCAGGAAAACCAGGAAGTAGTCTGTTTCCAGTTTGCCTGGGGGTGGAGGCAGTAGTCTCTCTTCTGCGGTAGTAACCCAAGGCTGCCACAGGGCAGTAGGAGGTGGGGCATGGGCGATGATTCTAGAGATCAAACCCAGGGCCCCATGCATGCATAGCAAGTGCTCTATCACCTGGTCTATGCCCTCAGTGCCCCATTATGTCCTGAGACAGAGAAAACGTCTCGGGCCAAGGGCTATGAAACCTTTAGATGGTTTGGTCTTTTACGGGTTGGTTGTTTGGCACGGGGTCTTGCCATTCAGGCTTGCCTTCAGCTCCTAATCCGGTTTCATCTTCCTGAATGTTGGGGTTATGGGTGTATTCTAGAGCATTCTAAATCTGAGACAGAGCCAAGATCCTGAGTAGAAGGAAGGAGCAAAGCAGTGATATGGTTGCTTCTAGCATGCCCTCTTGTCACCTCTAGTGACCTGGAGGATGAGAAAAGACACTGGTTTAGGAGCCCAGGGCTTGAGTTCCAGATCTGTCACTGGTTCCTGGTACGAAATTAGATTCAGCCACGTCAGTTCCCGGAGCTTCCATGGCCTCCTCAGTAGTCACATGGGGACATTTCCTCTGCCTCTGTGTCTGAGTAATTAGGAGACAGTTACGGTAAACGTCTATAACTAAGATCTATAACACCAGTGATAGATTGCATTAGTGTTTCACACATCTAATTTAAAAATCAAGACCAAATAATAACAATGAAGATCCTAATTGTCTGCTTTGAATTGCTTTAGCCACCATCCCTATTTATCTCTTTCTCTTCCTCTCCTTTCTATTTTCTCTAACACCCCTTCTCCTGCCTACCTGCCTACCTGCCTACCTGTTTACCTACCTACCTGCCTACCTACCTGCCTGCCTGCCTACCTACCTACCTACCTACCTACCTACCTACCTGCCTGCCTACCTACCTGCCTACCTACTTTCCCATAAGTTCATGTAAAAATGTTTCCCACAGCTTTTAATTATTAAACTCGCACATTAATTAAATTAATTCAGTGACTACTTATGCATCCAGAATTTGCAAAGAAGATAAACCTGTTAGTTTAGAAATGTTGGCGATGCCAGGTGACAGGTGAGCAGCGCCTATTTATTAAAATCACTCAAATCTCCAAGCACTCACTCATGTGCTGGGTTTGAAATGAACTTTCTGATTTCTTCAGCGTTATCATATCCAACACGCCTTGCCCAAAGCAGGGCGCTGAAATAGTCCTCATGGCGGAACTCATTTCCAAGGGTTAATTTATGTCCTCAAACCCTGTTCTGCATCTGTGGGCAATTCATTCATCTATTCCAAGGTCTAAAAGTTTTAGGAAACATTTAGTGGCTGGATCGTGGGAAATAACCTGAAGAGATGCAGGGGGACATGCTAATGAGACATCAGAGAGATCAAATAGATGCTGACGCAGGGCTGATCATCTAGGCCAGCGAGGATCGACAGAGCCCGGCTACCAGGGAACAATGAGAGCAAATGAAAAGAAGAAAGGTAGTGCGGGGCTGATCAGGTTCAAACAGTTCAGTAAGCTGTAATAATCAATGAGAGAACACGACGCTGGAAGAATGCATCACTACAGAGAGTGAGAGAGCAAAGAAATTCATTGGACACACGACTTAACTCACAGACTCCAAGGTGAATATGGCTGTATTAGAAAAGCCTTGACGGAGCCAGCCAGCTGCATGCCTAGACTTTACGGACATTTACTGAAACAAAGGATGCCCAGCAGGGAGGATTATACGTGGCTCTCAACATGGAAAGAAATTAGAGTGTTAATTGTAGAGGTAAAGAAATGTGCAATTAATTGAACAAAATAGGCTACACTGCAGTTGATAGTCGTGCCTTTATGTTAGCTTATGTCACAGTGGGTACAAAATGTGTTTACTTTGTTCATGACAATTACTGCCAATTTTTGTCTACTTACTACAGGCAGGCCCTCAGTCGACGTATTCCTACCTTTTAATTTTTTGTGTTTTTCCAGCTGTTCTTGCTCTGAACGGGAAAGGTGCTGTTCAGTGTTTTGTAGGTGACAAAACTGAGACACTTGGTAATTTAAATAATTCTCCTACATTTCCATGGTTAGTCCGTAAGGGAAGTCGGCCAGAAACTCCAGTTTGATTGATGTGAAGTTTCCTGATGCTTCTCTTTTCTAGGCTTCTTGTTTTATACCTGTCTGCTGCTGGCCTGATAGCCCAGTCCTTGCAAATCTGAGGTCCACTCGCTCCCTGCAAATTCTTTAATCAGGCTCTACTAGCAGGCCTCCTGTGTCCTGTGTCCCTGTGCCAGTATGTTGCAAGTAGACTGAGATGTGTCCCAGGATGGTGGAGTTGACTAAAATGGTAGTAATGACAACAGTGAAAGAAACCGTGCGGTTCGGGTACCACTCAGAAAGAACAAAAAGCCCTGCTGGTTGATTGCACGACATCTTAGTTCACAAGACAGGCTCAAATTCCAGTGATAGTAAAATGTGAAATAAAGTGTGTTCGAGGATGATAGATTACATTGTATGCAGAAGCACACAGGGTCACACTGCGAAGTGCTTTCCCTACTGTGCCTCACATCCCGTAGAGTTTGAAAACTTCCATCCTTTGTAATGGGATGGTGATGGGTGTCCATACAGTAGTCAGAGCTGCCAACAGTGGCCAGCCTGGCCATCCAATTAGTGTGCTCAGCCACAGACAGCCCTGGCTTAGTTAGGGCTGCCAGGTGCCCTCTGAGCCAGACCCTGCACAGCCATGCTCCAAGAAGTTCATGGGTCTCTTACTTGTACCAGAGCCAAGCATTAATGAAGGCACTTGGCATTTCAAGGATGTGACCCAGAGGTGTTCCCTTCTCAGGTTCACATTAGACGGAGATAAGGTCCTGGCCAGACAGCATCACATAAATTAATCGAGGTGTTGGGAGGTAATCAAATGGGAATTATTAGTCCCCAGGAGATACTCACAAGGCTAAGGGCCAAGGACCGCAGAAAAAAACTAAAAGGTCAGTCCAGAGCACACTGTGACAGCAATTCTGACTTCTGCCGGGATGTGAAAGTGAGAAGATAACGCTATGATGTTGATAGTGGGAAGTGAGAAAATAATGACTTCCGAGCTTTGGGTTCTGATTTGACCTTGGTCTGGACCCTTTATCGATCCATTATGTCCAACCGATATTCACAGTGTGCCCATGAAGGCGAGGGCCTGTGTAAAGGCTGCCAGAGGGCACGGTGTGGGCCAGGGTGCATTAGACTTCAGAAATGACTCGAGTGGCTCAGACCTTGTTTTCCCACCTCTGCTTTTCCTTAGCCACATCGTCCGGTGCTCACGCCAGTCCAGTAGTTGTGGTTGGTATGCTCGGCACGCTCCGCCAGTTGCCTGGAGGAGCTTGGCACGGAGTCCCAATGTTGCCAGTGTAGAGAGGTGAGCAGCCCTAACTGGGCAGGATCCCTTTTAGCTCCTTTAAAAGCCCACACGGCAGCATTACCATCTTTCAATTGAATTGTTGTGTGGGCCGTAGGTGTGGCTTGTGCACTGAGTGCCAGTCACATTCTGTTTCCCTTACCTGGGGATGCTGTCCGATAATGCCATGGCTAAGAGTGGCTAATGCTTCCCACAATGCTGTGTGAAAGCTTGCTACTGTGCCCATTTTACAGGCAGAGGTATGCTCATCTTCTCTCACCAACTGCATTTGTATGGACTATGTTATAGTACTGATGGGTTCATCTTGACTTTGAACTGCCCTGTGACCAGGGGCTCTTCACTGTTTCTACTCCAAAAACGCAACCAGGAAGAAGTAAAGTTTCAGCACCTTCAAAGATATGCCTCGGTTTGTCATGATCTTGGATTGATTCTATTTAATTATAAAGAAAGTGGCTAGTATTTTTTTCCATTTATTTATCTGGCATGGGCATATGAAAATGTAAGTGCGCACACAAGGGACATGTGCAGAGATCAGAGGACAGCTTACAGGAGTCAGTTCTTTCCTTTCACTGTGCAGGTTCTGGCCATCAAAGTCTGGTCATCAGGCTTGTCAGCAGTGAGCTTTACTCATAGATCTATGTTGCTAGCCCAGGAGGGTGTCTGGGATGACAAACTAAGGCAGAGCCCGCACTATTCTAGGCACGGATGAAGGTACCGAGGAGGAAGAGCAGAAGACAAGGAGCCTGGAGAGCTGGCTCAAATCCCGAGTCAGGCACAGCCCGTTGTGGGACCCCAGTAATCCCTTCAGTGTCCTGGAACTCATCTGTGTAGTCTCCTAAGCCTGAATGGCGCTGACATGCATGAAATACAGACAGGGAACAACAAAGTTCATGTGTGTGTGTGTGTGTGTGTGTGTGTGTGTGTGTGTATGTATGTGTTGTGTGTCTGTTTGGTTTGTCTGTGTGTGTGCGCGTGTGCTTGTGCGTGTGTGTGTGTGTGTGTGTGTGTGTGTGTGTGTGCTAAGAACAGAGTGTTGTCCTGTGCTGGGCATGGTACTGAGACATGGCGCTGCATCCCAATGCACTGTTAGACAGAGGCAGCTGTTTCCCTCTGTTTTCTATCTTCCATCTGCTCAGCCTCTCCTCCCAATCCTGATCAGAGCTGGGCACTGGGCTAAAGAACAGAGAGCCCTGAAAACTGGCCATCAAGTCAGGCTTCAGGCCAGGAGATTCAGTGAGGATTGAAAAAGCCTCTCTCCAGAGTCCCAGAGGAAAAGCTACATGCATGGAGAGAGGCAAGAGGCGAGAGTGTCCTCCCCTGTGGAGGAAACAGGCAGCTTGGCCATGTTAGGCGCAGCTTCAGCATTGGGCCAGAGTGTTCCACTGTCTTATGGCTCCATGTTCGCACTGTCTACAATTCTTTCAGCTGGAAACTATGCTGTGTCACTTTCTGCAAAAGGGACTCAAGCCTAAGTATGACATGCAGCCAGCCTGGAGTGCCACGAACCTCCATATTACATGAGGATAGATATCCACAGAGTTATCTCTTCTCAGTACCTGAAGCCTGGCAGGGTTCAGTCTCAGCCACAGTGCAAGGATCTGCTAGAATGACTGACATAACCCTCTGATATGAAGGAGTGTGCCTCTTCTAAAATAATTAAAACAGTTATGAGCTTATGCTACATACTCTGAATGCCACTCAGTGGGGCCTGACAGCCTCCTGAACTCAAGAACTGGATATAAGAATTCTTAAAAGAGCCAGGCATGGTGGCACATGCCTGTAACCCCAGAAGGCAGAGGCAGGCAGATCTCTGCAAGTTCAAGGCCAGCCTGGTCTACAGAGCAAATCCAGGGCAGTCAAGGCTACATGAAGAAACCCTGTCTCAAAAAAGAACCAACCCCCACCACCACCAAAATAATAATAATAATTCTTAAAAGTACAGCCGCTGTGCCTGTAGGGTCTGAGCCATCTTCTGGGCTTGACTAGTTCTCCTGTGCTTTCCAAACCATCTGCAACCCCGCAGAGGCCAGGCCTTCTCAGTGGCTGCCTAGACTCCCTGATGGCTCTGGCGAGCTGGGCTTTGCTGAGCCCTGTTGCCCTCACCTGCCTGCCAGAGTTGGATTGGGCTACTGACAGGCAACAGCTCTCTGGGTGGGGCTGGTTACATGATCCAGGTAGATCACAAAGGGCTCTGTGACTTCTAGTTGCAAAGAAACACGGCCTGGCAATCAAAGGCTAATTAGGCAGGCTCCATTTCTTGATGATGACATGAAAAGGTGGGTGTATATTCCCAACTCAAAGAAAATACCTTTAAAATCCACGCCCGTCTCCCAAGTACTTTCCTATAAGACACCACCCTGTCATAACTCCCCTACCCTCCGCAACAGCTCCCTCTCCCTTCCCCTACTCATCTCTCTCTCTTTTCTTCTTTCTCCATCCCTCTCTTTCCCCTCTTTCCCCATCCTCTCCCCCTCCCTTCTCTGTCTTTTCCTTTCCCCTCTCTTTCCCTTCCACTTTCTCTCCCTTCCTCTCCCCCCCTCCTTCCTATCCACTCCTAAGGCTCTTTGCTCTGGCCTTCCCCCTTACATCTCTAATATGTAAATCAAACCCTTGACAACTTTACTATTCCCTCCCTTCAACTGAAGTTTCTCCCAGATAGGAGCTGGAATCTTGATCCTGCCAGCATCAGTCCTCCTCCCAGGAAGGTGCAGGGTGGGAAATGACCAATCACTGTCCTTGTTACAGTCATTTCCGGGTATTGGGACCCATGCTACAATTTGCAGACTCTTCTCCACCTCTGCTAATGCAATTGCTTGAAGGGCACTTTAAGGATAATCATTACCCATTGATTTTTTTTTTCCTGAAGCCTTTTACTCCTACCAGTAAGCTCCATCAAATGCTGGCCACTGCCTCTTATTTGTTAACTGAGGGAAAACTTTGTTGTTTAGTGCCTCTCTAATCTGAGGTCCCCGCTGTTGGCTGTTGCCATGCACATGTGTGAGTTTGTATCCTTGTGTCTGAGAGTGGTGGGTGTGAGGACTGTGTACATGTGACCGCTGGATGTATGTGTGTCAAGGGCCAGGTCTGTGCGTCCCTCTTCATACAGGGAAAGGAGGAGAATGAAACAAGTGAGAACCTCTCAGTTAACACGGTCACACCTGCAGAGAGGCGCTCAGAAGGATGTTCCACACAAATCTTGACTCCAGGAGAGAAGCGACGGGAAAAGATGGCTAGGCATCTTTCCAAGTATCCCCCTTGTTTGCCAGCTCTGGGACCAGCCAGGGTGGTTCTCTACTGGACAAAGAGAGGACTTAATATTGAGGCATGAGGACAGATGGGTGGGCACATGGCAGGATAATGGCAAGGCGTAGAGGGCCCCTTCATTCCCTCAGGCATCTCGTGCTGACTCAGAAAGGAAAGCAACAAAACGGGCAGATAGTGCTTTGTCTTAATGACCCTTCTTGGATTTTTTTTTTCTCTTCTGAGTCAGGGTTTCTCTGTGTAGCCCTGGCTGTCCTGGATTCGCTTTGTAGACCATGCTGACCTCGAACTCATAGATATCTGCCTGCCCCTGCCTCCCGAGTAGTGCTGGGATTAAAGGTGTCCACCACCACGCATGGCCTTAATGGCCCTTCTTAAATGTTCAAACTAAGCGTACCTCATAACCATTGGAACATTCAGAGATGTGCAGAGCGTGTCTACGTCCCAAGACTCAGTAGACTGATGTAGGCTCATGAGCACAAAGCCAGTCTATAATACATGGTGAGTCTCTCTCTCTCTCTCTCTCTCTCTCTCTCTCTCTCTCTCTCTCTC
>OU015746.1:38238637-38261333 GCA_907169655.1 Acomys percivali
AGAGAGAGAGAGAGAGAGAGAGAGAGAGAGAGAGAGAGAGAGAGAGAGAGAGAGAGAAGGAGGGAGATTAGAATTCTGCACCTCCAAGGATCTTACTTTCTTCCACTAGGCTCCATGTCATAAAGGTTTCATCACCTCCCAATAGTGTTGCTGCCTGGAAACCAGGCCTCCAACACATGGGCCTTTGTGGTACACTGAAGATCTACTTACCGTATATCTGAATATCCGACATCAGCACCATAATCTAGTATAACGCAGGAAAGCAGGAAATGCTTGGCTTGAATAAATAAATTAACAGTTATTATTAATAGCCTAAATAAAAGCTCCGGCAGGCTTTGAGATAATGCCAGAAATGGCTGTGTTTGTTTTACAGCTGGGCAGGGCAGACTAAGAGCGGTGGCATTTAAAAACTCCCTAGATCCAAAGGGTGAGGTTTTGCCAGCAAGCAGAAACACTCATCCAGAAGACTGAAAGACCAGATACTCCATGTCAGCCACAACACTTCAGCAGACAGGGTGGATATTTAGGCAACTAGAAATTGTGACGGGTGTGTGGGACCTGGGAACAAGAATTTTAAGAGTGGGGGCCTATTTCTGAAACTCAAGCATGCAACTGTTTCCCTCGTGGGAGCTTGCTGCAGGGTTTGGGTCACCCAATAGCCCCAGAGAATACTTAGAAGGAGCTGTCAATGAGCCAGGACAGGGATGGGATCTCTAGGCACAGATGCAACACAGAAACTAGAGCAGGAAGCACATCTGGAAGGCCCGAGTCTGTGGTCTTGCATGGAAGGAGGATTGAGGCATTGCAGGGAGATGGTTCAGCTGTTGGAATGCTTGCCAGGCAACCATTACGGCCTGAGTTTATGGCCCCAGCATCCATGTTAAAAGAGTGCGGCAGAGTAAAGCTGTCATCCCACGGGCAGATCTCTGGAGTTCTCTATCCAGCTAGCCCAGCTGGTGAGTTTTAGGTTTACTGAGCGACCTTGACTCAAATAACAAGGTGAGTGGAATGATTGAAACATCTGACATTGAAGTACACACACACACACACACACACACACACACACACACACACTACATATACACAAAAAATAGGTAAAGGGTGCAGAGTTTTGGATGTCTCTAGGCCAGACCCAGTTGGCTAAGAAACTATGTGTGAAGAGCGAGGAGTGCCATAGAGGGTGAACGCTTTTTATACTATGCCAGTTGGAGCCTGCTCATGCCTTTCGTGATGCATGCACCAGGCAAAAGTTTCTTTATGTTCCTTTATTGATCACCAACTCCTGAGTGTTAATGAACCATGTCTAGATGAGATCACCGAGGTTTGACTGGCATCTTCTCAAGGCCACGCAGCCTGGTAAGTGGTAGCGGGACCAGGAATCGAACCTAGTTCCACCTGTTAAAACCATGCTTGTAACTGTCATCTTGCAGCCTCCTCTTCTCCCAGACCCATGTGCTCAGCCTGGCTTTGTACCAATAAGAAGATGCCTCTACCTGGCTCTTCCTAATTTATTATAGAGATAACAGAGACTAAAGGGTCACTGGGCTCCAGAGCATTTCCTTAGGCTAGCCCATCCAGACCCTATGGCTCTCCCTGAGGATCTTTCTTTCTTTTCAGTTTTTAACTCTGAGACTCTCAGACTTGGAAGTTCTCTCCAGGCCATTGTCTCAGTATTATCCTCCCTTGTTTTGTCCAACAGATATTTAAAATGTGATCAAGACAGCAGCCTTCCCTATTGGCTATAGTTAAAGTCCTCACAGGTAAATATAAGTGGATCCTGAGAAGACATTCTCAGATGCTCCACTGTTCACTCATCTTTGGAGCTCTCAGACTCCGATACCTTCTGTCCCATCATGCCCCACTAATGACTACCACAGCTCCCCCAATACCTTTGTCAATTGCTGTTGTCCTCTGTCACAGGGGCCTGGGTTAAGCCCCCTACACTCATGATTGCACTTTCTTCCCAATGGTCCTTTATCAAGTCTCTTATGCCCATTTGACTGATGAAAGAAACCAAACCCCAGATCAGTTATAGAAGCAAACCCAGGGGGCATCTCTTCTGAGGCTCTTTTTGCCATCACTTGACCACATTGTCCCTGTTCATACTGTCTTCCGCTTCTGCTTTGAAGAGCTGAGACAGGCTGGAGTCAGAAATACCTGCCTCCTCCTCCCCCCTCCTTCCCTCCGCCCTCCCCCTCCCCCTCCAGACTGCAATCCTAGAGACGGAGGGAGAGCACAAAAGCAAACATTACAGAAAACATCCACTCCACGGAGATGGCTGATCTCATAAAGTCCTGATTTCTGAGCTGTCTTGCCCTGAGTAGGTGGCTCCACATTATTTGTGATCTGACCCGTTTCAGGGTCCCCTGGTCCTTTCCTCAGGTAACCATGTACAGTGTCATGCTGGGACCCATACATACTGACCACCTGCCACCACTCTGCCCATGGTTTCACAGGGTCTGATGGAGGGGAGGCTGTGGCAGAGCAGAGGAGAGCAGCATTACACCACAGCAGCCAGGAAGCAAAGAAGGTTTACCTCTCTGGAAACCCCCTCACAGGTGCACTCACAAGTGTGCCTTGCTGATCTCCATGGAGGTTCTGCATCCAGCCAAGAGGGCAATGAAGATCCATTGTATCCATTTAACAAACAACGTCATTCATTATACAAGGCTCCAAAGAGTGAGCCTAGCCTTTCGGTGACATAGAACCTTCCACATCAGTCCCCAGTTTTATACTTGTCATGTGTCACACCTACTAGCTACTGGGACAGTGTGAACCCTAACTATGATTGTTCAAGTTAGGATAATAGTGGCAACAATAAAAAACAAAACAGCAGACAGCAGTTCATTTATCATGAATCAGATGTGTAACATGCTGCCTGAATATTCACACTTGATTCCTTCAGTTACCCTAAGGGGGCGCTGCTATCATTCTCATTCGACAGATGATTAAGTGGTTGGGGGGACAGATGATTAAGCAGGGATGGCACCTAAGAGCTCATATTACAACATGTCAGAGCTCTGATTTGGAGCCCAGAGCCCAAGTCCTTGGCCATGGTGCTGTAGTACGCCATAGAGATTTGAGCAGCCTGGTCTTGATGGGGGCACCAGTACACTCAAGATCAAGCTAGATGAGTCTATAAGGCCACACAAGTGAGGGTCCTTTCTCCTGGGTGGATGACAAATCAGGACAGGGTTCCTGAAGGCATCACACACAGCTTGCCACGGAATGCTGTTATGGTTCCTGCAGATAAGTAGTGTGGGAGGAGAGAGCAGTTGTAAGTCACGACCTTGTGACACAGGAGGATGGAGTGCTCAACAGAAAAACTGGTGGGTGAAGAAACCACAGATATTATTAGGAGTGGTATCTTAAAGCCTCACAGAGGACAGGCAGCCACCAAGTGACTCACAGCACAGAGCAGAAGGGCCATTGGCCAGTTGGAGAAGGTCCAACAAGCACTCGTGTGGAAAAGGGTGGCTATGAAAGACACAGGGAACATGGGGAACCTGCTGCTGGAAGACCTGGGGATACCTTGTCTCATGGAAGGCTCAGCTGCATCTTGATCACATGCAGCTCTGGACCCAGCACCTTCCCCACGTTGCTAGTACTGCTGACACTGTCTATGAGGGACGCGCCTCCTCTGGAGTTCCAGCCAGTGGAATAGCTCTGAACCCTGCAGCCTTACCATGGACTTCCTCCGTGCCTTCCTCATGCTATTGATGGCAAAGGTCTCCTGACAAAAGCCCATTCTTGTACTCCAACAGTTTGACTTGAGACCACTGAGCACAATCCCCTTGCTTTCATGGGCTGAAGCAATCCCAGATTAAGTTCAAGTTAGCGCCACAGGACCCTGACTATAGCAACCTCCTTATGGCATTCTTTAGCCTTCCAACTTCTATATGAATATAGTCTCTCTTCCCCCATTTAACCACAAGGGAGTTATTAAGTCAAGAGGCAACCTTCCCCCCTTATTCTACAGCTAATACCCATGTTAATGCAAATCTGCCTGTGGGGCTTGGTTAACATTACTTCCTGGTAATTCTTACAGATATTTTATGAAAACAAAGCAGTGCTGGGATTTCCCTGCCTTCCTACAACTGGGAGAGATGTATACTGATGATGTAGCTGACTCTCCCAGCATAGTCAGCCTAACACAACAGCAGATCTGGAGGAGATTCCAGATCTTTACCAAATGGGAAAGGTAGAAGAAAAGCTTCCACAGACCAGAGAGGAAGCCAGGACAGGGGCTGGATTAACCTCCGACTTTGGGAGCTGGTTTATGAGATGAGCTAGCGTCCTGGGAGGACCAGACCTAGCAGACACGTGAGCAGTTCAGCCAGCTGTCTGTCCACTACATATACTCTAACTGGGTTCGCTGGGAATATATGGATGTGGGTTGATGCGGCTTCTGGGAGGTTAGCCCACGCTCACATGACAGAGGACTTGGGGTGGCAGATGCCTTCAAACACTAACACTCTTTACACAAAGAAGGCTCTGTGGGATTCGATATTAGGCAACATGAGTTTAGATCCAGCCTGGCTCTTGCTAGAAATTGAAAACTGGTGTTGGTAAATGTGTCCCCTTCTATTAAACGGAAGTAAAGCTGGATCAATCTCAGAGCATTGCAATAGGAATTAAGAGGTGTTGACCGTGTGCAGGAGCAGGCTGGATGCTAACAGAAATGATAATCATCACTACCAGCCAAGAATATAAGCATAAAAAGGCAGATGGATAGGAATCTCACTCCATGGGTAAACCAGAGGGACGCATACAGGAAAGGGTCGTTGAACCAAACTTCAGAGCTGGGAGACTCCTGGACATCTAAGACCACATTGTTCAACTCAAATCATTCCTTTCCCCCTTCTGGCCCCACCAAGGTTGCCCAGTTCCTTGTGATGGCTGCTAATGGCCTGGGAAGCCTCCACCCATAGTCAAACTGGAGAGTAAGCCTAAGAGTTCACTGGGTGCTGGGAGCATGACCGATGTGAGCTATTAGAGCCAGCTCAGCAGCCAACACCGAACAGCTTATCTCTGCTTCCCAGTGGAGCCAAATCAAATCCATGAAAAATATTAGGTTAAAAAAAAAAGAGAGATGCAAGCTACATTGAGTAAACCAGCTGCCGGCAGCAGGCAGCTAATTGGCTTGTGTTTTTCTCTGTTGGAAAATATTGAACTCATCGGTGCTTGGAAAGCACTGGCCAGATGCTCACCGTCCAGGGTTGGGGGGTCAACCAAAGGTTCATCACCCGTCATCAGCCCCACTGATCCAAGCTCCTCCACCACCACCTCCCAGCCCACTAATTCTTCCTGGTGGGAGGGGTGGGCTTTGCATCAGTGGAAAGAGCAACAGCAGGAAAGAGCTAGAATTTGGTTCTTCAAGCTAAATCCCAGTCCATGCCTCAGGCTCCTGACTACCATGTGTTTATTAGAGAAACATTCATCAGATGGCTGCTGTGAATGATCCGAGCCAGGGCATCTGTGTGATGACTCCATACACTCACGTTTCAGTTCCCATGCTGTTTGACTACTATTCCTTCCTGTGTTATTAAATTATTCCAAGAAATTAGAAGCTTAAATGGTCAGGTCTCTTTGTGTACTGTTGGACTGCATGCACATGTGTTTGCGTGTGGGTACACGTATGTGTGGATGCATATACAGGCAGAACAAATATTTGTTAGTCTGTGGTTTTCATGGGAGTTACCTACATGGACGATCCTATCCCAAGATGTTTCTTCGGCTTATACTTAGGCTGGTGGCTAGGGAGTTGGCTACTTAACAGCAGGAACCAGGAAGATATGGGTCTAAAATAACTCTCAGAGTTGGAAATCCTCAGCTTTTCATTTGTGGTTGGTGAAGACCTAGGTTACTCTTAAAGTGCCACACTCCACAAGCTGGTTGACTGTCTTTGTATCATGAGTCTATGTTCCCCTAGACCAAGGGGATCAAGGTAGGGGTGGGTACCAGTAGATGAGCCTCATTAGAAGTCATGCTAAAGGGTAGCTACATGCTTTCCCATGATATACTCTTTGAAGATGAGTTTTGGATGGAATCAATAGTGGCATGAATATAGAGAAATAGATAGATAGATGGATAGGTGGAATGGCCCTCCCTAGCTTAGGTTCCAACTTTTCTCTATGATAAAGCATAGTATTCAGGGTTTGGTCTTATTTCATGAAGGTTACATAACCTCACAGGGATCACCTAGGATTAAATGTCCTACTTCATTCTACAGATACGAAAATGTAAGCCTGGGGGTAGGGTAGTGGCACAAGTTGTCAAACATGAGACAACTCAGTAGTAAATCCAGGGCTTTCATGAAAGGCTTCTCCTCCAATGTTTCTTCTCCAACAACATGGAAAAGTGCTGTGCACACTTGCCCCCAGAATCCTTACCAGCATTATACAGAGGCAAAGACAAAATCATAACTTGTTGAAATTAAATCCATCTGGCCTTCACTGACCCAGACAGCTTCTCTGCCTTGGCCCAAGGACCCACTGACTTCTGTTCATCCAGCAGATCTGTCCTCACTCCAGACTTCATGTGTTCCCCGTGGAATTTTATGCAGATCTGGATATTCAATGCCATTCTCCCTGGCATGTCCCAGGATGCTTTGCTGCTTTCAGGTGTACCTGCCTATAAACCCACTCCTTATCAGTCTAGGACTTTCTTAAGAGGATCTTTCCCTCCACTGAAACATCCCTGTGGACGCACCATAAACGTTGACATTTCTCCAGAGCAGGATGTTTTTGAAAAAATATTTTAGATGAATGCCAGGCCAAGCCTCACAAAATGTCATGGTGACTTTCCAAAGAGACCTGCCAGGAGCTAGGGTGAGTAAAAATAGCCACTGCTCTGTGTGGATGTGAACAGAGTAAAGATCACAGAGAGAAGAGTTTATTTGTTTTTTTTTTTTTAAATAATTATTTCTAAGTGGTTCTGGGACAGCTGAATGTATCTGACTGGCAGGCCGGCAGGCAGGCAGGCAGAAGCTCCATGTCTGATGCCAGAGGGAGAAGGCAGAGAAGGGCAGCAGATGGGAGAGGGGAGGATGGAGCCTCTGATTCTAGTACCAGCCAAGAGCTTCGGAAGGCTTGGGAAAGCCCTGTTGAATGGCAAGCCTCAGTTTCTCCAGCTCGACTAGAGTATGAGGGAGAGAATAAGTTCATCTAGGAAATGGTATGCTAATGACTACATACAGAGAGCAGAAAAGAAACACAAAGAGACTAGTGCTGACCAGTGGGCAACTTCGGTCAGGGTAAATCAGCACCACGGACAGACCCAGACCAATGGGCTTCTGTTTGGCCAAGGTTGTCACTTGACTTTCACTGAAGCATCTACATAAGCACAGAGGGTGATACCTGACACCTGGGCTAATCATTCGCATGATACCACTCACGAATTATAATCCACAGGCTAACTGGGCTTCCAAGACAGGAACTGGGAGAGCTCCTACCTCCCCACTTCCTGTGAGGATGAATGCAAAACCCAAGGCTTTCCAAGCATTCATCCCCCCAGCATCAAATTAGCATCCTATCCTAGTTAAAACAAAACAAAACCAAACCACCAGTGGCGATTAGGATCTCCAGAGGCATCGATATCTCTCCACTCTGTTTGGGGAGGGAAAACCTTGACTCACAGGAGCCACTGCCTGATGTAAGCACTGAGTTAAGTCCCATGGAATCTGCTAGTCGTAAGAACGAAGTGCCTTGCAGTGACTTGGGTCAGGCGCACAGCATGCTCAGTGCACAGAGCCAGACTCTAGACGGGAGAAAGGAAACATTTATTCAACATTTACATGTGCCAGGCCCTTTCTAAATAACATTAGACACCGGATTTAATTTAATTTTTAAGAGACAACTCTGTAAAGCAAGAATTGTCACTCCTCTCCT
Source organism: Acomys percivali (assembly GCA_907169655.1). Classification (NCBI taxonomy): domain Eukaryota; kingdom Metazoa; phylum Chordata; class Mammalia; order Rodentia; family Muridae; genus Acomys; species Acomys percivali. The sequence goes on from OU015746.1 coordinate 38,246,527, forward strand.
GTATAAGATTCTTTGACATGTTTTCATTAATATTCTAGATAGCATGCAACATTGGTAATGAAATGGCATTTTAGACAGGCTTATCGTTGTACTAGGCTCACACTTGCTGTCCCCTACCCTCTTTTCTTACCTCCCTCTCTCTTAATTTTAAACGCATAAGGAGCTTAAACATCAGAGAGCCAAAGAAAGAAACACACCAAAATTCACGTGACATGGTTGCCAATCTGATTCCAGATGATGCCACATGTTCTTTTCCCTTGAAAAACTGTTGCCTCTGTACAGCTGGATCTTATAAATCATTGAAACATAGCCACAGTTTATACAGAATTCCCAGCCTCTTTGTTGCTCTTTCCCTCTCTCCGCCCCTTCTGTCTGCCTCTGTCTCTTTCTCTCACACATATGGGTGTGCAGACATGCATACAAGCATTTGCTTTTCTTTTAGTTGTAGTTAGTTTGTTCCATTGCTGAGTCACTCCTAAACCCTAGTCTTGACAGAAGGCTCTGGACTTACCTCTGCCCTCACTGACCCATGTGAAGAGTCCCACTCTGTCCTTTGAGGCTCAGCTCAGATGTTGACTGATTCCAAGAGTGTCAGTAAGCCTTCAAGCTCTCTCCTCCACACTCCTATGGCACACACAAGCCACCTGCAGTGAAAGTCATCTTCTAAGTATCCTTGAATCTCAGATGCCTACAGCAGTGTCAAGGACCTAGTAGGACCAGGAGACACACATACAAGGGAAAAGGAGAAATGAAGGGAAAAAGAAAGGATGACTGGAAAGGACGGAAGGAGAAGGGAAAAGAGCAGTGCTTCTTACATGACAGAATTTAAGGCTGTTAGTAAGCGCGATGCTGACAGCCCACATTTATTGAGATACTTGGCAGCCCATGTTCTGTTCTGGGTGCTTAACGTGTATCATCTCATTTAATGCTCGCAATAACCCCGAGGTAAGTACTATTATCACCCCAATTAAGCAGATTAAATTTCTTTTTCAAAGCCACCCAGCTAATTAAAAGATTTTTAAGTAGAAGATTTAGAAGATAAATCTAAAAGATTTAGAAGAAATCTTTTAGTAGAAGATCTAATTAGTGAAAGATTAGTAGAAAATAATTAAAAGTTTGAACCTCAGCAGTTTGGTAGCAGAGCCTTGCGGGACCTGTGTGTCTGTGCTCTTCAAAGACTGCAGGGAAAGAGACACACATGCTGGGACCTACTGACCCTAAGGTGCAGCCTTACCAGGTCGTGTATATCAAACATGAGCTTGGGTGTCAGCTCTACCTTCCTTGAAGGACTGGGAAAGGGACGGCATGTTTATCATCTTGAGCCAGCACACACTCTTGGGACGTTTGTCCCCCACTGTTGCCTGATTCCTGCATGGTGGGTCTTACATCTCTGCTGCCCTTCATGACTCCCATTCAGTTCTGCAAAGAGGGGTCTGTCCTAGGCATTTCCAGTGATCTCCTTGTTCGTGCATCTGAGAAGTACTTAGTAGCTGTGCTGCAGGGGTCATTGCATTGGGGGTAGAGTGGGAGATGAAACGGACAAGGTCTAGATTCTCATAGCCTTTGTATCCTATCATTTATAGCTCATACCATTATTACATGTAATGAAACATGAATACTTCACTCCATGTATACACACATACATGAATACAACATATGTATATATATATGTATTAGTGTATATATGTATTACATATTTGTATATATGTATTATGTATTGCCTACACACAATCTTGGTGTGGTAGACTGGCTGGTAATGGGGCACCATTGGGGGGGTTGCTGAGGGAGGTCCCTTAGTAGGAAACATTTGGTCTCAGCTCTCAGTGAGAAAAGCATTTCCAAAAGAGTGAGTCTAAAGTTCAAGGCAGGTGAGTATGCCAAGCAAACAGTACAGCGTGCATGGCTCCCTACTGAAGGCGGAGGGGAGCAAGCTTGGAGAAGCTGGAGGGACCAGGACCTAGGGCCAGGGGAAGCCATGCGGAGTCACAGAGCTCCTGGGTTTGACTCCCAAGATGAATAAAATTGACCAAAGACACAATTTCAGAGGTGTTACCCATAACTTACCTGAGCTTCCTGGTCTGACTCTATTCAGATATGTCTTCTGTTATAAATCTGCCTTTCTACCCCATATGAAATGAGACACCTGCAGCTGAAAGCATAGTCTTTAAACAATCGAATTATTTTTCTGAGAGAGATGAAAGTTAATTTCTATGCCCCCACAAAGTAGCCAAGTTGCTAATGTTCTGGGTAGTTTTAAAAAGGAGGATTGGCTTCCTTCCTCACAGACTGATGGTAGAGACTATTGGAGAGTCTATTTGAAGCTGGTAGCTTCAAAAACAAATAAATTAATTTATTAAATGCTGCACAAAACAGTATCAAACTATGGGGGCATAATTATTGATGACCAATGGATTGCTTTATAGTGAATTGAGATATTATATAGAGATGTCCGTTGCAAGGTGTTCAAGTACAACAAACAAACAAACAAACAAACAAATACCTACTAAAATTCAACACACTGGCTTCCTCGAACTGGTGTTGACTGTGTGTAGAGCAGCTGGCAGAGCTGCTGAGCTCTATAATAGAGGGTGTGCACGTAAGGTCTTTCTTATTCTCTGCTTGGATCCAATTGTACTCAGACTCCACCCAATGTCTCAGAGGCAAGTGTAGTTTTTCTCAGACACTACATTCAAAGTGTTACACTTCTATGGTTTTAAGGAGTGGCTTTTCAAAATTCCACAGAAACTATATATGTACATCATTGAGTACAAGTCCTTTGAGTATCCAGGTATGAAAATATTTGTAAGGGAAACCAAATTGGGGGGGGGGGAGCCTAATACTAGTGATGTTTCCAAGCATCCAGTGTGCCCAAAATGCTATCTCCACAGTGTGGCTTTCCTTGGAACACTTTTGCTTTGGTGTGTTGTTAACATGCCACTTTCAACTTGAAGGAGCAAATTTTGTGTGAGTTCTTTTCTTCAGGAACTGTCTACTAGGTAGCATGTTCGTCACAGCCACTTATCACAGGAAGTCATCAAACTTGGACTGGAGACCTATCATAGTTAGAGTGCTTGCCTACCAGTACACAAAGTCTTGGGTTCTGTACCTCTGACTACATAAATGGGCATGGTTTACAGAATCCGGAATCCTAGTACAGGGGGTGGAGGCAGGGCTGTCAGAAATTCAAGGTTGTCTTCAGTGATGACAAGTTTATGGCCAGCCTGAGTTATATGTAGCCTTGTCTTAAAAGGAAAAAAAGTCATCAAATTTGTTTTAAACATCAAAAATGCTGTGTGTGTGTGTGTGTGTGTGTGTGTGTGTGTGTGTGTGTGTGTGACGCACACACATCAGTGCAGATGCTTATAGAGGCCAAAAGAGAGCGTGGGAGTCACTCAACATAGGTGCTGGAAATGGAATTTGGGTCTTTTGGAAGATCAGCAAGCCTTCTTAACTGCTAAGCTGTCTCTCCAGCCCGAGCTCTCACTTTCATAAGTCCCGGCACACTGAGGCTCTCACAGCCCTGCTGCTATCTCTCAGGGCCACCTCTAACCTATGAGTAATGTGGTGAATTCATGGGTATCTCTCTCCAACCTTATTCCAAGTCCTATTCAACTCCTATCAACATAGTCAGTACAGCAGAGGTCACACACACACGTTTTACACTTAAAATGTGGTTTTTATTAAAGAAGTGATCTGTTATTGAGACTATAAATTTTCAAAGAAAAGTAGTTCTAGCCAGGTATGGTGGCACATGCCTTTAATCCTTTAATCCCAGCACACAGGAAGGCAGAGACAGGTGGATCTCTGTGAGTTCAAGGCCATCCTGGTGTACAAGGTGAGTCTAGTACAGCCAAGAGTACACAGAGAAATCCTGTCTCATCCCCCCAAACAAAAGAAAGAAATAAGGAAAGGTGGTTCTTTATATTTTGAAATTGAATTTATATTAAAATGATCACCAAGTACAAGTTAAAATGATTGAAAACGTTATTAAGGGGAAACCCCCATTGACACTGAAATTATAATTGAAACTGAATGTTAAAAATGGATATATTCATAAGAAGTTTGCCTGATCTGTATTTTCATTCTCATATTTGACAAGCTTCCTGTGTTATGTATTTTGCTCAATTGCTTTTCTTTTCTTTTTTTTTCTTTTTAGATCTTGCTACACTGGGTTGTCAATTGTACTAGATTTCTGTGGCTTCTCACCATGATGGAGAAAGGCATCTGTTGGGCTGTATATTGCATTTCAGCATTCAGTGAGATATCACCAAAGAAATACCCAGAGGCCTCTCCTCCATCCTTGTGAAGGACGTCAGGTTCTGCTCTGAACACTGTGGGATGATAAGCATGGCACCAAGTTGTAGGAGGGCGTGTCTATACACTGCTTCCATAATGTTAAGTGTCCTACTAATCCCAATGACCTTATGCACTCATTAGTACTCCAAGATACATCGGACATGGGAGATGGCTCAGTGAGAGGTGTTGTTGCCTTGCGAGCACAAGGACCTGAGTTTGAATCCCCAGAACCCATGTCTAAAATGAAAAGAAAAGCCTGGCATAGTAGTGTGTGCTCATAATCCTAGCACATCTGCTGTAAATGAAAAGCAGAGACAGGAAAAGCCCCACAAGCTCAATGGCTGCTGAACAACAAGGATGAAACTGTCCCCAGCAAGACGGAAGGTGATGACAGACACCTGAAGTTGAACTCTGACCTTACATGTTTTTGTGTCATGCCTTTTCCTTACATAGCAACCAGGGTCTAGTCCAGACAAACGGAAGAAGGTTGGCCACCTTGCTCAAGAATAAGTCACAGGGGACCCAGAGACACCAAAGACTAGAGTGGGGTCAAGGGAGAGGGCCAGGCACACAGTGTCACTCATCATTGTCTTCTGTAATGCCATTATTTTTGTTGTTGATGTTGTTCATTTGAGCATCTAGAAAGTGGGGAGATAGCAAACAGAATGGATGAGAATATGTACTAATCATATATCTGATAGGAAATCAATATTACAACATATTTTAAAACTCCCACAACACAATAACAAAATCTCCCACAAGAACTTCATTTCAAATGGACTTGAATAAGCACTGCTCCAAAGACAGTGAGAATAGAGCCCACAGCTCATGACAAATGGGCACCACTTTCCTGGAATGCAAGTGACATCCACTTCTCATCAGGGTGGCCATTACTGAAACATAAACAGAACAGCAACAACAAAAACCATACCATGTATTGGTGAAGCTATACAGAAGTTGGAACTCTCATGCATTGCTAACAGGGATGTAAAATGGTGCTGGTATGGCCACTGTGGGGGAAAAGTGGTACAGTATGTCCTCAGCAAACAAGACACAGAACTACTAAGGGGTTCAGTAACTCCACTTTCGGATATGTACCCTACATAACTAAAATCATCAGATATTCATCTAACACTTACATATCTACTCCCATTCACGAAAGCATCAGCTACAATATCTAAAAGATAGACTTGCTCCTGGGTAGTTGAATAGATAAACTATGAATAATCCATAAACAGAGGCAGATCCTGAAAAGGTTGAATACCTGTCCTATTGATGCTAAAAATTAATACAATTAATGCTTCACCTACAACAGAGAGTTCGGTCCAAATCAGCTGAGTTGACAATACATCAGTGAGGGAAACAGTGCCTTGCTCTTTGAAGTTAGTGCAAGTTGAGGTTGTTATAGCAACCAGCAGATTCAGACTATCATGCTCAGCCGTGGTCTGCTTTTAATTCGTTTTAATGTCTATAGTGGTGAAAGATGTTCAAGGTCTCTGGGAAATTTTTCAACATAAACATTTTCCATGAGCAAGATTGGATGTGGTCATGGGAGGAAGAGGTTCCATTTGGGAGCAGGGCCTTAAAGGATTGTTAGTAGTCCTCAAAACAGACATTAGGAAACAGTGCCTTTGCTGCAGGGACAGTGCGTATGAAGGCCAAGTTCATGATGGAGTTGGTATCTTTGAGGAGACACAAATAGCTCCACACAGATAGGGCATATTGATAAAATAAATCATTGGCAAGGGCGGGTTGATGAAGAAGGGAGAGTGTATGGAGAGAGCAGCCACAGCCAGTCCTGGAAAGGCCATTGCATTTTGCTAAGTGGTCTAGACTTGACTGCACAGTCAGCTGGGAGTCACGGCAGGTTAGGAAATCAAGGCTCACAACATTCACAGCACTTGGGACAACATTCAGATACATGGATGTAAAAGAGGTAAATATTGTCTGAGGACATGGCTCAGTGAGTAAAGCATTCGTCCTGCAAGTGTGAGGATCTAAGTTCAAACCTCCCGAACCTACATGAGGGCAAGTGTGTGGAGAGAACATACATAGTAGTGTGTGGAGGTAACCCCAGTGCTCGTATGGCATGATGGGAGGCAGAGCTAGGAGAATCCATGGAAGCCCATGGGCCCAACTCTCTGACATACACAGTGCTTCCCAAGTGCTTCACACACTTGCTATGGCAGATATGTACCGACACTCACACACATGTACATGTGTGCACACTGTCAATGTATGGACCATACATACAAATCACCTTGGGCCACACTAGGATGGTACTGATTCCAACCAAACCATCTTCCCGGCTAAGCATCTGATGCTCCCGGCCATGCCCTTGTGTTTCGTTTCTAGCTGCCCTCTTACTGTCCTTTATTCTCCACGATGAAACAGACCTGTGTGATAGAGAGTTGGCGGAAAGCAAGAACGAAACAAGCGTTAGTGAATTGCTGCCCGCCAAGGCCGATGCAGCAGCAGGGTCTGGGTAAGGCAGTGGCGTGAATTCCCAGGGATGAGGCACTTGCTGGATTGTGTAGAGTCAGCTATGGGGCTGATGAAGCAATTCTAGTCTCTCTTGTAGGGAACACGAGGATGCAGTCTCTCCAAAAGAAACTCTGCGAAGAAGATAAAAATAGTGCCTCCCAGCTTCCTGTGGAAATCTGAAAGGGTTCAAATGTGCTCTTGTGTCCTTTACTCTCACAAGAGTCTGGAGGAATATCAAAATAAATCTTTTCTGTCCTCTTTGATGGATGACACACTCAGTGGTTTCCCCCAGCATGGTTTGAATCCTGACCCTAGGGTGCTTTCTCCTCCTGCTTTATTAGGGCACATATGATGTGTTTGCTGACGGGACACAGAAGCCACTGTGGGTGAATCACATAGGAACGTATCTAACAGAGAGAACCTGTCGTCACACAGCCAAAGGCTGAGGAAAGACGTCAAGTAGGCACTGTTGTGTACACACTAGGTGCCTATAGGAGGGTGGTCATGAGTTCCTGCAAAAAACAAAACAAAACAAAACACACAAATCACTACTAGACAATATAGTCATCCACAATCCATCTCAGAGATGCCCAGGTTCCCTTTCCTGGCATACTCTCTAGCTCCTCCTGGTAAGGGAATCTCTGAAACATAGTTTCCAGGCTTCTAACTCCTGAGTTTGGGGAGTCACTTTTAGAAAACGGGCATGATACTGAGTTTTAATAGACAATATCTGTTTAGTAGCCAGATCACAGCCAAGATGAAAAAGATTGAATGTTCATCAGTGTGACTATTAAAATGAAATTAGAATTTGCCTGGTCTACTTTCACTTCCATCTTCCTGCTACAGATCGGTTCTCCTGGCTCTAATGGAGACCTTGTGAGGCAGCCAGGAAGAATCCTCCCCCCTCAGTGGGAAACCTACTAGAAACAAAGGACAGAGGAAGATTCCTTCCACAGGAAGGAAGGAAGAAAGATCAGCTGTCAATTGCAAAGAGTAGAGTCCTGAGCTGACTCCAGACAGGAGTCAAGGCGGGATTGCAGCCGCAGGAGGCTGTGTACTACAGGGCTGCCGGGAGCCCTCATGACAGCGATACTTGGCACAGAGCACAGGCTCACTAATGTACAAACTTGCTCTCAGTGGTGTTTTCTCTTGCTCGAAATCTGACAGCTGTGACTAAATAGAGATGTTTTTAACAGTGACTGCTTGCTTGTCATCATTTTTGTGATCATGTGATCATCACTTTCCTTGCTCTCTGTAGTCCACAGGCTGTGGTACCAGAAGGGACCAGGCATGTTCAGGGTGGGATGACGATAGGCATCTCATGCCATCTCACATGTACCTTCCTTTCCCTCCTCTTCCTCTTTTCTCATCATCCCCCACTCCCCAATGACCTTATATGATAATCCAGTGCAGATAAGAAGGTCAAAGCCCAGGAAGATAAAATGTTTGGTTCAAGGTCACGCTGTTTCTCAGTCGGACAGTTTGAATTCTCAACAGCAGCTTCAGACTGGATGAAAGGAAGATACTGTTTTGTACACAGTGAGTCTCAAAGGACCCCCAATAAAGTCCCCAGAGTTTGGCAGCAGCAGGATGACATTTTCTAATGTACTTGACTTATAGTTCAATCTTCAGGTCCTTCCCCGTTTCTCTATCCCTCCTGTTGCTCACTGGCCTTGAAGTCCCTGACCAAAAAGCCATTATAATATAGTTAGGTACCTCTGCCCAGTTGCCCCTTGTATCAGTAAGTTTTTCAGCGCTGTGATAATGCGCCTGACAAAAGCAACTTAAGGAAGAGGAAAAAGATTTGTTTTGGATCACAGCTTGAGAGAGTATATTCAAATTTTGGTGGGGGAGATGTGGTGCTGATAAAGCTGTAGTTGGATTGTGGGGTGGGTGGTCACATTGCATACACAGCAGGGAAACAGAGAAATGAACCCTGATGCTCAGGTCACGGTCTCTTTATGGGTTTGAGAGCCCAGCCTATGAGAGGGTACCACTTACATCCAAAGTGGGCCTTCCCTCTTCAAATAAGCCTTTCCGGAAATGCCCTCACAGACATGCCTAGAGGTGTTTCTCCTATGTAATTCTAAGTCCCATTAAGTTAATAATCAAGATTAACTACCATAAGTCTATCCCTTGTCAGCATACCATCCAAGCTCATAGTTTTAAAACCATAACATTCTACTTTTGATCCTTAAAAACTAAGGGACTTCTCATAAAACTAAATACATTTAGTTCACCTGTTACAAGTCCCATAAATCTTAAAAGTTCTAACTTCATTCAAAAGCCCAAAGTCTCTTTTGAGACTTGAATCAATCTTTTTTTAAGACTTTGTGAGATTCAAAAAGAAGGCTTACATTCACAGTTTTACACAGTGGCCCCTCGGTGACTTCTTTCAAGGAATCCAACCCTGACACTTATTGCCTGACCTTAGTATTTTGCTGAAACCTTAAATCGAGCCTCCATGAACCCTATAAATCTTGCATTTCGTATCCATGTAGACCAGCACCATGAGGATGCTGCTGCCAGGCTCTAGCCCCAGCTTGAAACATTGGGATATCACAGTGGCCTCTTCATGCCTTGCCACTAAACTTGAGAAAATACTTCACCAGTGTCATTCTCATCCCACTCTTCTTTCTAATGGTTTTGCATTTTTACAAACTAGAGCCTTTGCTGGCATGCCACACGGGGGATGGGTGATTCTAGCCCTCAAGGTGCCTTTCCCTGTGATCTCAATGCAAAAATGAAAGCTCTCTTCTTAGCTGCACTGACCTTACAACTGTTCCCTTGCACCTACCTTGTCTGCAGCGTTAACTTGGTCACTTTTCTTTTAAAAATCCCACCAGTTTTCATACCCATCTGCTCTTTCTCACTATAGAAATGACCAAAAGTTGCGAGTAGCAACCATGCCACAGCATGGATGTCATGACAATTACATCTCCAAACTACTTAGTCCATTACTTTTCAATAAGCCTCACTCAAATTATCAGGATATGAAATTCAGTGCAGCCAGATACTATTCCAGAGAAGCAATAGAGTGGCTCATGAAGTGCTACATTTAGCATCATAGGTAGGCTCTTATCCATGGCTGCAAATGTCCACGCTCTCCTTTCAGACCAGTTCCAAAGGTCCACAAACCATACGTTCAGGTTAGTCACAGCAATGGCCTCACTGTCTGTATTAGCTTCCTTATTGCTGAGACAAAATACCTGACAGAAACAAGGAGGAAGGGAGATTTTTTTTTTTTTGGTCCAAAGTTTCAAATGATGCATCTCATCATATCATAAGGATGGTGTGATGATGGGCATGGCTCTAACTGGGGTGACAGGGGCGTGAGGCAGCTGGTCACATAATGTCTACAGTCAGGTCTCCCAGAGAGAGAGAGAGAGAGAGAGAGAGAGAGAGAGAGAGATGGATTGCTGGTGTGTGGAAAGGGACTCCAAGACAGGGCAGAGCACTTTCCAATTTCAGGGTGACTGTTCCCTTCGTACTTAAGTCTCTCTGCAAATGCCCTCACAGACATGCCCAGAGATAGCTCTTAGGCTCTTTTAAACCCTGTCATGTGTTGACAACGAAGATTAATCACTGTACCCTAGAACTAAGAACTATGGAGAGTTCATCTCTGTCTCTGTCTAGGGGAGAATAGCACCACCTCAGTGATCCTAGATGAATGCCTTGTAATTGTTATTTTTTAATTGTAGAATCGCTAGGGAAGAAAGCCTCAGTGAGGATCTGTCTACATTAAGCCTGAAGACATGACTGGGAGAGGTTTCCTTACTGGGGTTAATTGAGGTGGAAAGGCCGAACCTGAATGTGGGCAGCACCGTTTCATAGTCTGGTCTCTGGACTGCAGAAAAGGGGAAAAGTGAGCTGGGCATTACATATGGAAAAATTAATGAATTCTAGGTTAGGGGCATCTAGCCTTCTCCTTCCAAGTGACAAAGTATTTGGAACAGCAGTAGCAGATACCAGCTGAACCAAAAATTGGAAAGCCTGGTAGACAGAAGAGGTTGGAGGCCCCGCTAATGACCATGGGAAGAAGGACCCTGCAGTGTGTCGGCCCCTGTATTCATTAGCCCATCCATCGCCCTCTATTCTGCACCGTGGCTGCATGGGACTAGCTACTTCCCGTTCTATCTGCTTTGAGTTCCTCATGATGAGGATTTGTAACCTCGAATTGTGAGCTAAAGATAAGCCCTTTCTCCTCTAGTTTGCTTTTGTCAGCATATTTGATCACACTAACAGGGAATGGAGCTAAGACACTCAATTTCTCTGAGCCCTGATCTTCTCTGTGCCTGTGCATTGAATGCTATGATTAATCTAATGGGATTTAGAAACATGTGATTAAGTAGAAAGGGTCTTGCACAGTGCCCAGTACATAATCCACTGAGAGCAAATAGGGTCTTTCCACCACCTTTACACCTTAGCATCTTCCCCGGGCTCTCCTTCCTCCCTTCCCTTGTGTCCCTGGCAGTTTCAGCATTGCCCGTTAAGCCACTGTTCCTAATGTCCCTCAACTCTAATGGCCCTAGAAATAACCAAGTGAGAAAGCATTAAAAACATCATCGGTGTGGCCTCCACCCTTACAAAGGCAAACCCAGGATGAAGAGTGCCAGCTCAATTCTGTGCCCTTTCAAAGGGTGGGCCCTAACGTTTCGGGTGGAGGTCCATGGTCCTGTGAAGGTTGGGGACATGTGCTCAAGAGGTGGGATCCTCGCCCAAAGCTTTGAAAGATGCTCTGTGCCTGAGACCTAGCAAGATTCTGCAGCCTCCTCAGCTCCCTCCCTCCATTTCCAGGGTACACTCTTCTGCAAGTTCTCATGAGATAGAACCTAAAGTTAGGCACCAGAGGACCAGCGTGCCTATGCTGCCTGTCTAGTGAGGTGTCCTTAGACAAGACACTATTTCTCTGGGCCTCAGTTTTCTGATATGTGAGATAGAGACCCCAGCAAGGTAAGCCACAGAGGACCTCTGGCCACATTGTCAAATAAAGTTAGCAATCACAGTGGGTTCTGTTGTACCGAGTCCTTTATTTACACCCATAAAACTGCCAGTAAGATCATGCCAAAAAACTGCTAGATCCACCTCTTAGAGATCATCCTGCTGGCCTTTGGAAACATCATTAAGGTGTGCCAGAGCTAAGGTGGACTGCTGTGCTGTCTCCACTGCACTACCCCAAACCCCTCACAGTCACTAATGTATCCACCTAATGTTTACAGAAACTTGCTACAGACTAGACATCTTTCAGGAGGATCAACTCATCTCATTCCCATGGCAACAGTGAAGGAAACTGAGATGCAGAAGTTCAAGTGACAGGCTCAAGTTACCACAGAGCCAGAACCAAGCCTGAGGGATGCTAGCACCAGCACCTAAGCTTAGAAACAAGCCTATACTGAGGCTGTGGTCCTTCCGTGTGGTCCTTTCTGTTTGAGGTGTGGCTGGTACCTGCTATCACTACCCTGCATCCATTCTCCTTTGAAAAAAGAAGAAGATGATGAAGGGAAAGGCCAGATTTTTCCAACCCAGAGGAGGCTGGGCTGAGATGAGAAACCAGGTGACCAGGATGTCTGGGGAGCACAGATTCCTGGGACGAAGTGAGTGCCGCTGCAGTCATTGTGACAGCTGCTGGTAGCAGAGTCTCTGTGGGGGCCAAGACCTGCTAATGCATTTTGTCACTTTGAGGAGTTCCTCCAATTACATGTACTGGTCAAAGGCCATGGTTTAAAATGTGCTGTGGCGTACGTTACTAATCTCTTTTGTAAACCCAGGTGGTACAGAGTGGTGGAATGTCAGAGCTGGAAGGATTTTTAGAAAGCAGGGTCTGTGACTCCAAACCTTTTACTCATTAGAGGCCTGCTTGTATGAGGATGGGGAGTCCCAGAATTATTTTCCCAGAATGTCCAAGTTCCAGCTGTGTTGATTCAGCAAAATAAGATGATCACAGCTTGGTTTCATGTTATCTTATTTTATTCAATTGATTAGTTCGTTTTTAGATTTTTTTTTTTTTTGAGAGAGAGAGAGAGAGAGAGAGAGAGAGAGAGAGAGAGAGAGAGAGAGAGAGAGAGGCTTGCTATGCAGCTCAAGCTGGTCTCAAGCTTACAATCCACCTGCATCCATGCCCCAAGTGTTGAAATTACACTGTGCTTTTATTTTGTTGTTCTTTCTGTTTTTCTTTACTTTTTAAAAGATTTATTTGTTTGTTTATTATATACAGTGCTCTGCCTGCATGTACACCTGCAGGCCAGAAGAAGGCATCAGATCTCATTATCGATGGTTATAAGCCACCATGTGGTTGCTGGGAATTGAACTCAGGACCTCAGGAAGAACAGTCAGTGCTCTTAATCTCTGAGCCATCTCTCCAGCCCCTCTGTGCTTTTATTTTAAAGACATTCTCCATTGCCCCTACATGTCTAAATGATAAAAGCTTGCAGGAGTTTTTTGACTGGTTTTTTAGGAGAAGTGGTTCTTTTTGCTAACTGGCCTGACTATCCTTTTTTGGCCTTGCTCGTGTTTCCGCTTGACCAAGGTTCCTGGGAAGCAGATGAAACTGGGGGTGTTTGTTCTATTTTTGGTGATAGGACCAAAAGGCTTTAGGTTTTTCACTAAGGAAACCCCACACAGGATTGTGGATCCCCTCTGAAGTTAAAAATTCCAAAGCTTTCCCATCTTTCAAGATTTATCATGGAAGTATCCTCGCCTGGCTTTAACCCAAGGTTCACAACTTGCCATTTGTCTCCTGGAATGAATTTTTCTCTCTAAAATGTCTATAAAGTCATATATTCTTGGGCAGAGTGGGAGAGCTTAATAGATTTTTAAAAATGACGACACCCAGGTGTAGGGAAAGAGCAGGAAGATAAGAATTCGTGTACACTGCAGGTGCAAATGCCAATTCTCACATCTCTGTGTGTGTGTGTGGGGGGGGTGTGCTTGTGTGTGTGCACGCTGTGCCTGAGCTCCCATGGATGTGAGCACATGTGTGTCCTTCCCTGTGGAGGCCAGAGGTGAATGTATGTCTTTCTCTCTTGTTCCCCACCTTACAAAAGAGACTGGATTTTTATCCATCTAGTTTTCAGTTACATGTCTGGGTCTGGGTATGTGCATTTTAGTGTAATGAGTGAAGTATCAAGTTTGTCTAAGTTGACACTTAGCAGGATTTCTGGGGAGATTGCTCAGTGGTTAGAGTAAGCACCGCTCTTGCAGAGGACCCAAGTTTGCTTCCACCTTACTTTTTCATGAAGGGTCTCTCATTGAACCTGGGCCTCACTGGGTTGGCTAGATTGGCTGGGGATCTGAGTTCAGGGCCTCGTGTTTATACAGCAAGCAATTTACCTGATGGACCGTCTCATAGCCCCAAGTTGTCACAACGGAAAAATGTGGCGATGCATATCAAAAGCTCCGGAATTAATAACGTTATTAGATATGAGATGCCACAGAATTTCATATACAAGATTGGCTATTACAATATTACTTAGGAAAGTGTGGGTGGGTAGGTGGGCGGGTGGGATCTTAAATGTGCACAGGAGGGGATTTAGGTACTTACGGAACATCTGTGTAAGAAAAGAAGACTTTCATAATAGTGAATGTGCTTCTTGCCACCAGCCAGCTCAATTCACAAGTAATGCACATGATACACACTAGGTATCAGTGTGCAGTATATGCTGTCAGTGTGCCCACTTTACAGAAGGTGAAACTGAGGCTCCAAGAACAAAAGCAATTTGTCCATACGGCCACAGACAATACGTGGTAGCATTGGGATGTATGCCTAAGATGCCTGGCTCAAGCATCCACACGATCAGATCGGACACTACTGGAAGACCACCTAGTAGTTTGGTAAAGGTGTATGAGCATGGTGGGGTATGAGTAAAGGGACCTGGAATCTAGGCACCGGCATTTGAACATCATGGGAGAGGATTGCCTGTGTTTTGTACTGTCTTCCTTATGCCTGTCTGTATTTTTCAAATTCATTGCAAGGGCATTTGTTTTTGTTTAATTGGGAAAATATGGGAGATTGATTTTTTTTTTTTTTT
>OU015746.1:38265627-38287138 GCA_907169655.1 Acomys percivali
ACACACACACACACACACACACACACACACACACACACACACACACAAAGTTTAATAAAAATATGGATTATGGCAGAGCGCAGAAGCTGGAAATCAATGACAGTCTCCTGGCTGTCAGTGTAATACCTTCCTGCCAGCCACTAACTCACAGGGGCTCGGGCAGCTGAGCTCAGAATCCTGTCAAGGGAGCAGAGCATCCTGGGAAAGGATGGGAGGATGAGTGTGGGCACATCTCAAGGCTGCCAGGGAAGCTGTCTGGGCAGGAAGAGAGACCCTAGACAGGGAATGCTGGGTTCTAGGCCTGCTGGCAAACAGAATTTTCAGGATTAGTGTTGGTGTTGGCCAGCTCTTTGTTACTTCAGTGTCATTAAATTTAAGTCCAGAGTCCCTAATAGAAAACAGTAGCGTACATTGTGGCCATCCATCTCTGAGTTATTATGGTTTGTTATAAACATCGGACTCCAGCACATGGAATAAACGCAGCTTAGCTGCACAAAGCATGCTGATTATGTGGGCTCCCTCCTCAGCTCATTAAAGCGGTCCCCAATGTTTGTCTCATTAAACCTGTATTGCTGCCTTGCTGTCGTCTGGTTGCTGAACACCCTACAAGCAATAAAAGCTACTGTCTTTAAAAGTTCTCTGTAATTCCCATTTTCTAGAAGTCACATTGGAAACCCTGACTCCTGCCTTTTCTTTGTTCTGGAAGTAGATCTTGACAGGTAGACCACATCACTGGTCATCCCCAGAGCAGTCTCCCCTGGCCTCTCCCCTGGGCAGAGATGCACTTCTCTACAGGCTGACTGTAACTAGGGCTCACACCGCCATACCAGCAGGCACAGAAGGTAGCCATTGTCCAGGCTGAGGAGAAACATATGGATTAGATCCACAGAAGCCACAAGATCACTTATGAGAACATGCCGCCAACTCAGTCTCCAGCTGCCGATGGTCGGTTTTTCCTGGGGGTTCTGAATCCATTTGGGTTTTCAGGACCATGTGTGTGTGTGTGTGTGTGTGTGTGTGTGTGTGTGCGCGCGCGCGCACACACACACGCGCGTGCGCATGATCACTACCCCATGATTGTGAGATGAGGCTGGGCTTCCAGCTCATTTTCTGGTGTGGGGAAAATCATTGTTCCCCCTTCAAGCCTCATTATCACTGCTATGGCATGTATAGGTTTTGGAGAAAACGTTCTCACACCGAAGCTCTCTCTGGAAAGCCTGACGCCAAAGGCCTCGGGTTGGACTTTGGTAAAGACACCAGGTGGGTGACAGCGGGGTCCTCATCCCATCCAGGAGCACTTTCAGCTTCTCCCTCCAGCAGGCTGCTTGGTACCCACGCACTGAATCCCTCTGACTACTTTGCCTGCAATCCTCCCCCCCTCTCTGCATCTATACCTCACGCCACCACTCAGGTAGATAACTCAGAGGCTTTCAGTCCGAAGGCTCCTGGATATTGGTGTGACATCATTTGTATTCCATCCCAATTGTTTATCACATCACAGTGTCACATATCGACACGACTGCTCTATGAGGCCCAAGGAGGACAATGAGAGAGTCTTCTCTAAAGAACTAAAGCGCAGGAAGAAGAGAGCAACGATGATATGACTATAACTCCTACGGAGCGAGGCAAGGATTCCACTGCCAGGCTAAAGGCTGGCATGATCACGTGCTGCTGTCCACCTCTGCCTCTCCTCTTCCCTACCGGATCCCACTGTCCCTCCATGTTAGTCAGAACTGCCATCACTGTGGTAAATACTCAAGAGGAGCAAGTTAAAAGAGGAACAGGTTTGGGATCACGGCTTTAAAGGCTTCTGTCCACAGTCAGTTGATTCTGTTGTCTCTGGCCTGTATGGAGACAGAAGCATGCAACAGGAATGTGGTGGAGCAGAGAGAGCTAGCTCTTTATCTCAAGGCAGCAAGGAAGAGTGGGGAGGAAGGGAGAGGAAGGAGGGGGAAAGGGAAGGAGGAAAAGGGTTAGGAGGGGAAGAAAGGAGAAAAGATAACAAGAGAGAGGAGGAAATGCCAAGAAAGAAGTGGGGGGGAGGAAGAGGGAGGGAAAGGAAGGGAGAGGAGAGGAATGGAAAAGAGAGGGGAGGAGAAGAGAAGGGAGGGGAGGGGAGGGGAGAGGAGGGGAGGGGAAAAGAGGAGAGGAGACAACAGGTGAGATGGGGCCAAGACATATCTTCCCAGGCATACCCCCAGTGTCACTTCCTCTAACCAGGTAGGCACCATCCCCTGCTTTCCATCATTTCTCGACAGAGTGCTATCAAGGGGACCACTAACCCTGTGTGGGAATAAGTCCTAGCACCTCCTCTCTGCAGAAAGCTCCTATGGGAGAAAGCTGTATAATACAAACAACTAGAGGTTTTGGAATCAGACCATCGCGGGTCTGGCTCTGCCTGATTTACCGCTAGGTTCCCTGGGTAGCCATGGGCATATCTGTCTTTGGTCCACTTCCTCAGACGCTGTCTTCAGCCTGCAGAACCTGGGCTCCCCTCCAGACAGCTGGAGGCCAGTCATCCAACTGGCTTCCTCTTCCTAGCTGCAGTGCTACACTTCCTAGAAGCTCCTGTAGCCAGGTAGTGTCATGTGACCAAATTCTGGCTGAGAGACTTAAGCCACTTTCAGATCTGGCCACAGAAAATGTCCCTTATGGCTCTGATTTTTCCTCACGGTCTGTCTGCTGCCAGCCGATCTTTTCCCAGCCTTGATTCCTGAACTATCTTCTAGCCTCTCTTCCATCTTTAATAATGCCAGATGGAGCTCGTGTAATCGGGAGTAATAACTTCTACTGGGCGAAATGACTGAGGTTTGGGAGTTCATCTTTTATGGCAGTTAGCTTTGTACTTTAATGTGTATCCCATGTAGAAAGGGCAAGGGGAGGATCCGGAGCCCAATTCCAGAATCTTCTTACTGGTCACAACCCCACAGAGAACTAAGGTCCACATATGGATTTATATATACGCCTGTACCCTCATTTGCTCACATTTTCATATTTTTCTTTTCTTTCCTTTTTCTTGCTGTCTCTCCCTTATCTGACCAGATCAACCAAATCTCAGGCAGAGGAGAGGAACTGGTGCCTGAGATGACAGTCCAGAGAGAGCCTCTCCTCAGAGCTGACGACTGTCCTCCTCACTGACCGTCCACTGTATGGACTCCCCTGCACCTGATTCTGCCTTTGTGTTAGGATCAGACACCTTCTATACCCCCGCTCAATCAGATGTGCCCTGGAGACAGGGTCAGGCTCATCAGCTTGGGGAGGGAGGAGAGGACAGTGGCTGGCAGCTCTCCTCCTGCTCTTAGATTCATGGGAAACCTCATACAAACAACCCCACCCCACCCCATCTCCACTGCCACCCACTGTTAACGCCGCCACCTTGCTGACTCCAGGTGCACACTGACTGGGCCCCCTGTGGATAGATGGTATCCCTGTTGTCATGACAACCAGCCAGGGAGACTGATGGCAAGTGTAACTTCATTCCTGCAGGGAGGGCACGGAACGACAGGGCATGTCAGGGAGGGGGCCTTTAGAAGTGTGGAAATGCAGAGGCAGGAGGAAGG
This sequence comes from Acomys percivali, assembly GCA_907169655.1. Lineage (NCBI taxonomy): Eukaryota > Metazoa > Chordata > Mammalia > Rodentia > Muridae > Acomys > Acomys percivali. The sequence continues at coordinate 38,269,188 of OU015746.1, forward strand.
CTGACATGAGATTTCTGCACGCTGTGTGCATGCTCTATGCCCTTAACAACCCTCTTTGCAACACCAAGACTCTAGCTTTCCTCTCTCACCACTTCAGTTACTCAAGAGTAGGCTCTGGGGAAGAAAGCATTGAGGGGACACATGCAGCAGCAGGTGACTAGCACTTAACAAATGTTTCCGGAACCCTGGTTTAGCCCTTACTGCTAGGGCGATTGCAGAATGTCAAAAGGACCCCATGCCTAGGCAGAGGCACTACTGACACAGAAGACACCCCGTGGTGAGCAATGACAGGTAGAAAGGGGGAAGAGGTGAGACAGAGAGGTCTCTGGGCAGGAAGTGAACTTCCCAGAGGGTCTTGGATTCCCAGTGCATTTTGGACAAGTCCCTCAGAAGGAAGCTGTGATCTGACTTGGCTATGAATTTCTGTGGTTCCCTTGCAGAGATCAGATGGCAGCAGGGTGGGAAAAGAGGGGATACAGAGGTGCCAGAGAGGGATGCTAAGGCTGGGGCAGGGTCAGGATGATGAGTGCTGATCAGAACTCACAAGGGGCCCTCACCAGGAGAGGAGAAAGGGACAGCTGAGAGATCTGTGCCTCAGTGACTGGATCAAAGAGCAGAAAACAGAGAAGGATGAGAGTCTAGCTGGAAAGATGGTGGAGGAAGAGAGAGGAAGCCATTAAGAAAACACCTCCTTCGTGAGTCTAAAATTCTGAATGTAATTTTAGATTCACCAAGATAGGAAAGATGTTTTTTTCAAGGCTGCCAAATACAAATAGCCAAAACGATATGAATGCAACATATATATCTATAATTCCTGCTTGTGTCATGGTTATTCTTGCTGTAGGTGGTTTATTGTATATGTGTGTAGGAATATAAATGTATATGTAAAAAATATTTAATAAAAATTAAAAAAGAAAAAAAAACCACCTCCACCCAGAGCATAAGCAAGCTTTTTGCATGGGCTGTGGGCCTCCTGGGGACAGAACACCTACTTCTTTTTCTTGTGACTTATTTGTGATTCTGGGAAATTTTGCAGCTGCGCTGGCCCAGGGTTCCATCCTGTGATGCACATACCCTACTGTGTGGCCTCGGGCACATGTCTTCAGTTCTCTCAGCCACATGGTACTCTACACCCACTGGCTGTCATCCAGAGATGCACGGGCTTGCACTCAGAGCTGTGCACTCTAGACCTTGTGGCTTGAAGAACCACCGTGACCCCATTAATCAGGAGAACGCTGAGAATAAGGCAGCCTCATGCCTGTTCTGAGTTAGGACCACCTGGCTCTCATCAGTGTCCCTCATCAGTTTTGTCTGTGCTTTTCCCAGGTAGCCGTGGACTGTGCATGCTTGGGGTGGTGACAATAATGACCCCAGGGGAGCCTAGAGATGGGCTCTTCCTTTTTTTTCTTTAAGTTATGTTTTCTTGTTTATTTATTTATTTATTTATTTATTTATTTATTTGTTCATTCACTTCACATCCTAGTTATAGGCCCCTCACTCCTCTCCTCCCAGTCTCACCCACCCTCCCTGCCCCCTCCCTCTTCCTTATTCCTCAGAAAAGGGGAGCCCCCACCCACCCCAGTTCATCAAGTCACATCAGGACTGAATTCATCCTCTTCCCCTGTGACCTGGCAAAGCAGTCTTGTCAGGGGGAAGTAATTGAAAAGCAGGCAACAGAATCCATGTCACAGACAGCCCCTATTCCCCTTATTAGTGGACCCACATGAAGCCTGAGCTGTCCATCGGCTACACCTTTGAAGAGGACCTAGGTCCAGTCCATGGATGGTCCTTGATTGGTGCTTCAGACTCCACAGGCCCCTCTGGGCCCTGGTTAGTTTGCTCTGTTGCTCTTCTTGTGGTGCTATTGTCACCTCTAGGTCATTTTCTCCTTCCCCCACTTTTCCACTAGACTCCCTATGCTTCACCCAATGTCTGGCTGTGAGTCTCAGCATCTGTTTTGAACCACTGCTGGGTAGAGCCTCTCAGAGGACAACTCTGCTAGGCTCCTATCTGCAAACATAGCAGAGTATCGTTAATAGTGTCAGGGGTTGCCTCTCTTCCCTGGGGTGGGCCAGGCATTAGTTGGACATTCCCTCAAACTCTGCTCTGTCTTTATCTCTGCACATCTTGTAGGCAGGGTAAGTTTCGGATCAAAGTTTTTGTGGGTGGGTTGGTGTTCCCCTCCCTCCACTAGGAGTCTTGTCTCCATGGCCCCTGCACCTAGGAGTCCCAGTTAGAGTCTCTATTATATCCTCCAAGAGACCTATTCTGACTGAGGTCTCCAGTTTGTCACAGAGATGCCCCCACCTTGTGACCATTTTGTTTCCTATACCCCAGCAGGCCTGTCCCTTGCAAGTACAGCCTTCCCTACTTATGGACTTCATTCCACTCATACTGAGTTTTCACACTCATGTTCTCAACTACTTTGAATGTCTCAAAAGTGGGTTTACTCATTGTCTTACTGACTCCTTCAATAAGCAGAACAGATATCAAGGCTCCCATGATAACGATAAGGGTGCTCATCTGACCAACTCCCTTCTACCTCTATGAAGAAACACAAGTAAGATATGTGATTATTGTGGACCTATTAGCTCCAATGTTCTGTGCCAATGAGGTACACACACAGACACACACACAAAAGCCCACGCGCGTGTGTGCACGCACACACACATGATAGACGCAGCTCACGGTAGATTTTAAGCAAAATGCAAATGATTTCCCTAGAAATATCTCTTCATGTCCTACAACATATGCCTTAGCCTTCCAGACAAAGTACTGGGGAGGGATAGGATTGGAAAATTCTCAAACACTGACACTAAGTTCTCCAAATTCTGACATTTTTCTCCTTTCTTATCCTGGAGGCCCGGAGATCTCCCATAGCCCTGCATTGGTATTCATGTGATTCTGAGATTTCAGGACCCATAGAAGCCTAGGCATGCAGGAAGAGATGAGAGGTGTGAAGTCTGTGAGTCAGCTGCAAAGGAGAAAAAGGAAACCAGGGTGGGCACCACATGGGAAACTATGTCTGTTTCGTGACCCTGGGTTGGTTCCTTTGAAATCCTTTCTCATCACTAGCCCATTGTGTATTCACACATTGTCCTTGCCTGAGAGACACACCTTAAAGAAGTGTAACCTTCGTGTTGAGGAACTTCATGGTCTGACTGCTGAAGACACAGAATAAGTCCCGAGCTGAATCCTCAATCCGGAGAACTGCAGGCGGTACACATATTCCTGTCATTCGTGGTCACAGAACTCTGAAGGTGAGGTCAAACAAGGTTAAGTCTTACTTGAGGAAAGACTGTAAGGATGGCTCATCAAGATATGACCCCACCACAGCAGCAACAACTCAGATCAATATGCAATCAGGATAAAATCCCATATGGCCAGACAGAGAATGTGAAATCCCATTAATAGTCATTCCTCTTTTCTTGTAGCTTGCGAAGGCATCTGTTAAAACAGAAGTGGTCCTGGTAGACAGGAGGCCCACGGATCACTGTGCCTTATCTGTCTTAACCATCCATTATGGCTTTATTAATTAGGATGCCTTAAGCTGTATCATAGAATCTTGAAGCAAGAAGGCCATAGGACAAATCCATATGAAGAGAGGAAAAGCTGTGGATAAAGAGGGTTCGTAAAGTACCATACATTTTGGGTTTTGAGGAAGAAGAGGAGGAAAAAGGTAAATCAAGGAAAGCAAAATGAAGGTCACCAGTGGCGTCTAGAGTGGACAGAATTCCATATGCCAGGAGGCCAAGCTCTGAAAGGGTTGTTCCTGTTACCCTCTGCTTGCTTTTCTGGGGACTTTTGTTCCCTTGTCTCTCTGGACTAGGTTTTCTCACACACCAAATGAGGCATGAGCCAGCACAGCTGTATCTTCTGACTCTGGTTCCAGCCAGGGTCAGGACCATATTTATCCCCTGATTACTAGAACCTTAGCAACAGCAGCAGTATTTATATTCACTTTAGAACTCTCTAGTGTGTTAAACTTGCTTATGCTCATTATTCGACCTGGCTGTTATGGAGAAGATAAAGTCATGCCTACAGAAGAGGGACCATTTCACAGAGCAGGAGCCTGTGTTCTGTTCAGGGCCCAGAATAATCCCTTGTGCTCAGGTGATTAGTCCCAAACACCTGTTGAGAGCTTGAAATGTATGAGCTAACATGCCCTGGGTCTTTCAGAGAAAAAGCCTCACACCTTGCAGTATGATACAAACTCTTAGGCCACCCATAGATGTATTTCCCTAAGCCAGCCACCATGCCTCTTTCCCTGATCAACCCCACGAGCATCCTTCAAAGACGTGTGAGATGTCCTTGGAGACATGGCTGACAGCAAAGAAAGAGGCACATCTGCAGCGATTTCTTGAGGGCGGCATGGGTTTGCTGGGTTGACGGGAAAGTGTAGAGTCTGTTTGCCAATCATCATTGAACTGTGTCTATCTGCTCTTTCAAGTTTCTGTACAGCCAGAGTTATCTCATCCGCAGCTGGCTATAGAATTCCAGCTGTGCCCAAGACTGAAGTTTCCAGAGCTCATCTCTGAGCTTACACAGGCTTTGTTTATGTCCCTTAGAACTTTATTTCTTCTGTCTGTCAAATGAGTTGGCCCTAGAGGGAGTTGTACCAGCCAATAGGATGACCTATGGCTATGAATACTCCCAAGGGCATAAACGCCTCTGTTCACACAAACATGACTCATGACCCTATATTCCACATTGATGTAGAGGAAGAAATGAGGAGGAAAAAGGGAGGAAGTGGAGGAGGGAGAAAGAAAAGGAAATGGGAAGGAGAGCTAATGTATAGCTCTTTAGCTTCTGCTCCCTGGGGTCTAGGAGTGTACTAATTGTCTGATAAAGACACGGGATCAGGGTGGTGAGAGTTCTTACATTGTACATGACAGTGATGGAGGTTTATGGTTAAATGAATACAAATTAGGAAGGAAGGGCAGGTGCCTGGGGGGGCGGGAGGGGGGAGTGGATCATAAAAACAGAAAGCAAATCTCTATACTCAAGTCCCCACCTGCTCCCCTCCCCTCCCATGTAATTTCAGAATTACTGTTTTCTCTGTGCAGTTTCCAGAAAACAAAAGGCATCTGTGCATGTAAACGAATCCCCCTCTAATCCTCTCCCATCCATTCCCTGAAAATTTAAATAAGAAAAAAAAAGCTGTTTCCTAACTGAATATGGACCCGAACTCTGTAAACAAAATAAATCATGTCACCAACTTATTTCATGCCTCCGTCTTGATGATTAGGTGAAGAGAGGAGAGGAGAACAGAAGGAGAGGGTTGAGGAGGTACTCCACCTCCTCCCCCCAAAAAACACCACCATTTAATCAGGCCCATGGCTGGCTTAAAGGGGGGGGGGGGGACTCAGAGCTCCAAGATTTGGTGCTTGGGTCTAAATTTGGAGCCTGTTTGTAGATAAGTTGGAGGGAGTTCAGAGAAAAGCCACCAAAACAATTAGAGGGATGCAGCTTAATTGGCCCAGCTTGGCTAAGCAACTGCAGAGTCTGGAGCCAGAGGGAAGACTCTAGCACCAGGGAGGGGGCGGCAGCTTAGTTTGCAGCAGAACGGGGCCCAGAACATAAACTGACCTCAGAGAAGATGTGACACAATGCAGGCCAGACCTGGGTCCGCACAGGAGCCCTTTGGGCTTATACGGCAAGTGTTACTGAGAACAATACAGTCTTAGTCAATTTAATATTTACAACTACCCTGCAAGGTAGGTGTTTTTTATTCTGATTTTTTTGGGGGGGGGTAGGTAAGGAAATGGAGACTTGAGGATGCCAAGGAACTTGTCCACTGTCTTTCTCGTAAAAATAAAGATTTTTTTTTTTTTTACTTGAGCCTGGTTGGTTTATTTCAGAGTTTAGTCTCCTCTCTGGGACATCTCACCTCCTGGCAGCTGTGGAAGGAAAGGAGAGAGGGGAGAGGGAGGGAGGAAGGGAGAGAGAGAGAGACAGAGAGACAGAGAGACAGAGACAGAGAGGGACAGAGACAGAGAGAGAGACAGAGAGAGACAGAGACAGAGAGACAGAGACAGAGAGACACAGAGAGAGACACAGAGAGAGGGGGGGGGAGCGCCCCTCTGGTAAAATGCCCAAGACTTCTGTGCAACTCTATGCTATTGAAAAGCAAAAGAAAGCCAGACCCTCCCTTGAGCTCTGACCCTGTGCTGTGTCTGGAAAAAGCCTGGCCTCTCATCCCTAGGCCTTGTCTGCTGGGTCCTAAGTCTAAGTCAAAGTCTGGCTGACCTCTGCATTTCCTCTGGACCTCATGACCCTCTTTGGCATAGCTAGAAAAGAATTTACTGCAAGTCAGAAAAACCTGGTTTTTAGTTACCACTTGATTTCTATCTTTATCATATTTTATTTAGAGTGTGTGCATGTGTGTGTGTGTGTGTGTGTGTGTGTGTGTGTGTGCTTGTGTGTGCACTTGTGTGTGCACACACGTGCCTGTAGGTCAGAGAACAACTTGTAGGAGTTGATTCTCTCCTGCCACCATGTGGATTTCTTGGATTAAACAGAAATCATCTGACTTGGTGGCAGATGCCTTTACCCTCTGAGCCATCTCCCTGGCTTTTAATTTTGCATTTTCAAAAGAATGGTGTGGCTTCCAGCAAGAGACTTAACATCTCTAAACCTGATCCTCTCATTCACTTAGGAGCAATGAAGTCAGCCTTACAAGGCTGCTGTGGAAGCAAGTGGGACAGCTGGAGTCAGTGCACTCTGTAAACTGAAGAAGGGGATGGTTGTTAGTAGCAGTGCTTTGAATTGTATTTAAATCAATACAGTTGATGCCAGACATCTCGGACTTTCTCTTACTTCAGACCTCTACCTGACTCTTAGTTCCCAAGGCCAGGGGTGTGTTTGTTGTAGGAGCTGGTCTGAGTGAGAGCAGGCTGGCCTGGAAGCACAACTGTGAGGACCAGTCCTCCATTGGCATCTGAACATCCCACAGGACAGGAGTAGGGGAGCGCCTGAACGCGATAGAGAGTCATCACTGTGTACCCATGGATGGCAACCTGCAGCTGAGAACCCAGAGGCACAGGGAACGGAACCTACAGACTAACTTCGTGGGCCCTCAAGATTCAGCAGTTCGCCTGCCATCCAAGGTGAAACGGCACCTTCGGCCAAGGGCAGGATACTGGGACTTGACTGAGTGGGAGTGATAACAGGAGCAGAAAACAGCAAGTGTAGGGCTGGTGGCACAGCTGCGTGATAGGATGCTTGCCTAACGCAGAAACGACAGGTGTCTATAGCATCAGAGAGGCCTTGAAATCTCAATCTGGGCCATGAGAACAGAGGCCACTGTTGATGAAGCCATGAAATCACCCAGGAAATGGTCAATTCTGAGATTGCTGGTGGACACAGAAATGAAGGAGTGCAAGAGAGAGAGAGAGCTTAGAATCCAAAATTCTTGGGTTTATTCTGCCTCAGTGCTCTGATGTTTTCCCAGGAGATTTCCAGGCCTGTATGCAGATTAAACCAGAGCCAGTACTTACCAAGTGTCTGAATGTGGCCTGTTACTTTACAAGGCCAATCGTCTGCTCCTCGTAGCATCCAAGTTGGGAGGCACCAGTGATCACTGTCACCATCTTACTGTGACTCAGGGGTCACAGCTGAACTACCAACCCAGCTTCTTACTTCTCCAGCTTCACCCACCCCTCAGCCAATGGATTCTGCAGCGTTTTCAATACCTCCTCAAGTGTTAGTTTTTGAGGCCCTTTACAAAAGTCACAGAACACTCATGATATGGATACTAAGTTACAGATAACTTAGAAAAACAAGTTCACGCTACCCAGGAAACAGACAGACAATCAAGTCCCCCCCAGCAGGGAGCAGGCGTCCAGCTCTCAAACGCAGTCCTTGCATGATTCAAAGACATTGAAAAGAGGACAATTCATTTATCAGCCAGCTGTTCACTGACATCACAGCTGTGCATGTGCATACAATTGCTGAATCTGTAGTGGATGTTTGGATATTATCGAAAGCATCTCTCCATCCACCTCTCAAGACTTTTGCATAAATGGGCCGTGCAGTCTAAGCAGCCATGCTTGACTTTGGTGCTTCACAGAGATATGCCTTCTGGACTCTTGTGAAAGGTATGGTTCACTTCGCAAATCCAAACAGATGTGCACTGCAATTTGGGCGGAAGGGCACTGCGAGTCCCTGTAGGCTCTTGCATGCATCTCCGGATGCCCATCGTCTACCCAGCATGCAACTCCTTCTCTTGCCTATGAGGAAACTGGAGCAGAGTGGAACGGAAAAGACAGGCTGGATTTGATCTGGAAGATCCCTCTCAGGGACAAGTGGTCACAGTAAAGGGATCAATGACCTTGTATTTGCTTCTCTGTCTTCTTAGATTCTTCATTTTCTTAATTGACCTTCTGTCCCTCCAAAGAGTCTTTGCAAACTTTTTTCTTTACATTCTGTGCTCCCCTGCTCCTGCCCTATGGCTGGAGGTCTCACACTCCTGGTCAAGTCATGTATGTGTCCACCCCACTCAGGTCTTCTTGGTCTTACATGCCAGTATCCTTGCTCAGGACAGTGCATGCCATTCACGCAGGGCTCAGTAAGCATGCAGGGTGTCTGTCTGCTGTCCGCTGGCATGCAGCAATAGAAACAAGCAATGCAGGGTGTCTGTCTGCTGTCTGCCGGAGCGCAGCAACAGAAACCTTCACGTATTAGCTAATGTTACCCTCGATCTTGATTTTTCTTCAAGGCAAGGATACAGTGGGATAGGAAAACAAGCTGGAGTGGACCTTGAGATGGAGACTCTTATGTGAGTGGCTTCTGTAGGGGTCTGGTCTCAGACAGCCACACAAGGACACGGGAGAAGCAGAATACAGCTTGATGGTGCTCTTAGCAAAGCTAGAGTCTTGTCTCAGCTTGATCCTGGGAATCTGAATACGCATAAATAGCACTTTGGAGTTTGCCCCACTTTGAGACAAAGAGACTAGGCTTTCTGCCCCCATATCTATAACCTCTGAAGCGTTGCCTGGTGAACTGACTCCTGGTGGGACTCCAGAGAGAAATTCTCAGCAGACAGGCACAATTGTGAACTACAAAACCTTAAACTCTGAGGCCTGAGTGCCTGACTCAGAAAGGAAGGCTGAGTGGGACAGAGATTGTCTGTTCTAGACTGTGTGGGGCTCACAGTCAGACCAATCTTTGGAGACATATAGAGCATTGCAAGGGTAAAAGCCAGTATACATTTGCTTGCCCAAAAAGCCACTGAGAGGAAGTGCTGCCTACTGCAGATGGATCATCTCAAGGGATCCCTGCTATATAATTCTTTTCCAAGGAAGATTTGAATAAATATCTGTTCACCCCAGATAGGGAGCTGAGGATAGACCAAAGAAATTACTGCATCCACGTCTAGAGTGGTAAAGCATTGAGTTGACTGGGACTACTTACAGCATGGGTGACTCAAAGGCAGCTTCTGTCACACAAAAAAGCCCACGCCAGGATGGATGAAGACTCACAGTTTGGATCCCTGAGCTCCCTGCCCAATTTGAAGGCAGCTCCACTCAGAGCCTCTTCTCTCCAACATTGTATATGCCACTTCTATAACCTTAGGGAGTGGGCCTACGACCATCTTTGTAACTTCCATGACCTACCTTAACCTCACCAGTTTCCTCAGTTTTCTAAGTGAGATGATGCTTATTCCTCCCTCTGGGAGGGAGAGTATCAATTCAGCAGAAACAGCCACAGAGCATCATTTCTCTGCCATGTGAACCTTAGGGGTAATCTGGGGCTAGTCCATCACCAGAGACCTAGAGTGGCCCTGGAAAGTTGGGGCAAGCTTATGTGTCTTAAAATTAAATCTTAACATATGCCACGTCAGATACTTACCTGGGTTTTTATTGACTATGGACAGAAACTAGACCGATAGCTTGTAGATAAAAGATAGCATTCCCAAGTAAAAACAATGCATTTTCTTTTACATATCATTTATTGAAGAGATTAGGGGGATGAAGTCCAACAAGAGGAAGCGAACATACCTAGAGTGGATAGCAGTAGGCAGAAAGGGGTCCCAGTGTGCTTGCTTGAGGTCCTGCTCACATCTCTTTATAGCATTGCTCTCTGCTCTGCCCAAGGTCAAGATGTCTGCTGATCAATATGATGCATGATGTCACACGTCTGAGGCTGAGCCATAAGCTCACGTCATGCATGGCCTTTTGAAAGCATCGTCCAGGTGTCCTAGAGAACAACACATTAAACTAAAATGCCACTCGTGTATACTTGGGATTTAAGACATAGGGCTTGGGCATTGGAAATGGAACTCAGGATATTAAAAAAAAAATATTTTGATCTGATTTCCTAGCTCCTGGTCTTTTTTACCCTCCCTACCCACCCAACTTCATCCTCCCTCCCTCCCTGCATCCAAACAAATGAACAAAATACCAGTAAGACAAAAATATCCTAAGAAACAAAAATCTCACAAAAAATTACCATGGGATGTTTTCCCTCTGCCAGCTGGTATCAGTTGCAAATATCCTCTTCTTTAGGGGTGGGACCCCATATCTACTTCCCCCTCTCAGTGCTGAGTCCCCAACTACCTTGAACCTGTACAGGTCCTATGCATGCTGTCTCAGTCTCTGTGAGGTCATATGTGTATCAATTCTGTTGTGTCCTTGGAATCATTCACCACCCCTGTCTCTTGCAATCTTTCTGTATCCTCTTCTGCATAGACCTCTGAGCCTTGGGGGTGGGGGAAGAGGTTTGATATAGACATCCCATTTAGGACTGAGTATTCCAGTAGCTCTCATTCTCTACACATTGTCCAGTTGTGGGTCTCCGTGTTAATTCCCACCTATTGAAAAACTAAGTTTCTCTGATGAGCGCTGAGAGATGCTCTTAGCAGTATGTCATTAGGAGTCATTGCTGTATTCCTTTAGGAGAACAATATTAATAGCAGGTTTCCCCCTAGGCCCAAAATCTATCTACGCCGAGGTTCTTGGCAACTTTAGCAGTATCAGGTATGGGTTTCATCTGGTGGAGTCAGGCTTAAATCCAATCAAAGAGTGGAAACTCGGGACATTTTACATTTACTGTCAATGTCCCTCAGATCTTTATCATCAGCCTAGACTGATCTTTTAGGAAAATCTAAGTCAGGAGCTAAGGCAATGAGTTCTGCTGAATCTAAATGCTTGAACTTAGGTTCTATGGTCTAAGTTGGGAAGAAAATATCGAGGTATAAAGGATCAGAGAGATAATTATCTGAAATCCATAAAAGAAAAAAGTAATGATATGCTCACATGTTCTTAATTCTCTCAAGAAGAGAGAGAGTGGGTATGGATATGTATTAGTCTTTACTGGCTGTCTCAAACAGGGTGTGTTTCATCCACGCTCACTGGCAAACTACCTTCCTTCTTTGTCCTAGATGTAATGGGGTCCAGCCTTGGAACCCAGGTGAGGGCTGCACTCATGTGCAGCAGTCCCTCCCCCACCAGTGATTGGCTTAGCACTGAGCACATGATCCAGTTCTAGCCAATAAACATAAGAGGAGCCGTTTTGTCATCATTAGGTGAGAGGATTTTCCTTCCTGAGTAAGAAGAAAGCCAGAGTTTGTCCTTCCTCAGTTAAGCTCCTTCCTCCTTAGAGCTTTGATTTGCAAGAACATCATGCTGTAGCTGGGGCTGCCATGTTGTCATACAGAACAGGGCAGAATACTGAACCCTGAGTCCTTGAGGACATACCGAGCTGCAGCCTTCTTTTCATTCATATGAACTAAGACATAGGCAGGCTTGTGGTTTACACCAAAGGTCAACAAGATGTTTCTGTGATGAATGAGATAGGGAATGTCTTCAGCACCATGAACCATGTGATCTATTGTCGTTATAGCCTGGAAACCTTCCACAGACAGTGGGCAAAGGAAAAACTATCTACACCAAGAGCAGCGAGCCACTTCAGTCCATGGGCGAGAATTTTCTAAAGTCTGGCGCAAGTCATAACATTCATTTTCCAACTGTTTATTAAGAATTTCCTCTGTGGTAGTCAGTGTCTAGGTGATGGGTAAAGCAGAGATAAAAACAGATCGGATCTGCCCTCTGAAGCTTAGACACTGCTCAGGGAGGCATGAAATACACAAATGAATAAATAAAGAAGATAATTACAGATTGTAATAGATGCTTGGTGGAGGCGGACTGATGAGATGGAGGCCTCAGAGGCTGCCCAGAGCAGTGGAAGAGAAAAGACTGTGTGACTGTGTTAGTGAGAGAAAGAATTGCTCCAAATGTCATTGGAGCTAAGGGACAAGAAGAACACTGCTGCTTAAAGAAACAGGAAGATTGGCATCAAGTCACAGGCATGGAGAGTACAGAGACACAAAGGCAGGAATCCCTCTTCAGCAAGGGAGAGAGATATAGACAGGGGACAGGTCACATGTGATGTTGGAGCCCAGGACTCATGCAGGGTTCTACAGAGGGGAGTGGGGCCAGTAATGATGTATGCATTAAAATAATCAGTGTGGCTGTCATAAAGACTGTGGAGGAGAAGGAATTAAGCAGAAGTCACATGACACACAGCAGGGTACATGTGACCCTTATAAATCAAGGCTCCAAGGAGGAAGGAGCTACTATAACAGCTGATCATGTCCTTACAAAGATGGCTCAGCTAGGCTATGGTTCCAAGTGTTTCCTTGGGAATGGAAGACACAGACAGAAGGAGGAGGAAATCCTGAGAACCAGAAGAGCAAGGAAGAAGACTGTGGCAGGATAGGCTGGCTTCCCTTTGGAGATTGTCACAAAGCTATGACCCAGTATGGTCCAGAGAGAGGTTACCTGGCACCCTGATCCAAGAGCTAGGATGGGTTCTCTCCTGAGTCTGGCACCTTTGATTCTGCTGTCTAGTCGGGAGCTGTGGGAGCCTATTGGCTAACCAGTACGGGTAAGGGGTTCAGAATGCACACACTTACCACTCTCCTATTCTGTTTCCTTGTTACTCGACCTTACGTAGTACCAACAATATGAATGGATGGAGCAGGATGGGGGATGCTTGGATCCCTCACTTTGCTCCACAGAGGATTTGAAGTAGTTATTTTGAAATGTATGTAACAAGATTGAAAGATATGAATTAAATATACCAAGACAAAAAGAACATATAAATCAGATAAAACAAAATCAAGTCCAGAAGATAGAAGAGGGAAAAAAATTGAGCAAGTGATTACATCCTTCCTAGTTGTATTACAGAAAAAGGAGACTGAAAGGCCCATGTGCTCAGCAGCTCTTGCTACCTTATTCACATCTCATCTAGCATTACTCAGCTGCCCATATTTAACCAAATTTGGGCCTTCGGGGACATCCATGTAGTAATCCCATCCCTAGCAGAAATGCCACTCGTCTCCATGTGTCTTTTTGGTGAAACAGGATTTGGGCGGGCAGTGGAAAGTGCGGCTGGTCTTCACAATGTCCTACTCCTCACTTCGCTTTGGTCTTGGTTTAACTGAGAGACTTCGTCAATCAGATCTGAACTCTTTTACATTAATAAAGTCAAAACGCTGATGACCAAAGCCAGTAGGGCCAAGAGCTAAAGAGATGTGGGAGGCCAGCTAAGGTCTTGGGGCCTGGCATGCTGAGATGAGTCAGGGCTCCATTGATGCCAAAGGCACATCAGTGAAAACCAGTCAGTGGTGACCCGCTGGACTCTTCCCTCCATCCCACACTGACTGCCCATTAACTCCTGGTAGAAAGTCAAAGCTCGGCTCAGGCTCCAGCCATTTTGATTCAGTCATCTCCATTCTCTGACGTCCATATCAGAATTGACTAGGTGGTCGGGAAGGGTCCTTGGCCTCTGGGCTGGAGGGAGACCGCAGCCCTCACAGCAGATTCAGAAGTGTCCATGACATCTCTGACAGGAAAACATCTCTCCATCTGAACTTTCTTATCTGTACCATGATCCGGGCACTCTCTCTGGCCTTGTCCCTTTCCTCTTTCCATCTTCAGCAATCAACCCACACCATGCTCTTATGCCCTGTCTGAACTTTAGAAATATGTTTCAAAAATAAATTATCCCCAAAAGGTTCCTGGGTTGGAGTCTTGGTCGTCAGCTGACATATGCCATCACTGAAAGTTGATTGGATCCTGACAGATCTGCCTTTGTGGACTAAGCCATTGATGAACTCAGAGCCTGACATCGGGTAGTTGCAGGAAATGCAAGGCGGAGCATGGCTAGAGGAAGTGGAATGGTACCTTTGAAAACACCACTTCCTGCCTCTCTCTGTTTATTATCTGTATGGGGCGAGCAGCCCTTACACTATATTCTCCCTGCTGTGACATTTAGGCTCATTTCAGGCCCATGGCAATGGAGCCCATCAAATATGATCCAAATCCTGTGAAACCATGAGCCAAATAAACACTTCCTCCATGTGAGTTGTCTTCTCAGGTATTTGTCACCATCAGGAAAAGTCTTTCTAACACACTGTCTTTGTGTGCCCCTGCTGCCTCCATAGCAACAAAACCGGTTGGGGGCAGCACTCTGTCTTCAGGAACTACCTCCTGTCCTCCCACAACTACCCTCATTTCAAGACTATACCAAGACCAACAACCTGCCAGTTCTTGATGATGACAGGACCTTCGTGGCTTGTCATCAGTTGCAGACTCTGACTGACAGGTCTGGGTAGATCATCTGCTGCATCCGTGTTAGGTCCCGCCTCCCTCCTTTGAAGTTGCTGAGGTAGGAAGAGACAGGGCACTTCCACAGTCCCCAGTCTGGAGTTCTAGATTTAGGGGACATGAACCTTCCCAGTTTACCTAGAATTTCTTGAAACTAAAAGCTCTACTTTCTGGAAACCTCTTCAGTCTTTAGTTTACCTCACAAGAGAACTGGACTTGGAAGATAAAAACCAGCTTCCTGTCCCAGCTCTTCTTGGTACAATTTGTAACCTTTGGCAACACACAGATCTGTCTGTAAATTTAGGCATACAATCCCATCCCGGCTGCTTCTCGGGGCTGTTCTGAAGGGTCACATCAGATAATGGATGTGAAAGCACCTAGGAGGCACTAAAGCACTGGACAGATATAAAGGGGCTTTTATGACCCAGTGTTTATGACCCAGAGTCCACTGTATTAGTAACTTCAATTAATCAAATAAATGGAAAAATAAATTGGTTTTATGGAAATGGATTCCCACACCTTTCCAACAGTTCAGAGCTGGGACCTAGGAAAGGGAACAATCCAAGTGGTCATGTCTCTGGCTGGGGTAAACCCAAGTGGGAGCTCCCCTGAGCCCATCCTCTGTTTCAGGAACCCAAGCCATCCTTCCTGGCGCATACAGCCTCAGCCCATGCTCCTCTTTATCCTCTCTCTAATTCTTCATGCTCCATTTTGGGAATAAGACAACACCTGCCCACTGAGCAACATTTGTGTGAGGCTTTCCAAGCTACCTGCGTGATTATGTAGGAGACCAGGATGTGTGGTACAGCGGGGATTCCCAAAATCCCAGGCATATTCTAAGATACCCTAAATGAGTTCTCTTTCTTGTAGCGTCTACTGGAGCCATCTTTCCTGGGCTCGGATGCAAAACACTGGCCTCACCAGGAAACACTCCTTGAAAATGTGAATCAGGACTCACGGAATACAGACATGGCTATGACCAGCCAGCTGCCTGGTTGGGATGTCATAGGTGCAGACTGAGCTTTGAGTGTACCTATGGAAGCTTCCAGAAAGGTAGCAAGGACACATAGTAATAGAAGGAGAGGTGGTTTATCAAGAAAGAAAAGGATACCTGGTGCAGTGGAGTGGGGCTAGTGAGCTGGAAAAGGTGTGTGCTCAAAACAGTGGGCCAGGAAGCTCATGACCCTTTGTAAGTCATTTTTTGCAGCAACCTCCCTCCTTTTCTGCCTCTGTAGCTTTCTCTGAGCATGCTCTGTACAGAGCCTGGTGTCGGATGTGTTTCCAGTTCCCTGACAATTGGCTTCTTTCGTGTGTTAATCTTGACACAGCTTTCATCTGACTCTCCCATCACAGGGACGTAAGTTTAAGCTCAGTTTGACCTACAGATAGCAGAGCGTCCTCTGAAGGAACTTTTGTGGGTGAGGAGGCAGGCAGAAAAGCACCCACGAGGAAACGGTTGTTATGTAATGCTTTGTAGTCAACAGTAAGAAACAGGACCAGTCCACTCCAACACGGATTTGGGCAGGGCGAGGGCCAGGGACCATTTGTGCCACAGATCATCTGTCCCTGTATAATTAAGATGAGGCTGTATGCACTTCTGCCTTATGAGTTTGTGGAACGAGGCGATGGGAGGCCAATAAAGACAGATAACAACAGCCATAATAAAAAACGAAGCTGCAGCTCTCCCAATCAATGAGAGCATCAGAAAGCCGGCTCTGTCTTAGACTAAGCCTCTGGCAGGATGCACCACCAGAGCCAGCCTTTGCAGAAGCCACTATTGTCCCTATGCGCTTTCTGCCTGGGTGACAGGTGAGAGCCAGCCAGGCGCCGCTCCATACCCAGCATTGTTAATGCTATTTGCTCATGATTCCACTTTGAAAAGCTAGCAGTATAGAGAGCCATGGGAATTTGTTTCTATTAAAAAAAAAATAGCTGGCTGCTGTTCAGCAAGGTACAAATCTGAAAATTAGAGAATATTCTTAAAGTGCATCTATTTATTAAAGAAATTATATTTATTTACTTTATGTGTACTTTATGTGTGTCAGTATATATTCACATATATGTATATATATGTATATGTGTATATGTATATATACATATATGTATATGTATGTATGTATGTACAGTATATATATACATGTATATATTTATATATATATTTTTGGCCTGTGTGTATGTATGTGTGCCACATACATGCCTGGTGCTCATACAACAGAGGGCAGCAGAGTCCCTGGAAGTGGAGGTATAGATGTTGTGATCCACCATGTGGATGCTGGGAACTGAACCTGGGACCTCTGCAGGAACAACACATACATTTAACTGCCCTGCATCTCTTTATTTTACGGAGGAGAAAAGCAACCTTGGAATGAGGGGATGAGCTGGGAGACTGGTCAGGTGTTGAAGAAACACAGATTAGAAGAAAAGGCTTTGGATTCCGTATGTGAAATGTTAGCCTGAGCATTTCGCACGCTCACCACAGGCAAGCCACTGTTCTTAATGCTTGGTGCCTGCCCCTCACTCACGTTCTGTGACAACCTTACAAAGTGCCTACTATCATTACCCTCCCCATCTTTAGTTTTCTTTCTGTTGATGTGACAAATGTCATGACCCACAGAGGAGAGTGGCTACCGAGCTCACAGGTTATAGCCCATCACTGAGGGAACTCAGGGCAGGAACTCTGGCGGGAACCCTGAGGCAGGAAGTGAAGCTGAGAGCATGAGAGACAATTGCTTACTGGCTCTCTCTGCTGCCTTACTTGGTTTGCTTCCTTATACAACCCAGAATGACCTCCCAAAACTGGGACTGGCCTTCCCACACCACTTAACCATCAAGAACCGACCCCATCACCACCACCCCAGACATACAGAACAGTCTAGCAGAGGCAGTTCCTCAGTGGAGGTTCCCTCCTCCCGGGCGACTCTAGTTTGTGTCAAGTCGGCAAAAACTAACCAGAACACTCATGTTGCAGATGGGGAAACCAAGGAACAGGACGATAAGTACCTTGCCTGAGATCTCACATGTAGCCTAAGCTGAGGCTCCACCCACCATGTTCTTAAGCACCCACTTTGAAAGAGATCCTGCCTCTGGGCTGCGTGTCCTGGCAACCGCAACTCCTTGAAGAGCTGACTCTGGCTTGCCTTCTTGTGTGTCTAAAACGCATGTATTGATTTATTCACTTCCAAGCGCTTGCTGAGCATCTTCTATGTATTAGATTTTGGAAGCCCCGAGAGCTGCTTCCACACGCAGAACTGATTAGCTCTTTCCCTCTGTTTAACAGGCCATAGTAGTGTTTTGTGTGTGTGTGTGTGTGTGTGTGTGTGTGTGTGTGTGTGTGTGTGT
>OU015746.1:38297723-38315816 GCA_907169655.1 Acomys percivali
ACCACCACCACCACCATCACCACCACCACCACTGCACCCACCATCACCACCACCACCATCACCACCATCACCACCACTACCACCACCACCATCACTACCACCACCACCACCACCACCACCACCCTCATTATCATCACCTAAAGATATGGAAGAATGAATGCATAAACCCAAGAGTAAAGGTGAATGGATGGATGGATGAATATGTAGTAGTGAAGACACACAGCTGCATGCCCATAAGAGTGAGTGAATTAACAAACAGGTGAATGGGTGCATCCATGGACAGATGCGTGGATGGATGAATGAATGGATGAATACATGACAGAAAGAAGCACTGAGGAAGTCCATTAGTTCTGCTGGTGAGCATCTTTGACTCATCCATCCATCATTGCCACTGCCCTCCTGCCCCACTCTCTGTGGGTACAATCCATTAGCCCAGCATTTCAAGCTTACCTGAATGCTTAGGAAATGGCACAGAAGACTGCATCCTGAAAATGAAGCAGGCTTCTGATCACAGCCCAGGATACAGCTCCCAGCAACTCTCCTGGCCAATCACAGACATGTGCACATTCCTGGAAGTCAATCAGAGAATCACAAGATGAAGGCTACAAGATACATTCCACTTCAGCACACCTTACAGGGCCACTTCTAGGATTTTCAAAGAGGAAGTTGTCAACTATTTCGACATATTGTCACACATTGGGTACAATGCCAGGCTCACAGTATATACTGAGTGAAAAGTTTGTTGAACTGAACCGAAATCTCCCACAGTTCCCTGCTGTATATAACTGACAGCCTCCCCAGTATCCTATCCAATTCCATAGAAGTTCTTGGTATAAAGACTAGGTGAGTTGAAAAGTCCACATCCTGACCTTCAAGGGAAGAAATAAATCAAACCTCATCAGCTTTCAGGGAAATAAATTTTATGAAATGAGTCTGCCATCTGCCTTTTATGCTATAAATCAAACTCCTATTGGATCATTTATACCTACAGGCTGAGATCCACATTCCTTAGCAAAATATGCAGTTCCCCACCATATGACCTCAAGCTTAAAGAAAAAAAAAAAAGCCATATGGCCTTCAATCATTGATCACTAACTGCATGGGAATAAATCAATCGGAGACTGGGATTCTGAGATTCCCTTCAAGGAAAATATTATCTATTGTGCAGGCAGATGCTTACATGTGTAATGTATATTTTATGGCTGTCTATAGCCTAGAAAGGCAGCATATTCACCCAGCCTTAGGTAGCATAGGGGAAGGGAGATGAGTGATTAACTTTGCCTGAGGGTCAGGGATAGTATGGCTTCATATAAGATGATTCTGGAAGGTTCAGTTGGAGTTTTCCAAGCCATTGAGAGGGACAAGGACACTTTGGGTGAAGGAGGAGTCTTGGTTAAGACACTTAATTGCAAGTTATGGAAGTTGAGAAGGGCACTTACTACCCAGAGACCTGCCACATCAATTCAGAGGTTGGCTGTGCAAATCCAATATGAGATTATCAAAAACTGCTTTGTAAGCTCCAAAGTGCAAGGCAAAGGTGAGGGCTTATTACCAAGGGGGCTTGGTAGCTGGGTAGTGATTGATTAGCCTATTTGGTTCAATCCCATGGGATAAGACTTGGACTAAGGCATATGAGCGGAACACCTATCACCAGGAGTGCTAAGCTCAGAGCTTCCCTGGTATCATCTGGTTTAACAGCAAAAGGGTTGATGGAGAAGACAAACAACAGGGAGGGTAAATTGACCTGGGACTAAAGGGCAATGTCCACAACCACTTTAAGACTCGCCAAAGATGAAAATGGAATGGCTTGGTGAGATCCAAGTGAGCAACAAAAAGAGATGCCCAGATTTCATTTGCACTGTTCAGAAACAATGCACGTCAAAGAATTAGTCACTACTGGACTAGGTATCCTCTATGTGTGTCCTCTTGGTAAGTAGAAAGGAGACAGTTGAAAAAATGGACTGCATCCTCCTCTCAAGGAGACTGAGATTTGTGGCCAACTTGCCATATGACTGATGCATACTAAGCCCAAACCCAGCTATCCGGAAGGGCACTCATGTCTCCACTTCTCTCTGTCTTGGTAAACAGTGTGCCCATCATCCAAATTGCTCAGGATCCAAGTCTAGACTAGTCTCCTTCCCCTCCACCTTCTTCTTATGGCCAGTCTTGTCAACAAGTCATACTGGCACTAAAGACGCCCAAGTCTGCCATACTACCTCAGAGACACCTCTGACCACAATGTTCTTTGCACTATTGCCTTCACGCATACAACAGCCAGATCGACCTTTTAAAGATGACCCCCCCAATCTTGCTTAGAACAAACACAAATTGTTTGCAGTGGCTCTCCAAGCCTGTTGGATTCCATCTCATCATACATGTTGTCATTGCTATAGCCATTGTCTGACCGTCCCTTGAGTCACGTCATTGCACCCCGGCCTCATGTCCTTTCTTCTCCATCGTACTTGCTCCCACCACAGGGCACTGACTTTGCTATTCCCTCTGCTAAACACACTCTTCTCCCAGACCTTTACAAGGCCACTCTATAGCGAGTTCGTATCTCTGCTTAGAGACACCCTCCTAGACTGCACTGAGTTAGCCATCACCCCACCACAACCATTTTATCCTTATCCTGAATTGTCTTCCTAGTGATATTGTAGGCTTAAGTCTGGCAGACATGAGCCTAATTTTAAAATCAATATATGAAGGAGAAATACCTGGGAGAACCGTGAATCTGCTGGGGTTCCTACTGGGATGTGGATGTGAGCTCACTGGTGAGATACAGATCAAGGACACCCCAAGCAGAAGGCACAACGTAAACCAAGGCAGAGAGAAATGAAGGAAGCGGGGCATGGAAAGGGATAGGAGGTGAGTCCATCAGAGGAGGGCAGTGAGGACAGGAGCAGGCAGATCATGGGGGTCTTGTCCTGGCATCTAGCTCCAATGAAAATTCATGTCATATTGGAATGGCAAATGGGACCCTTAGGGCGCAGATCACTGAGCTTAAGGATGAAAGTTTTAGGGTGGTTCTAGAAGGTTTGAGAATCTTCCCTCCTGCTCCTCCTCCTCCTCCTCCTCCTCCTCCTCCTCCTCCTCTGCTGTAATGTAGCCTAGGGGCTCAGCAAGATGCACTTGCTGTATCCATTCTCAGGTCTGTTTACGTCTGCCCCTCAGCTGGCTACTGATAACTGCTCTGCATCCTTAGCTCATATTTCTCAGGGGAAAAGGATTTTTGGCTGATTCATCTTTTACCTGTCAAGAATGGCCATACTTTACAGACATCTGGCCACACAAATATCTCTCTCTCTGGGGCTGTGTTTCTGCCTGGTTCAGTCAGCAACAGGCTGATAAGAAAGACACTCCCTGCATTGACCATGGACAGGGTGGCTCCTTTAAAGGAGGCTGTCCTAATGAACATTTTGGTACCTGGTAGAGGTAATTTAAGGGAGGAGGGCTTTATTTTAGCTCTCAGTTTGAGGATAGATGGTCCATCATTGCCGCTTAGCCTGTGGCAGCAGGAGTTTGGCTTGCTTACTGATTGGCAGATTAGGAAGCAGAGAGACTTAGACCAGACCAGAGGTGTGTTATGACTCTCAAAGGTCTAGGTAGCCAATTAACAACTAGTCCCCACCTCATAAAGGTCCTACAATACCCTGAAGTAACACCATCAGCTGGGAAGCAAGTATCCCAACATACAAGCCCTGAGAGACATTCCACATTCTAGCCATAACTAAACAAAAGACTTGTCTATGTCCAGAGCCACTAAGCCCAGACTATGTGACCACCTTAAGAACCCTAAAATTTTAAACAAAATAACCAGTTGTGGCCTTTCTTCCAAGCATTTGTCGTAGATGGGGCAAAGCCCTCACCACACCAAGATTCTCCACAGCAAGCCCCTCTTTCTGCACAATCCTCCCGACAATAGGTGGGAGGTCTGAGGGCAGACAGAGGCACAAAATGGGGAGATCTGAGGGAGAGGAAGGCTTCCATATACCCACAGCATCATGCCAGTGATCTTGGATGCTCCAAGCCACAGAGGGAAATGTCTCCTCTCCAAGTCACTCACATGGAAAGGGACATAGCTACATTCATATTCCAGAAGTCCAGGATGGAGTGACAGTCAGAAGTCACATCCTATCCTGGCCCAGGCTGTCTTCCTCTCCATCTCAGGAAGCAGGAACCATCAGTGCTAGAGCCATCCAGACTGGTACCAAAATGTCTGCATCAGTCCTGCGCATCATACAGAGATAGGAAGACATCTTCTTCCCTCCTCTAGGGAGTCTCTCAGAAGAAAGGAAACATTTTCTAGAAGCTTCCTAGCTCCTCTTTCATTGGGTCCCATGGATCTTCCCACTGCTGAGGAGATGGGATAATCCTTAGACCCATCTGGGGTGGGCTCCTCCCCCTCACCCCCAAAGTAGAAACTGGATTTCTCACCACCTCTGGCTTTTTTCTTCATTTCCTGTGGGGTTGGATATCAAACCCAGGGCCTTGTGCACACCATCCAAACACTCTACAACTTAACTACTTCCCCAGCCCTCGGCATTTTGAGACAGGATATCACTATGTGGCTGAAATGATTTTGAACTAGCTGTGTACTCCAGACTGCCCACCAACTTTAGCTCTTCCTGCCTCACCTTCCTTAGTGTTGGGATTATCAGTGTATGTTACCATACAGCTCCAAGTTTGCTCAGAAAAAAGTAAGGATGTGCAGTGATGGAAAGATAGACCCAGAGGGTCCATAGCATCCTGAGGACCATCTCAGAAGATAGCACATGTTAAGACACAAAGCAAGATGCGGTACAAGAGGATCAGAAACAGGTGTGTGGAAACTGAGGCAAAATTACTGCTTCCAAATCTCAGCTCGGCCATTGACTAGCTGTTAGGTCCTCTCAAAATGTCAAGTTGCTCCTCTACAATGCCATTTTCAATCTCTGCTGTCACTTATTGTCTCCAGACTTAAACAAAGCAACGAGATGGAAAAGACTCCCAGCTCAAGGAGCATCCTGGCTCCTCCGGAGAAGAGAGAATATTAATGTTAATCTAGAGAGAGAGAGAGGTTCTGGTACACTGTCAGGATAAAGGCTCAGGATAGCTTGATTGCACTTCAAGGTGCGAGGACACTCAGTGGCCTTTGACGCTGTCTTCATGGGCATACACTCCCCTAGCAGCAATCGAATATTCCTACTTGCCAAAAGACACTGTGCAATAAGGTTAATTAACTGGAGAGTGGAGAGCAAGAGTTTTATATTTTGTGTGGCTTCATACTGACTTGGGGCCTGTGTGTTGCTGCTAGCCAGCATCCTAATCTCTGGGATTGTGGCTCCGTACCTGTAAATCCCTCTCCTGCAGCAGCTGGGGCATCCAGGATCCACCTCCACGTGGTACACTGCCAGATGGATTAATGAGCCAGGGCAGGCCTCCCTAACTTGGATATTTGTTTTTCAATTCTGAAGCTCCCCTCAGAAGTCTTGTTTAATTGGAGACAGGAGTGCAGGCTTTCAAAGAGAGGGAGAAGACAGAGATGAGGCAGCTGACTGCATGTCTCAGGGCAGTGTCCTTTATCAGGTTCAGCGCAGCTCAGTGTGGCAGAGAGGCGCATGCGCTAGTCCTAGCTTCTTCAGAGAGCCTGGAGCAGCCTTTCCCCCAGGTAAGTCGTGACCTTCCACAGAGATCTAAAGGTTCCAGCACCAGGCTCACGGCTCCAGCTGAGGCTTTCTCTGCTAACCTCGTAGAAAATCACAGTACCCGTGTTAGGCTTCCATGTCAGCGGTCACTTAGGAGTCTTGGCTCTCCAAATGGGGACAGCACAGCAGAGCAAAGCTCTGGGTTCCTGCTGGTGAGAGCATCCAAGGACTGCGACAGTTGTCCAGGGATCGGGAGCTCAAGTCCTGCGCCATACTCAACCTCAAACTTTACTGTCCCTGGCCTCCATCCAATCAGCTAGTCCCTGTGTTCCCAATCAAGCCAGCTTTTCCTAACCACCAGCTCTTAGTGTTACCAGCAAGATCGCGGGAAAGTCCTCATACAAGCTTCATAAGAGACAGGCTTATATACAGGCTTAAACAAGCTTCTCATTAAATATAGAAGACATGCATGGGTATCCTGAATGGAGTCACATGGGAAGAGGAATCTCGCTTGAGAAAAATGCCTCCCTTGGATTGACTTTAGGCAGTCAATTTTTTTAAATTTGCTAATTGATAGAGGAGGGCCCAGCACAGGGTGGGCGGTGCCTCTGCTGGCCAGGTGGTCCTAGGGACTGTAAGAAAGCAAACTGAACAGACCACGAAGAGCAAGCTGGTAAGCAGCGCTCCTCCATGGCGTCTGCATCAGCTCCTGCCCCAAGGTTCCTGCCCTGCTTAAGTTCCTGCCTTGGCTTCCCTCAGTGATGGATTGACTTTGGGAAGTAGATGCCTGAGAAACCCTTTCCTCCCCAGTTTGCCTTTGTCCATGGTCTTTACCATAGCGATAAAAAAACAAACTAAGATGGCGGTAAACTAGGGCCTTCCTTCTCCTGCCATACCCCAGGCCCTCAGTTTCCCCGTGTTCAAAATGGTGGGGCTGGGAGAGTGTGTCCAATATGTTTATAGCTTGTTCCCTGTGGTGGTTTGGATGAGAAAGACTTACCCGTAGGCTTGGGTATTTGAAGAGTTATCCCCCAGTGGATGTCACTGTTTGAAGAGACTTGGGGAGTACAGGCTTGCTGGAGGAAGTGTGTTGCTGGGGGAGACGCGGAGATCTCATAGCTTTCCCCCTACTTCCTGTTTGCTCTCTCTCTGCTTCCTGCCTGTGGTTGAGATGTGATCTCTCAGCTTCCTGCTCCTGTTGCCATGGCCTCTGCTTGTTGCCATGCCTCCCTGCTTTGATGGACTCTCATCCCTCCAGAAGCATAGTCAAAATAAACTTTCTCCCCCCCACCCCCGAGTCACTTTCGTTATGTGTTTTATCACAGCAACAGAGAAGTAGCTAATATGGCCCCTCACCGGTTCTGTGGCTGGGAGCAGAGGCTGCAGGACTGGAATCTAGCTTCCATTCCGAGAAGCTTCTTCTGTCTGGGCTTTGGTTCAGTCCCCGGGACAAGGGAGAGACCTGTCTACACCAGCAGGCACCTGGACAGGTTACTGTAGACAAATATATTACTTACTGGTTCAGGACACAAACTGAGGAAATGTCATTTCCTTTCTTTGCCCGTGTTAACGGAAGCATCACTCTCCGCCAGCTTCTCACAAGGCCTGATTCTGGGAACCAGAGAAACCTTGTTAGCAGCAGTCAACCTTTTGAAGGAAGCATCCCAGATAGGACGTCAGCTGGCCAGGCAATGGTGGTTCTCTCTGGATTGAGAAGAACCAATTCTGTGGGCAACTTGGCTGTAATAGCCCTTCCTGGAGTCCCCAGCCCAGGCCAGTACAGTCTATGGTTTCTCTGTGAACTACCTGGCACTAGCTGCTTCATGAGGGTTGACTCAGCATAAAGACAGCACAGAGAATGAACAGAGATGACACCCAGACTCAGTCCCTCCCCACGCCCCCACCCCCGCCTCAGTGGAAAATCTGCATGACATAAGAAGACCCTCCCACTTCCTCTCTTGTCCATCCTTGCTTCTGCCCCACTTACAGGAGTTGGTGCCTGATATGATTCAAGTTCCTAGAGGTCAAATTTGAAGAGTCCCCATCCCCGAAGACAGGCGTCAGGCCCCAACCGTGCCAGCTCAGTCTGAGAAGCTGCTCTTCCACAGTGGTTGGTGCCAGCAGTGGCCTACCTTTCAGACAATACTCCTTGGACACAAGAGTGTGTCTTACCTCTCCTGGGCATGGCCTTCCAGGACAGGAGTTTCACTCTCCACAACAGTGTGGCAGTGACATCCAGCAGCTCCGTACAGGAGGCCTGGGAGGCAACACAGGGAATCTCTGCTACCCTTCTGTTTTTTCAGTCATGTAACAAGTGGGTCTAAGCTTCTAGCACCATCTAGGTATATGTCAGACACCTGAAAGCACCACAGACACAGCAGATACATTTAAGGAGTCCCAGATCTACAGGAAAGGTGGGATATGCACCAAAAGTGATTAATATGGGCAACCCCCGCCCCCCCCAAAAAAAACAAAGACTGTGCTAGAAGAGCACGTCAAAGGGCTGGAGATACAGTTTAGTCCATGGAGTGCTTGCCAGCATGCAGGACGCCTTGGGCTCAGTCTGCAGTACAAACAGTGGTTCATGCTTGTACTCCCAGCTAGCAGCGATGTAGAGGCAGGACGATCAGAGGTCTGAGGTCATTCTAAGCTACACAGAGAGTTAAAAGCCATCCTGGATCGCATGGAATCCTGGCCAGCGCACAAAACAAAAAGAGGAGTAAAGTTTGGGTGTGCAGGAGAGCATGGGAGGGCATTTGGTCCAAACCGACTAGAGAAACTTTCTCAAAGGCACCCTGGAAGGCAATTGGAGGAGGGTTCTCACTGTCTTGGGATTGATAATGTCTACTGTCTGACTCCTGCGGATGGAGACCCGGAGAGACCAGAAAGCACCATTTTGTAGCAGTCCTCCATAACCTTGGACCCTTACAATCTTTCTGTCCCTTCCTCCAGGATGGCATCTGAGTCTTTAGAGAGGATGTCACTTTTCTCCACACTGTGACCAGTCATGAGTGTCTGCATGTTAATCGCCATCTCACGAAGAAAGATACTTCTGTGAGGAGGACCGAATGCGGCACTGGTCTACAGGCAAACTCTCAGACAGACAATAAAGAGCAAAAAACCAGAACAAACCAAACAAAGGGAATGTGATGAGTTAGTGAGTGGAGAGTAAATTCCCAAGACGGGTCTCACGGCCGTGACTCTCCAAAACCCTACCTAACACTGTAAGATCTCAGCAGGGGGATGCTTACACACACAGCCTGGAGTAGAGCAACGTCAATACGTGAGCTAAGGCATGAAGCTATTTTTAAAAATGGTCTGTACTTCTGGGAAGAGCTCCAAAGGGACATTGGTCATCGATTGCTAGGAAACCAGCCGTCCCCACTGGGCTTTCTGTTCTCTGCCGCACCTGCACATGTTTTCCTCAGCTTCCCGCCGGCTTTCCTCTCCACGCAGACGTCCAGACTCACAGCGGTGTGCGTTTCAACTCGAGTCCCCTGTGTCTTCCTGAATGACTACGCTGGCACGTACAATAAGCAAAGGCACGGGGTCCCGGAAACCGCAGCAGGCCAGATGCCTCGGACAGTGGGAGAGTCCCTAGGCTTCGGTATTCTGTTTCCGGTCACTTTCATTTCTGCTGATGACTCTCTCAGCAAATTCTTTATCTTGCAGAGGCTCCTAGGCAAAAGAGAAGTGGCCTTGCCTCGCCACAGGTGAGAGGGGGATTTTAATAAATGGTGTGTCATACAGAAAGGAATACAGCTTAGGAAGCATCTTCTAGAGCTAGAGCTTCTGTGTCAGATCAAAGCCTCTCTTTAATTGGTCTTTAAAACTTAAGTGGAGAAAGCCTGGGCACACGTGGCTGGATGCAATGGGTGTAGGCTTTAGTGCTCCAGGGTAAAGACGGAGTTGATGTGCTGACTACGATACACACTCACAGCACACGAACTGTAATGACAGTAACCATGGGTGGAGACATAAACAAATTCTTAATAGCCATTGTCATTTCCACAAGCACAACGACCCTTCTGCTAGTCAGTAGCAAGGGATTGGCTGTCACATGACCCTGGAACCCCACAGGCCTGACCTCTGACACTGAAGACTCCTCAGACGTGCACTTCGTGTTTGTATGACACCACAGCACTGAGGTGTTCGGGAAGGATCGGGTGTGTCATTGAAATTCTGCTGTGTTCATCTTTCTACTCTAGACAGATGCTTACCTCAGGAGCCTCGGCTTCCTCCAGGCGAAGAGGAGATGAATAGAACCCGACTTACCGTGTGACTTTCTCTTCTTCCGACTTCCTCCTTACATTCATTCTTTCACTCACCTTGAGCATGTTTGCCAGGGCACTGATGGAACTACTTGCTGGAGAATTCTTACCGCATCTAGTTCTTTCTAGAAGAGTCTCATGGCATTCTTTCCTCCGCACACTGAGAGAGAGAGAGAGAGAGAGAGAGTGTGTGTGTGTGTGTGTGTGTGTGTGTGTGTGTGTGAGAGAGAGAGAGAGAGAGAGAGAGAGAGAGAGAGAGAGAGAGAGAGAGAGAGAGAGAAAGTCAGGTTTTGAGTGATCCTAATTCATTTTGAGAAATGTAGACCACGGGCTTGGGGCTTGAGGCTTGAGGTCAGGATCATGTGTCTTTCGCAATTATTTCTTCATCTTATATATATATTTGTGCTTTTTTTTCTCTTTTGAGACACTGTCTCCCACTGACCCTGAAGCTCCTCATTTTGGCTAGGCTGGCTAGTGAGCAAGTCCCAAGCCTCCTCCTGTACCTACCTCCCAGTACTGGGGATCCAGGTGTATGCTAGTGTGTCCCGCTTTTTATTTGTGTTCTGGGGGTGGAAGTCAGGTCTTCCTGCTTTCACAGTAAGCACTTTACCTGTGGAGCTGGCTCTCCAATCCCTTGAACTTTTTTTTGGGGGGGGGTACAGATAGTCACAAAGTCTACAATAGATTTTTTTTTTCAAAATCCAGTTTTCTCCTACTCAAACACAACAGATGCTAATTTTCTTTATTGGACATTTCCTGGCAAGTTTATTTAATCAACTCCTAAGTGCCTCAGGTCCTTATGTGATTCCAGAGTCACAGTCCCCTTAGTCACTTCCTCTGCTGGCTGGGAGCTAAGTTGGTCTCCAAGGTGACGCTCTTCTCTCTGATCTTGGTGAACGTCAACATCACATGGATGACATGTCTGCTATCGATCTGTTTTCCTGCCGGGCTTCTGTGACAAACTGGTTGAAGTGTTATTTTTAGCAAATTGATGGCTCTTCTCCCTGTACACATGTCCATTTGTCTGTCTGTGGCACAGCCAACCCACATCCAAGAAAGCTTTATCTACATTCCCCAGACAGCGCCATCCATCTTCGAAGCTTCACGATGAGCAAATGGTCTAAGATCTTTGGTAATTGGGGGAAAAACAAGGCAGGTTAGTGCTATGATTTTCAATTGTGGTATTTTGAGCAGGGAGGCCTTTAAATCATTTGCAGTCAGCATCCTGAGGTGAAATTGTCTTGAATAATTCACTCTTCCTGATGTTGTCTTGTGCTTCCTCCTGCTTATGTTGTTTGCTCTGCCAAAGCTGTCATTCCTCATTCATTTATTTATCCAGGAATATTTCTTTTATATCTATCTTAGGGCAGGCGCCATGCTATATGTTAGGAACTCACTAACAGACAAAACTTGGTACTGCCTCTTAAGTGTTGTCTTAAGAGCAGTGGCAATGACTTTAGCAGGGCAGTAGATGTAGTCAAACAATTAGATGGAGCTCATTCTGGCTGGCTAGGAGACTGAAGAGGAAGGTGAAAATGTGGAGGTTCCTGTCTCTGACCATATACACGAGAGACTGGCATGACATTGGCCACCTACTGCAGAGAGAGGACTCAAAAGCTTAGGCAGATACATAAGAAAAGTGCTTCATGGCAGGACAGTGGCTGACATTAGGTCAAGATATCAAGTGGGACAAAGACAGGCAGAGAAACAGAGACAGAGACAGAGCAGGAACACAGAGAGACAAGACTGAGAGGTTCGGAGAAAGAATACATGATGTAGAGTAAGCTCTCCTGCTTTGTAGTTTTCCACCCAGGGAACATCCCCAAGCATTTGGCGTGGCCACAGAATTGTGGGCTGGAGGGGTTTATCAGGGTTAAGTCAATGCTGCTTCATCAAAGACTGAAATTTTTCTGACGCTGCCAGGAGAGGGCTCTGCTTAGTTTTCTGTTCTTAAGCATGGTGAAAGTTTACATACACAGTGATATGCCCATTGGCACCTAGGTACCATTCAGCCAAAATACAGAAAAGAGATTTACTTGAACCTGGTCTGAACCCTTCCACAGGCTGTCTGTGTGAACAGAGATGCAGCCCTGTGGCACCCTGGCACTGCCCTCGCCCTCCTGAAGATCATCAGCTCATTGTGAAACTTGCTCAAAAATAACCTCCACCCTAGGGGTGCTGAAGAGCAAACAACCCAGATATCAGGCAACTGCCCTGTCATCAGGCTTTATCACTAGCCCTTTTTAAATTTCTGTTTTGAGACTGTCACCTCGGCTGGCCTTGACATCACTGTGTAACCAAGGCTAGTCTTGAATTCTCCTGCCTCGGTTTTCTGAGTAGTTGAAATCACAGGCTTCAGCTAACATGTTGCCTGAAATGTGTTCTCTCTTGTGATCCTTTCTCTCCAAGCCTCTGTAATTCTAAGGAGGTGGGGACTGTACTCTAAGTGTTGTAGCACCAGGATGTACCCTTTCACCTCTGGTCGCCAGAATGTGACCTTTACTCTTTGATATCGAACTTGTCTTCTCCCCAGTGGGAGCCCTGGTAAGTCAGGGCTGAGTCTGTCACATTAGCCACAGCCAGCAATCATCTTTCAAGTAGGTAAAAAGGTGTCTTTGCTAGGAGACACTTTGGTTCTGTGGCCACAGACCTCTGCTTGCCAGCCTTCATGACATGCCTGGAATCTAAAAGCCCTACAAGCGTCCCCCAAAAAGGCCAGGTGGGGGACCCGAATCTCCCTCATTATCTCCAGAGACGTTCTTGCCAGTGGACACCCTCCTGGGCTTCCTCCACTGCTGTTGCACACATCTGAGGTCTGCCCCATGCTAACCAGCATGAGCTTGGTTCTAACAGTGCCCTTCCAACCAAGACTTTCGTGAGTGTTGTAAATATGCTGAGGGACTGAGGGGTCATGTCCTGTATGACTTGGCTCCCCCTGACTTAGCCCCACTGCCACTCCCTGCCCCCCACCCCTACCACCCACACCCACCCCTACCACCCACCCCACCTCACTGCGTGCACTGCCTCTTGTTTTCTCTCTTCATTTATTATCCACCCAGAGTACAAAGACAATTTTCACCAGCCCTCAAAAAACAGTTCTTAGCACACACATGCCTCAGGCAGTCTTGTATCCACCCTCTTAAGAAGGGGAGTGCTTATTTGGAATAGACCATGATAGAGCCAATTTATATGGAACAAACAGTCCAAACACCACCCTGTTTGGTATTGTGGCTCCACATTCATGGTCTCTTCCAACAAGCACTCCCCTTCCTAAGAAACAGTCCCATTCTTGATGGAAAATTTGGTGCAGCTGTCAGCATAGATACATGGATTTAAAAAAAAAAAAGGTTTATTTGTTTATTTTGTATGTGAGTGCTCTATCGGCATGTCCACCTGCATACCAGAAGAGGGCGTCCAACCTCATTATAGATGGTTGTGAACCACCATATGGTTGTCAGGAATTGAACTCAGGACCTCTGAAAGAGCAGACAGTGCTCTTAACCTCTGAGCCATCTCTCCAGCCTCCAATATATAGATTCTTTTATTTCATCAAAACGTGTACTGCCCCTTCCAAAATGGAGAACAAGTTCCCACCTCACAAGCCAGTCATCTACTTAAAAAACGGACCTAAAATGAATAGATCCCTCTGGGCTTGGGAAGAGTCTCAGGTGCAGTCTGACCTATTGAATTCCATTGCTGTTTCCCCATCTTTTTTTTTCAACTTGAAATCCCTTCAGATAGAGACTCAGTGTCACTTTTATGTAGACTCAAACTATATCCAAGTCAACTACATAACAGTGATCCCACTAAAGCCACTCAGCAATTCTGGCAAACTCTCCAGTTCGACTGAAAACACCAGCCTGCACTTTAGGCTACGTTTCCTTAAGCGTTATGTCACAGAATCTCCTCGGCCACCCTGTGCCATTTTCCCATTACTGCTTGTCGGCACCGCCACCCAATTTACCCATTACTAGAAACTTCCTGGCCTTCTAGCTGTTCAAATTGTATCTAGAAAGGTCTCTATTGTAGAGAAAAAGGTGACTCCAGCTGCCCCTTACAAAACAGGGAGTCTTCTTTTGGGGAGGGTCCTTCTATTCTACAGTTTTTCACTCACTTCCCAACAATTACATGTGAGAGAGGAGAAGAAGCATTTTACCCCTTAGCCAGACTTTCTCCATCACTATAAAAGGTAGGCTGTCAATAATAATCCACCTCCTGCATGTGGCTGTGGGAATTGATTGAGTCTAAGATGTTTCGTGAAACGAATGCAATGAAAGTTAGCTGGTATCAAGGGAGCTTCTTTCCCAAGAAATGCCCTGCGTATGGGTTGCAGAGGGCAAGAGGCATGAACAGTGTTTCCCAGCAGCCCCTCAAAGTCTTGCACAGTAGGCCAGTTTCCACTTTCAACTGTGAGGTCGGCTGTATCGGGGCCCCTCAAGGCTCTGATATTTGAGGAGTTGATTGACATCATGGTAACTATTCTAATAACCAATGAAACCTTTATGGCTTTTACGATAATAATTAAAAGCCTAGATTGATTTATCAGTGTGTGTGTGTGTGTGTGTGTGTGTGTGTGTGTGTGCACACGCGTGCGCGCGTGCGTGCATGTGTATATGCACGCGAGCGCACATGTGCTTCTGTGTGCAGGGACTTGCTGAGGGCAGAAGTCAACACTCAGTGTGGTTTCAGGCACTATCAACCTTGGTTTTTGCAACAGTAGCTCTCACTGATCTGATGCTCCCTAAGTAGGTGAATCTGACTTCTAAGTTAGCTCTGGGAATCTGTCTCTGCTTCCCCGGTGCTATGGTTACAAGCATATGTCACGATGCCTGGCTTTTCCACATTGAGTGTAAGGATCAAACTTAGGTCCTCATTTTTGTGGGGCAAGCATTGTACTGACTTAGCTATCTCCCCACGTCTACTACGCTCTCTTTATTTTAGCATCCTCAATTTCTCATTCAGTCATCACTAGCTATGTGCCAACTTCAGGGCCCTCTAAACAGTGAGGCCACTGACCCTAGAGATGACTCTAATTCCACCCTGGAGGTTCCAGAGATCCCACAATCCCTTTCTCTTGAGCAGTTTCTAAGACAGGTGATTTGAAAGTTCCTACTGCCAAGAGCCTTCATGGAGA
The DNA here is from genome assembly GCA_907169655.1 of Acomys percivali. Taxonomy (NCBI): domain Eukaryota; kingdom Metazoa; phylum Chordata; class Mammalia; order Rodentia; family Muridae; genus Acomys; species Acomys percivali. The sequence continues at coordinate 38,312,753 of OU015746.1, forward strand.
CATTGTCTGGGGGCTCAATATGCAATACTGGGAAGGCATAGGAAACTCCAGACCTCCTGCTCCAGAGCTAGAGCATCCTGATGGAAGGGGACCAGCTCTGCTTGAGATGCCAGTAGATCCCAGCTTCTGTTTTTGCCAAGAACTCACCTTTGACAATTCACTGCCCTAAAGATTTCACCTGAAGAAAAAGACATGAGTATCTCAGGGGAGAAAAAGACATGAGTATCTCACACTGGGGAGAAGGTCTTCTCCTGGAGACTACTGAAGGGATCAGGGATGAGCAAGGAGAGGCTGTGGCAAACCTAAATAGACTTGGTACTTCACACAGTATCTAATTCCCCCTAGCCTTCTTGGGGAGGGTCCTACCCTTCCTCTTATAGTATGGAAAACCGTAGGGCAAATAAGTCAGTACAGGCTAGGACAGAGACCCATGTCCTAGTACACAAAGCTCAGGTTGTTAGTCATACAGTGTCACAGTTTCAGAAAAGATAACCAGTGCAGAATTGGTAGTTGGTAAGAGACTCCCTGTGTTACTAAATGGAGCTAGTTTCCATCTTTTTGATGCCTTCCCTATCCTCAGCAACCTTCTGGTCCATCCTAAGTTCCCCTTTCTGGCAGTCCTCCACCCCAGCCTGGCAGGAGGCAAATCTTCCCCATACGCTGTAATAATAGGTTTTGGAAACTGGGTTACAAGGAAAACCATCTCTCATTTCCTCTGGTAAGTGAAAAGCTGTTCAGCAAAGGTCCTTTCTTTTTCAGGGCCCCTCCAGGTTTGTTAACTCTCTGAAAACACTGCTTATAAAATAGCACTTGAAGCAGGCAGCCAGGAAGCAGTGGAGGATGGGATTTTAATACGGTCCACGCTGTGAGGCAATCCTGGCCGTCTGCAGAGTCTTGTTCTAAGGCCCTCAATTATCTGGTCTCTCAATCTTCCTCAATCGACAGCAGCACATCTCATTCCTCAGACCAGCCCCAGGCTCTTCTGTGATAACCTTCATTTTCTGGGCACAGTTGGATGGCAGCAGGATGCTGGAGCTAGGAGAGGCTGGGAGAAAGGAGAGCAAAGGGCTGGCTGTCTTCCCCTGGCTGAAGAAGCCAGGGAGACATTGGTTCTGACATTTCAGATCAACAGCCTGCAAGAAGCCCAGACGTCTCTAGGGATAGAAGAAGAGGATGCTAAGAGGAGGAGCCTCACAATTTAATGACTCCCCAGGGGAAGCACTTCCCTTGGGGTGGAGGGCCATGCTGTGCCTCTATGGTTAGGAAGTGGTCCTGGGGCCTGGGGAATCTCAGTGGCCATTGATAGGTAATTGATTGCACAGTCAGTCTACTTTGGAGTTAACTTAACAAGGTAGCAGTTTTCTCTCTTGGAGGAGTTCGGCCTCTGATGGTGTGTGTCCCTTCTTCCATGACTCAGCTGGTGTTGGCTGGCTCCTAACCTCAGCAGGACATTTGGTGGTAGCTCCTGCCAGCCGCCCTCCTCTTAACAGCTGCCACAGGATCTTCCTGGAATGCACACTTGATCTTCATAGTCTCCTGTTCAAATACTTCTCTTAGATAACAATTTACAAACTTAGACTGTGCACATACCTGCATTACGGTGCCTAACCAAATGTTAACTGCAATTATTTTGTGCAGTGTGTTGGCCTGCAATTTCTTTCTTTTTCTTTTTCTTTTTTCTTTCTTCACTGGATTTAAGATAAATATAGTTATCACCTAGAAAACAATTGAAAGCAATCTTCCTGCACAAATTGAAATCCAAATTCCTTAGCTTTGGATTAAACTCACGTTGGCTTAAATCTCTTTTAACTCTTGTTTGACTCCTAGACTGCATTTGCACACAGTGCATTTAATCTGCCCTTTAATTCTCTCGTTTCATTGTAGTTCCCAGGCCATCCTGTCTGTGAGCAGGTACAGAGGCTTCACATAGGCTGTTCCCTAACTAAACATGTCCCCTTCCTTACCACTAGCTTAAGTGGTAAGCCAAACGTGTCCGCATTCTTTCCATTCTACTGTTTGTAACCCCATCTCCATGATAGCATTCCTTGCCTATAGGATTCCTAGCCAGCCACTGAGGCCTATTTCAAATGTACTTTAAGAAACTTCAGTCTCTTTTCTCGGCAGTTTTTGTGTCTTCTACTTGGCTCCTGGCCCTTGTTCTGTAACAATCCCCCCAGATGATGAGAGAAAGACTTGCCCCTTCTCTACACAAGCAACACAGTGTAAAGCCTGCACCAAACCCAGGCTGTCTGGCTCAGGAACACTCTGCTGTTTAGCTAGCACACCACCAAGCTTTGCAGTCACTGTTGCTTGTCTTAGAGTGGGAATAACTGTCCCCACTCTGTATGTTGGCTGTGATGGTCCCTGGATGTCACAGAGGTACCCACCATGTTCTGTGTCATGCATGCTGACTCTTCTTCCTCTGACATCCTTTGTTTGTCATTTGTAGTCCCACAGGTCCCAGTGGCAACCAGTGGGCTGACAACGGCATTTGATGAGGCTGCAAGCTTGAGCAGAAATAATGCAGGGCATATTTACTTAGGACAGTGGTCCTCCATCCTTCCAACATTTGGGCTCCTTCATAAACCATCCCTCCTATAACATACTCACAGAGACAAAGGGATACAGGCAATGAGATAGAGTTCTGGCCTGGGGTGTCTGAAGAGCTCTTTTGAGCTGCACCACATCTGGTTAAGGGCCCAATTCAGTCTTCCCTGACATCTCTGAAATCTGAATTTCTACTCTTCAGGAGTAAGATGCTACATCAAGACAGAAAACTAGTAACAGAGCCCAAGGACACATTCAGTCCAAATGCTAGAGTGCAACTGGCTGCTGGCTCAGGGTCCTCAGGATGCCAGGAGAGGAAGGTGGTTCACATATGGCAAGGAGTTAGCATATCCAAGTCACTAAGACACGGAAGGAAACAGTGACCAGACTAGGAGAGAGGCAGAAGCATGGCGGGAGAGGGTTGGCCACTTCCTTTGGGAAAACAGAGTTAGAACCTGCTATGCCATTATCAGCAGTGGCATTTCCTAGGTGTCCCCTACAGGAAGGGCTCAGAATG
>OU015746.1:38324769-38345440 GCA_907169655.1 Acomys percivali
GTGTGTGTGTGTGTGTGTGTGTGTGTGTGTGTGTGTGTGTGTGTGTGATGGTGACAAATAGTCACCTCCTCTCAGATCCTCCCTGCAAGGCTCATCAGAGGCAGGGGTCTCTCTCTCTCTCCTCCTCTCTCTCTCTCTCTCTCTCTCTCTCTCTCTCTCTCTCTCTCTCTCTCTCCCTCTCTCTGAGTGTCTCAGTGTTTGCCTTCACCTGCAAGCAGAGACAATAGTCTCTTCTGTGTCCACCCATAGCCTCATTTAGTGGGGGCTGAATGACAAAAAGGGTCTAGATGTGCTTTGAAAGCCAAACGGTACCTTATAGATTTTATTTTATTTTAAAGTGTCAATTCTGGGGTTGCAAGATGGTTCAGTCAGTAAAATGATTATCGTGCATGCATTAGGCCCCGAGTTTGGAGCCATAACACCTACATAACACCTACATTAAAAAGCTGGCAATGGCAGCACACAGCTGTACTCCCAGCACTGAGGAGGTGGGAACAGAAGAATCCGGGTCTGGCCAAATCGAAGAATCCAGATTCAACAAGTGACCCTATCTCAAGAAATAAAATGGCGAGGAGTTGAGGGAAACATCCAACATTGACCTCTGGTCTCCACATACATGAACACACAGGGACATGTACGCTCATACACATGCATGCACTCGCCCACACATAAATATGCGTACATCCCCCTCTAGAAGATGTGCCATTCCTTTTGCCAATAAATAGTAATTATTAAACATGGATTCTGCAATTCTAGTCATATGCCTATTTCTCAGTATCTCACCCCCCGCCCCCATGCCCACTCTTCTTCTATGGGAGCAGGGCTCTTTCTCCCATTGGTCAACTACATACAGATGACAAAGGGTGAGGATGCTGTAGAATGAAGCAGCCGATGGCCCTTTAGGAAGGGACCGTTGGACATGACAAGACAGAGAGCAGAAGGTGAGTAGAGAGTGCAGACCTGTGACTCATGGGAACTGGGTTTTCCTCTAGGTGCAGACTACATTACCGTAATGAGTCACCCCCTATCTCTCTCCATCTTGATTTCCTCCTTCCTGTAAGCCTTCCCCCCCAAAAAAAATGTTCTGGGTAACCAGCTAATTGGGAATCCCATTTTGACACTCTGGCTAATGAGGGCAATGCCTAGTTTCTTCCTAAGGCCATGTCTGCACAGAGGTTTGCATATCTCCTGGTTCCCTCTCATTATCCAGCACAGCTCTGCCCATTGGGTCATGCAGCGAGACCCACACGCTCATGCTTTTCATCACTAACAACCTTTTAGATTCAACACCTGCAGCTTCTCATTCCGAAATCCAACCAAAGAATGTAGGACAGGAAAAGGAGTGATCATTTGCAGGCGGCGAGGCGGGAAGGGCATGGAAATTGGCAGTTGCTCAGCGTTTATTCAACATTTGTGGCATGCACGCCCTGTAATGGAGGCTTTGGTACATCTATCCTTTCAATGCTCACGCCAGCCATAGGCGGCCATCATTAATCCTCATCCCACAAAAAGAATACATAGGCTCAGAGATGTTAAAGAACTCATCCAAAGTAATATAGCTAGCAAGTTGTGGGTAGGGACTGGTTCTCTCTCTTTCCCTGACAGCCCAACAAGGGGGCCATAGGCAAATCTTAGTCTGAGAAGCTCTTGCTTCGGCCCTCCATTAATGGATATTCATTTGAAATCAGGTTTTCACACTGCTTCCTATCAACTTCTTAGAACTTTACAATAATGTTTGTGTTTCCTGGCCTCCGTTTTTCTTCTTTATTCTTTGGGCATAGTCAGCACTTCTATTGTCCAGCTGGCCTGCCAGTCCCTGCAACTTTAAGCCCATATTGTGACCTAGCACCTTCTGCTCTGATTTGCCTACTTTGGGGAATATCAGACTGGGCATGAGGTATGTGTTTGCCCACTTATCAGATGTATGTTGGGCATCTGCGGCTGGGGTCGGGCACTGGTCTAGTCACAGAAAGAACAGTCAGCCAAGAAACGTGTTGCCTCTCCATGGGTTCAGTCTAACCAAGTTGGCAAACACCACTTGCAAATAAGCAAACGAATGCATACCGTAACTTCATGGAAGAGTCAGGGTTGGTGGTCCTGTTAGGCAGCTGGAGGAGGGCCTCTGTGAAGAGAAGATACTTCAGCAGAAATGGAGATGGTGGGAAACAGAGAACCACGTGAAGAGGAAGGGGATGGGCTTTCTGGGTGGAGGGCTCAAGCAGTGCAGAAGCCCTGAAGCCAAGCCAAGCCCGCCATACAAAGCAGAAAATAGGACCACCGCCACAGATACAGAAAAGGGAGTAAAGAGATAGAGTGGCCGAGTCAGGAAAGGAGGAGGGTCTCACGTTATGTGCACTACAGAAAGACATTTTAACTTTACACTAAGAGCAAAGAGACGCCATAGAGAAGCTGGGGTGAGTGAATGATGTGGTCTTACATTAAAAAAAAAAATCACAATCGTTACTCTATAGGACATTGGCTAGGCAAGAGAAAAAAAAAAACATAATCGTTTGCCTAGAGACCATCGCTGTATTATTGACATTACAGGGTGAGCTGCCTGTGGCTTTAGCTTGGATGTGGCTAGTACTAGCAGAAGCAGTGGTGGAATATATCAAGTGGGTGTTTGGGGCATACAACACCAGTCATATGGGGATGTGTGGACCCTGGCCTGTTAGTTAGGACGTGCTAACTTCTATGGTATAAATATCCCTTCCATGAGCTGCCTTAGTCTCCCGCCATGAAATCGACTGGTTTGCAGTATTCCCAACAATTTGCACAAGCCCCTGCATGGTTGGCATGAGTCTGTTCCAGTATACATTGGGTTTAGATTTTAGTACACTCTTCAGAAGGTGTTGAAAGTCAGGATGTAAGGAAAAAAAGAAAGGATGAAGTTCAGAAAGACTGACAAGCCATCAAGTACAAGTTAATGTCATTTACTGGGATGGGAAGACTGAAGAAGCTAGCCAGCTCTGGATGGGGCTCAGAACTATGAATGTTGAGCCAATACCCTCCCCTGGCTTAAGAAGGAGACTATGTGCCTTTTATTGATGGGGGGGGCGGGTTTGGGAATTGGAAGAAATTTTTCTAAAATCTGCACAAATCTAAACAATCCCAGAGCAGCTCCATGGCATACTAGCCAAGAAAACACACAGCTGAAAGAAGACATTGTCTTTTCTAATTAGTCAGAGAAATGCTAGCTGCTGTAACAACAACAAAAAAGTCTTGAAATCTATCAATGACTTGATCTAACTTGAGTGGATGTTCATTAAAAAGTGTCACTGATAGCATGTGAGGAGGCTAGAAAAGAAGTGTGAGTCTGTATTAATTATTTTGGAAGGGAAGGGAATGGGAGGGGGAGGGCAGGGAAGAGGAAGGATGGGGAGGGGAGGGGAGGATAGGAGAGGGGAGAGAAGGGGAGGGGAGGGAAGGGAAGGAAAGGGTGTTTTGAAAGGGTTGGTGTCTACCATGCTTAACACATTTCGACCAGGAGTAGTATTTTCTTTGTTGTTGTTATTTTTTATTTATTTGTTTTTGTTCTGTTTTGTTTTAAGACAGAGGTTTCTCTGTGTAGCCTTGGCTGTCCTGGACTCACATTGTAGACCAGGCTGACCTCCAACTCACAGCGATCCATGTGCTGGGATTACAGGCGTGCACCACTGCACCCAGCTAGGAAGGAGTAGTCGTGTGCTTCCCGTTCTGACATCCACCACTTTCCAACAAGCCTATTTTCTATCAACACTATGCTTTATTTCTCAACTCTAAGGTTTTCTCTAGTATCTACAGAGAATGAGATCCAATCTCAAAAAACACTCTGAGAGATCTTTATGCCTTGAAGAGGCCCTTCACTTCTCAGTGAGGGCTTTGGAGCCAAGGGACTCTCATTCCAGACCTGGACCATAGCAACGTGTTAGATCTTTGGGCAAAGCCAAAGCAATTCTCCAAGTTCCCCCATCCTCCTCTGTCGAGGAGATAACAATGAAGGCTTATTGGAGAATAGTCAGATGCCCTGTGCGGAGGGCCTCAACTGTAAGCTCACCACTTGGGAATGTCTATTGCCTTACCAGCATCTTCAAACACCAGGAAGCCTGCTCTGGATGTTCTGAGATGAGATACACACCCATCCAATCCCCTACAGTCTTGCCTCATTGAAAAACAGATCTGTTTGACAATCAGCACACATGCCACCGCCTCCTGTGCAGAGGGCTCTCTTCAGCAAGTCGAAGCTGTTCGTTTTCTAAGACTTCTCTTGCGCCTCTTGATGCAGCATGCTCAAGGTTGTCCAGGGTCTGGAGCAATCAGAAATGATTTGTGTCAAAGAGCACATTACAAGAATCATTTGTCGCTTCTGGTTCGTGTTTGAATTTGAGGAATGATGCCGGGGAGCGATCTGAAGGCATGATGTACCGTGCAGCTAGGATGCGAGGCAAATCATTATGTTAACCTTCTGGGAAGTTGGGCTTCGGGTTCAATTTTGACAGCATGTATTTCAGGCCTCACAGTGGGATGGATGGGGAGCCATAATGAGAATACTTTGTGTTTGAATGATTATCTTTCCTCTAAAAACTAAAAGCATTGTTGTTGGGTTTTTGGTTTTTGTTTGTTTGTTTGTTTGTTTTGTTTTGTAACATGGAGAAGCTTAGAATTACCCCTTAGGTGGTGTCTGCCTAGCACCCTCAACCCAATTCCACAGAGAATAATTTTGTGATGGAGATAAGTTTTGTGACCCTATGACAACACAAGCTGACTTTCCCATGGGTGAGAAGTGCCTCATCAGGAGAGGCTACCTAGACCATTAACCTGGGAATTCTGTGCCCCAGGATTGAGGCTCAGCTCTTTCTCCATCTGGCTGTGGGATTCCAGCAAGACATGCTGTGTCTCTGTCCTTCCATCTGCATCAGGCACATGTCACCATTGATGCAATGCAAATCACGGAGTGGCTTCTTTTTCTCTATTTGGCAGTAAGGAACACTGATCTGAGGAACTCCTTGGGGGAAGTTTTTGGTAGGAGCCTGGTAGCAGGGGTCAGGACTTGATTAAGAGAAAGAGAGATAGCATTCCGAGCCGAGAGACTAGCAGGGCTGATGTCAAGGAGAAAAGCTGGGCTCTGTCAGGAAGGCATGGTCGAGGCTACCTGCTAGATGGGAGGGGGAGGATGGAGGAAGGATGCGCTGAAAGGCAGCTTGGAGTCAGACAGGGAAGAACACAGAATGTCAAGCTCAAGTGCGTAGCATCTCTACGCTGTTGGTGGTATTGCATCCCAAGGACACTAGGCAATCTTTGGACCACCTGTTTTGGTGGTTGTTTCTGATGAGGTTGCTGCTAAACATCCAAACAGCGAGAAAAAAAAATCAGATACCCAGTGATATAGGCAGAAAAGCTCCCTACTGACCTTGATGGAGGTGGCATGGAGGTGGGTGGAGGCAAAAAGTTGCTACAGTAAATCCAAGGGAAAGGTAGTGGAAGTCAAGGGAACCAACTACAGAGACATGGAGGAGACAGAGCTGGTAGTGTGCCCTCTGCACTCATCACGCTCACACTCATACACTTCATGCCCTTGTTCTTGTTTTGTTTTGTTTTAGAAATAGCATCTTCTTCCCTTCTCTTCTCTTATTCACTTGCTCAGGTGCCCAGAGAGCCAGAGGGTAAGAGAAGACCTGGGGCCACGTTTCACTTCTAAGCTCCTCCACTGGATTCGTAGAGGAGTCACTTCTGCTCCGGAGGAGGGGGGAGGCGGTGGGCATTCCAAAAGGAGGAGGGCAATTCAGGAGCCAGCCCACACAGCCCCTCCTACAATCTGATTTAGCAATTATTGTGTCATTATTAGTTTAAGATCTCCTAGCAGAAGATTATAAACGCTACACGCAGTGAGCGTGTGGGTCATATTTTTGCTGCAGTGCTCGGGGCGCAGAGAGCAGCGGTGACATACAGCAGATGCTTGGGATGAACGTATCATACAGAGGCTGGAGGGGGTGGGACTCAACATCAGAGTGTTTGCATAGCATGCACGATGCCCCTGGGGGTCAGTTCCTGGTATCACAGAACAGTAAATACACACAGAAAGAAGGAAAGATAGAACATCTCAAATTATTATTATTATTATTATTATTACTATTACTATTACTATTACACATGGTAACATATGCCTATAACTCCAGAATTCTAGAAGTTAAGGTGGGAGAATCATGAGTTCAAGATAAGCCTGTGTTACATAGTAAGACCCTGTTTTAAAACAGGCAAACAAAAGGCCCTAGCTCCATGGCCTAGGCATTAGGCAAGGTTTAAAAGGAAAAAAAAAAAAGCTCTCAAATGGCCCTAATGAGTTTCAGACCACATAGAAAGACCCTAAAACATAATATATAGGCGAGTAAATGAGTTCCACTTGGTTTTATGGGGTAGGCTAATTGGGTATCCTGTACTAACTTGGAGAATGTGAAGGTCCCTGCTGGGTGGACTCCGTCTCGGTCCCTGGGCTGAAGGACAGGCTGTGTGTTGGCTCAGGCTGCCTTCAAGGCAGCCAGCGATCCGCAAAGACTCATTTCCCCTTTAGCAAGAAGAGAGCGGAGAGAAAACAACAGCAGCTGGTGAGAAAAGCACCTGAGTATGGCCTGTCCGACCACATACCCGCTTCTACACAGCCCTCTGCCAACCATCCTGCCATGTGACCTTCACTGTCACCTGGACAACTGAGGCCCATCGAAGAAAGGCCAAAGACTGCCAATACCTTATGTCCCTTTCCAGCTGTGGACAGTCAGGGAACCGGTATCCCTAGTTTTGAGCACTGGAGGCTCAAGGGAGCTTATCAGCACTTCAGGGTATGGGAAAAGAAGCTAGAGTTGGGGGGGACATCAGAGGCTGGAGGAATGAGGGACCCCCTTCCAGTGGCAGTGGATCAAGCCTTCAGATGCCGTGGCCAGGCTGGGGGGGGGGGGGGGGAGTACGGAGAGGTGCACAAGCTGCCATGCGTGCAAAGGCAGTGTCTTACTCCCGGCTGCTCTGTGATTTGCACGACTTTGATTAGTGATTCCAGGAACAGGAACACAATAACCCTACACGTTAGGGCATCTGGCCAAGCCAGTTCTCAGCTAACTGAGGTTGGAAGCCCAGATGGTAAGAACCAGAGCCTCTGCAAGGTCAAACGCCTTTTAAGCAGAGGGAGTTCCGGGTGGTACGTGCCTTGAATCCCCAGTGTGTTTTCTGCCAGGGAACTGCTGGTCTGCTTTAGATGTTGTGTGGGCACAGAAAAAGGCATCTCAGATTTGTGGTACCCCCTCCCAGCGCCTTGCACCCCTGTCTAGTTAATGTACTCCAGTACCGCCTGAGACAACACCTCTCTCCTTTCTCAGTGGTACACGTCCCACTGAATGTTCATTCCACCACCCGTGTCCCTGGCTGACCCAGAATGTTTGTCTTAAAGGACACCAACAGTCATGATTCGAACTCGGCCAAATTCTTGTTGTGTGATTTGGGGGATGAATTATTTACCGTCTTTTGACTTCTGTTTTTAGGTACAAATGGGAAGTCAGAACTCATGGAGTTCAGGGTTTGGGTGTGGCTTCGGGGTGGAGTACTTGTATAGTACATGCCAGGCTCCAAGCATCACCCAAGAACTGCAAATACACATGCCAGAAAACTTGGAAAGTTCTTATCTGGTTAAAAAAAAATGGGATGGAATAATGTTTTAAGTGTTTTGAGAAATCTACTGATTGAGTGATCGTGTCCATCAACAGAAAGATCTAACCTCAGGTAAAACCTGAGAGAACCCAGCTCCCTGCAAGATAGGGCCTGGTGCTCCGAGGAATCTGGTCCTCCTCTGTTGACCCAGTGAGAACTGTAGGTTTTTATTTAATGTTTAGTTTTTCACCTTCTCCATCTCCCTCTTTCTCACTCCTTCCTACACCATCTCCCCACCTCTCCCTCCCCTCCTCTTTACTCCTTTTTCTCCTAGTAAGTAAGAGCATAAATACAGGCCTAGGAGCCCTAGTGTCCCCACGGAGCACCCACTCCTGGTGAAGGTGACCCTTACACTCACCCATGTTCTTGCCAATAAAGAGATCTCATTAAAAGGGCTGGCACTGTCTATGGGCAGCTTCACAGTGGCCCACAAATTAAGAGGGCACCGCTGCCATCTGCCCAGCCTCCCTCTCCCCAACCCCAGGGCACAACAACAGAAGAGTCCTGACCCTTTTATTACCCTAATCAGAAGAGGCTAAGAATAAAGGAAGTCTAGAAACAATATCAAGGTTGGTTTTATTTTTCTAGGCGCTCAAGGCCTAATTAGGTCTTCAAAGCACTTAGCCTTATGTGTGGAAATTAATCGAACACTGGAGTATCCTGTGATATGTTAGTTCCTTTCAACTCACAGATACTGAAAGTGGCCCTGACTTCCCTCTTCACGGTGGATAGAATTTCTCCAAGAGCCAGAAACAGTAGCCAGGGACCCAGAAACCTCAAGTGTGTGACCTCCCGGCCTCTGTGTTCATCAGATAAGGATTCCTTTGTGGCATCCACAGTTACTTTATACAGATTTCCTGGTATGATTTTGAACTGGGTTCAGGAGGTGAATAGGACCTAGCAATGAGGCCGACAGATACAAAAACAGCGTTCTGAGTCGGAAGAGCCACTGAGCAGAGCCAGGAGTTGCAGGCACAAGTCTCTTCGACTGCCTGCTAAAGTTAGGGACGTAGACGCAAGGGCTTCTTTGATTGATCTGATTTCACATTCGTTAAGGAGGAAGAGGGGAGCCCTCTTCGGAGAAACTACTGTGTGCTTAGCTTCTCTGGTAGGTGCACTGCACCCCCTATGCATGGAGTAGGACCCAAGTCTTGAGGAAGCTAAGAACAAACCCAGCACTGTGGCACTCATCTGGGAAGGTGAGGCATGAAGATGGCCAGGCCAAACTCCATAGTGAGTTCCAGCCAAGTCTGGGCAATGATAACCTGTCTTGAAAATAGAGTTTGTAACCTACAAGTAGAACATTATGATAGGCAGAGTTTGGCCAAGGGGTCCCGCTCAAACTAAGGCACCAACCAAGGACAATACAGGCGGTAAACTTTAAACCCCTACCCAGATCTAGCCAATGGTCAGAACAGTCTCCACACTTGAGTGGAGAGTGGGATATGATTTTCTCACGTACTCTGGTGCCTCACATTTGACCATGTCCCCTGGAGGGGGAGACCTGGTAGCACTTAGAGGAAGGACAGCAGGTCACCGAGAAGAGACTTGATACCCTATGAGCATATACAGGAGGAGGTAATCCCCCTCAGGAACAGTCATAGGGGAGGGGAATAAGGGGAAAATGGGAGGGAGGGAAGAATGGGAGGATACAAGGGATGGGATAACCATTGAGATGTAACAAGAATAAATTAATTAAATAAAAAAATTAAAAAAAATAGAAAATAGAGTATGTAAGACAACAGAGTTGGTTAAGATGCTTGCTGTGAAAATATGTGGACCTGAGCTTCAGCACCCAGAGCCAGGTTTAAATGCTGGGCATGGAGAGTCATGCTTGTAAACTCAGTTCTGGAGACGAAGAGACAGGTAGCCACCTAGCCTGCCTATCATACTTGGTAAGTTCCAGGCCAGTGAGAGACCCTGTCTCAAGAAACAATGTGCGTGGTGAGCAAGGACTGATACCTGAGGTTCACCTTCAGTATCTACAGGGATAGGTACACATGTACAAATACACCTACGCACATAGCCAAACACATAAGCAAAAGAGAAGTTAAGTACCATTGTCCCTTACTGTTGGTGTGGGATTATGTAGAATCTCCACATAGACACCAAAACCCAAAGATGCTTATGTCCCTCGTATAAAAACAATGTCTCATTTGCACAGACCTGCATCTTCTTCCTCATTTTAAACCACCTGCAGATCACTCAAGATGTCCAATACAATGTATATGTGATATGAGAAGTTGGTATTCTGTGTTACTCAGGAAATACTGATTGGAGCGGCTGGTGGGGGGGGAGAAGCTTACCCATGGTAAAGATGAGGGTTTCCCCTGGCCCAATTATTTTCTCCCCAGAGTTGTAGTTAGTTGGATCACTCTGCTGGACTGTATGGATACACAGAGCCAAGCACAGTCCGCCTCAATTCTGAAGCCAGAACAGCGTGGCAGCAATAAGTCCCGGACTAATGTGTGTGAGTGGGCTGGTCATCTTGGCCAGTCTCCTTCCATAGCTATGGGCAGAGGCTGGCAGAGGTCTTATGCTTCTAAAGATTATCGGGGTGCAGTTGCTGCTGCTCTGTGGATCACACCTGAGGAGGGAAAGAGGTTCCATCCCATTTTTGAGCAGCAGCCTGAGGCACTTTGAAAATACTTGATAGTGTTTGGAAACTGTGAACTTTGGAGCTTTAAAAACACTTCATCATTCAGTTCCTGTTCCTTAGAGATTCTAATTTGGTTGGTGTGGGGTGCAAGTTCCCTCTGCTTTGGAGCTGGGGGTCAAACCTATGACCTCCTGCATGCTGGGCAAGTGCTCGACCCCAGCTCTGTGCATCCCTGCATCTTAAAAGCCCCCAGGTGACTCCCTTGGGGTGTTAGGGCTGAAAACAACTGCCATGCTTTGTCCAGTCTTCTTTAAACTGAACCTCATACGTTGAGCCCGACTCCAAGATGGTTCCCAAGCTCTCCCCTCCCGCATGCCCCCACCCTGCTTTTGGATTCATCCCCGAAGCCTAAATCATTTGGTCATGGCCTCTTTCCACACTTCTTCCCCCTTGGTGGTCCCTGGGTACCAGAGTTTTCCTGCTGTTCCAATGTTTTAGTCCCATTGATTCAGTCTCTGCCTCAGTCACCTCATCCTTGCCATCCCCTACAAGGCAGGTGGAGACTTCCTCGGGGCTATCGATCCCCAGGGAACACACGAGGTGGCAGTTCCTTTCTTAATTAAGACTACAGGACCAGCGACAAGAATCAGACCAATTAACCAGCTCTCAGAAGATCCAGTAGGGAAGCTGAAGGGAACGATTCACACAGTGACTTCTGATAGTCCAAAGGGCTGCCAGCTAGCTAGCTAGACATGAGTTTGAGCGATGCTTTTTCCTTTCCTGCCCCCACCTTTCCCTTCTTCTTTGAGTCAGGTGCTTAATGGTATATTTTTAAAGGCTGTCCCCACCCACGCTTTATTCTCTCCCTAGTCAATCCTTTTCACTGCTTGCCGTTATCTGTCACTGGAGACAAGACAGCAGAAGATATTAAGGGTCTCCCATCCAGACTTCTTCCTTCTATCCTCCTGGGAAATTATGTCGCACATCTTTTTTTATTAGCTTACTTATAAATATAGAAAATTAATCGCCCAAAGGTTTGGGTTAGTGAGAGTCAGATGCTAAGAGAGATGCTGACATTCTGGTCTCGGAAGGAAGATCTGGGGGGCCTTGTTGGGGTTTTAATTAAATGGATGGGCTTCCCTTTTTCCATGGGGAGCCCAGGTGATCACTCCAGCTTTGTCTTGATTTAAAGGAGAAACAGTGCATCAAGGCCATGGCTGATTCCTACTTCTCCTGTCTTTTAGGGTGATGAGGGAGAGATCACCATGCATGCAGACACTCGTGTAAGCACACATGCATGAACAGAGTCAGCCAGCGCTGGGATGTAATCACCCCCTGCTACTGTCTGGTGGTGACTCAACGGAAAGCTCACCGGCTCTTCCACTTTTTCAACTCACCTAGTTGCTTCTCTGTCACCTTCTTCATCTGATGATGTGCAGGACCTTCTGTCCCCTTTGAGAGTGCCCAGACATTGTGGGCAGTCAGTACCCAGAACACAAGGAACATCCATGAATGCCAGCCATCCTTGTTCCTTTCCCAGCAGAAATACCCAAGCGAGGAGTGCCTCGAAGAACCATAAACCTTCCTTTCTTCTGCCCAGTGGGAGCCAGAGAGCTGGGGAGGGACGGGAAGGTCAGGAGCCCTCTGGGATCTCACTGATGGTTCCCTACATTTAACGCATATGCTCATGTGCATAAAATGAACACAGAAATCCAGCTCTAGTGGATGTACAGATAGGAGGCACAGGCACGCAGGTTCAGGTCTTATGAAAGAGACCCCAATTAAGTGTCAGGGAAACCCCCTCTTCCCTGGTCCCCTTTCACACACAGGAGCTCTCTCTTCTGCTGCTATACCTCCGATCTCCACCGGGGACCCAATGGGCTTCTAGATGGTAAACCAACCCAGAGTTGAGTTAGAATAAGACTTTCTCTACTCCTAGCTACTTGACTGTTCAGTTAGGGGCCTAAAGGTTACATTGACTCCATAGTCCTTGGAGGGATTGGAGACCCAGTTCTGCATCCTCCAGGATTTGGGAGAGACTCTCTCTCCCTCTTTCTCATTGGTTCTGCACTCTAGACAGCCAACCCAATGTCCAGCTCCTTCCCAAGCAGTATTTATTGCAAATCCTGACTCTTCTTCCTCCCCAAGTGAGGTTCCCATATACATCCTCAAAAGGATGCCCTCGAAGAAGGCAGGAAATAATATGGGTCCCAATCAGCAACAGCATCAGGCAGCACAGCATCACCTCGACAAAGGTGAGTGACAGCCTTCCAACTGGAGAGCAGATCATTTGTCCCCTGGGCATGTGCTCCATAAAGGAGGACTCTTGCAAAAGCCTGTGTTGTGGATGCCAGGTCTGACCTTCAGAGATGTTTTGATAGTGAGGTAGCTGGCTGGCTGAGTCACAGACACCAGGCTTGCCAGCTGATGGACACTGGACCATCTGGGGCTCAGAGCACACTCAGAGCAGCTTCAACAGTACCCCATGCACTGCTCCTATCGGGCCATAGGCAGGACAGCCATGGCTCTGACCAGAGGACAGTCTGGCCCCTGTTTACATTGATGCCTAATTGGTGTTGGGCAAGACTCAGAGTGCTGGAGAAATCTGTGGAGGCACAGGGGAGAGGGAGACTGAGTACAAAGCAAGGAAGATGGATTAACCCACCCATGTCCCCAAGATTAGAGCTATGGGGGGGGGTTCAAACCTTGCTTCCACCCAAGGACAAAGAAATCAGCCTGGGAGATCTGAGCCCTTAGGCAATCTGAGGCAGGTTGTTTCCCCTTCCTCCATTCCTCCTGGCCACAGCAGTGACTGTCACCTCATTGAGTACATGGCTCTTATGCTCCTATAGCTCACTACGTAGTCAGGGCTGAGTGTCTCAAGCATCTCATTCATCAGATGGTTTATGGGACCAAAGTTTTCTAGGATATATGAGGGACTGGGATTTGAACCATCTATAAAGCATAGGAGGCTTTGACTTAAACACCGAGACACCCACTGAGGGATAGGCGACGACATTTGAACACAGACAGTGAGGGTTTCCGGGGCTCAGATACAGAAGCAAAAAGATGGTTGGTGAGATCTGGGGATGCTTCCTGGAGGGGGCAGAGGTGGCAGTTGAGCTCTGAAGGATGGATGGGAGTTATGGGGTCGTCACTAGCCATCATACATAGCTGCACACCAATGGAGTGCAAATGAAAAGAAAAGCCGTTAGTGTGCGTAAACAGTAAGAGGACAATTAAGAAACAGACCTGTGTGTGTAAGCTGGTCCATCAGCCTGCAAACAGCTGTGCTCTCTGCCTGTGATCCTGGATCTCAGTGGCCACAGGACAGTAGTACACGGGGAAGCAGAAGATGGAGGGAGTGTGAAAGGAAGGAACATTCCAAACTCAGAGACCTTGCCAGTGTGGTTGGTCTGTCCGCTGTGGCACGAGTTTCAGGAAAATTGGATTGTTTTCATTGTGGAGCTGGATTCTACACCTGGCTGTGTAGACGCTTCCAGAACATGGTGGAGCAATGGTAGGACGTTTGCCACCTCCCAGTGGCAAGGGCTCCACCAGCCACATCATGAGGTGTGGGAACTGCCTTCCCACAATCCTTTGGCATGGTCCCCCAAGGAGTCGCATTCAGGGAGGGTGATGCCTCCTCCAACTGGTACATGATCCAGTGGCTATACACTCTTCTTAGATGGCCATCACCGAGGCCACAGTAAGACAGAGAAGAGAAAGTACTACAGGTAAAGACAACAGTAGGACTAAGGGCCCCTGAAATGAGATAAATGTGGGGTATGGAGAAGGAAGAAGAAATGAGTTGACATTGTCTGCAAGGTGAAGGCTACCTTTGAGGACCACCTAGGAGCTTTTGGTACCCTGCAGTGTCCCCTGAGGAGATATATCATGCACATTCTCAGGTGGACTTCCTTATGACTAAGATAGAAGAAGCTCCTGGGAGGCAGATGACTATGTGGAGACTGAAACTTAGGACCATATTCATTTTAACAGCAGTGGGTTCCAGCATGGCAAAGCCGCCACACCAAACCAGACCTCGGCACGTCCCTCTCTCAGTCTTTAGAGGAGTTGCTTGGTGCTCTGAGAAGCCTAGTGCATGTTTCACAGTGAACTCCCTCTCTCTGGCATGTGCCTGCTACCTCCCTCTCACTCCCTCGCGAACGCACATAAGCAATATGGTAAAATACCTCTGATCTTGTGTTGCAAAAATTCTCAATTCCATCATGCCAGTGTGGAGAGAACTCATTCTGTCATAGCCAATCAAACAAACCAGACTTCCACTCCTAATTCCCAGTGAGCTGACACATGACCTTGGGCAAGCTGTGAAATCTCTCTGAGCTGCCATATGCTTTTTGGAGACAGGGATAATAACACTCACCCTGAAGCTATGCTGGGACAGGAGGAGTCGCCATATTACATGTGTCTCTGTAAGGAACCCAGCAACTGGGTTTCAATGCATTCTTAAGAGAGAGAAGAGTTGCTGGAGGAAGGAATAAGCAAGGGTGGCCAGGAGCTCTGAGCCTACGGGGACATGGACTGCAGAGGTCAGCATTGGCAGGGGACATGCAAAGCTAGTGCAGAAAGAGGGAGGTATGTGTTTCAAAATGAAAGGAGTTGGCAAAGGTTAAGGAGGATCCACGGGAGGATTTTGTTGATGGAGACAAGAGAGCTCAGGTGACTCAGTGTAATGGCTCATCGCCCTTAATCCCAGCACCCTGGAGGCAGAGGCAGGTGGATCTCTGAGTTCTTGACCAGCTTGGTCTACAGGATGGGTTCCAGGATCGACTACGGTTATACAGAGAAATCCTATCCTCAAGAACAAAACAAAGAAGGTTGTTCAGCCAGGCTCAGGGCTCATCTGAACACTGGAGTCAAGAAGGAGTTGACAACTTTCCTGGGCTCCTCGCTGATGCGTGGGAT
This sequence comes from Acomys percivali, assembly GCA_907169655.1. NCBI lineage: Eukaryota > Metazoa > Chordata > Mammalia > Rodentia > Muridae > Acomys > Acomys percivali. Next base: position 38,339,969 of record OU015746.1, read on the forward strand.
TTGTAGATACAGACTTGTCATTACAGTGGGATCTTCTTCACTCCGTGAGCCATTCAGAGCCGGGAGACGGAATAATAACGCTGCCATCCAGTGAGGCAAAAGGAGAGCCCCTGTCCCTAGAAGAATGTGAGCAGAGGGCAGACACCCACTTGGCAAACTTCCCACGGAGGGAGGGCTGAGTGGCTATGAGACTGTGTACAGTAAGGAGCTTTACCTGCCTGCTTGTGCTTTTGCAGAGGAGGGACAGGTGACAGGGGTCCAGTACATAACTACTGCTGCAGCCCTCTAAACAGCGACCCCAGAAGGTCCATGACAGTCACTTCACAAACTTCAGAGGAGTTTGAAATCACTGAAGCCGCCATTCCAGGGCCTTTTGCCCTCAAAGCTGTCTACGAAACTCCAATTTTTTTATTATTATTATTATTATTATTATTATTATTATTATTATTATTATTATTATTTGGTTTTTTGAAACACAGTTTCTCTGTGTAGTCTTGGCTGTCCTGGAATCACTTTGGAGACCAGGCTGCCTATCATGCCAGCCCTCAAAACTCCAATTTTTTAAAGCAAGAAAGGAGATGCAAAGAGAAGACTTGGGCCCAAAAGATGAAGTACCCTGGCCCCTTCCTTTTTACAGGTCACCTAGTGTGAGTCTTCCCTGTGATCTCTCATGTGGGGCCGAGGAGACAGAAGCTCCGTTGGCCTTTTCCCTGAGCAGGTCCAGGACTGTGGGCCCTGGGAACAGCTGCCAGTGTTTGGGATGTTAGTGCCAATTCTCAGTGGATGCCTTCATGTCACAAGGCTGGTCCTTGTCATGAGCATCTACCATGGATGGACTGCTCCCCTAGATCTTTGCAAACAGTTCCATTCAAGTCTAGCTTAATGAACCAATGACATTCAAATCTAGCTTAATGAACCAGTGAGTTCATTTGGGTTTTACTCACAGAAATGCAAGTAAAGAGATGATTACAGGAGCATCACTAAAATGGCGCCCCAATATGACACTGCATCAGGGAGCTGCCTATCAGTTGTCGGAGGCCTCTGTTCCCAGCAGCCAGCCGTCACTGCCTGTGCAACCCTGGGCAGGGGTCTTGTGGAGCTTCTAAGTCGCAGGAGCTTCCTCAGCCTTGTGAGCTTTACTTCCTGAGCTACAAAGAAGAAACGCCTCCCTCTGGGACGGGAGGTTCCAGTTAGAATGAAATAGCCATGCCGTGGTAGGTCACAGCACTTGGGGACCTGGAAAGCTGGGATCCTGCCCAGAGGTGCTACTTGAAAGCTGTGTGACTTAAAAGGTCCCTTCCCCGCCCAACTCGCAGTCTCTTCACTGGTGTTATAATGTGAGTGTCCTCAGGTTCCGTCAGTCTGCTCATCTCCACTGCCTTCCACTGCCTGGCTCCTCCCAGATCCCTGTGCTTGTCCACTGGGGATAACTCTCTGGACATGTGGCTGCTCCAGGTGGAAGATGGTGGTGCTCCTTAACCACAAGCAGATGAGGCTAACCTGCCCTTGCAGTTAGTTACCATAACTACTGCTTCTTCCTTGTCCCTCAGGAACACACACTCAGAGTACCCGTTGTCAAACAAGTGTTGCTCCAAGAAACAGGAGTCATCATCCAGGGTCTTGCTTCTCTCCTGCCTCCCCAGGTAGGGCAGCTAGGAGAGATAATAAAGCCTCTAAGAGAGCTCGCTGGGGAGAGGAAGCAGCTGGAAAAAGGACTCACTGCTTCCCTCTAGTGGCGAATTCGCAAAATTGTTCCTCTAGGAAGGTGGATTGGCTTCTTGCAAGCTGGACATGGTGGTGCATGCTAATAAACATTCCTGCTCAGGTAACCAGGGGACAGGAGTCACATCCAGATGACACTCTATAGGATGGTGAACTTAACATCATAAAATGTCCTTCTGGTCAGGACTCTCGCTGAACGTGAGAGGATTGCAATACTCTCCCACCCTTTCTCTTGTCTTGCTGTTCCATATTCTAGTCCTGTTAGGACAGTGTTCCTTTCAAATGACCAGACTATAATTCATAAGCACGACACAATTCCCCCATGGCCACATTGCATTTATTAATGACTTTCCCCTAAGTCCGAGCCGCTTGGGACTGAGGGGGAAGCCACACAATCCAGTATCTGGTGTAAAGAGGCATCTGTAGCCAAGCTCTTAATCAGGCCCTGGGTGGTGACAACCTCAAGGACTGACAACAATTAACACAAGAACGTTTGTGTTTGTCAGATTCCTGGGCTTGCTGAACAGTAATGAAAATTGTTTTCTCTGCAAAGCCTGAAACTGTTCTGCGGTCACCTGGTGTGTGCACAGATGCGTTGATTAATTGTGGCCCAGAATGTCACAATGACTAAGGGCCAGGCTTTGCTCTTGGGCAGTTGGAGTCTTGCTCGCTCTGGGTCACCATGACCTGGGTCAGTGGGACTGAGGTGAGGTTAAATTTGACAGATGGTATAGAAGTCCTTAGACACAGAGACCCAGCCAGGTGAGATCCTCAAGTGGGCCATCAGGCTGCTATTTCCTCCTTAAGGAAAAAGTTAAATCCAGACCCCCCCCCCAGTGCCAGTGGAAGGGGCTGCGACTGAGCTGTCTAACACTCAGAGTGCTGATGGCAAGAGTTCCTCTTTCCTCCACACCAGAACACTGAGCCTTCCTACGCTCAGATTCCAGGCTCGGCCCACAGGCCTGGCCCATGGCTGGAGACCTGTGCTTTTCCAAAGCTGCCCAGATGATTGGAGGGTGTCCTCAGAGCCTACATATAGAAAAGCAACCACAGGTCAAGTGGCAGAACATAAAAGAAAACATTCCGCAGGCTCAGGAGTCCCCAGCTGTGCTGACAGGGGTGCTCACTGAAAAAGGAGAGAAGGAATAAGTGGGGGGGGGCCAACATCTCCCTCCCACAGCCGTGAGTACCATTCAAACAGGCAAGTCAAGAGCAAACAAAGCCCCAGGCCTCCCTGCATGAGTTTACATCTATGTGACCTTAGACAAAATACTTTGCTTCTCTCTGCTTTGGCCTCTTCCACTACAAAATATGATGATTAAGAAGTTGTTATCTCACAAGGCCACTGTAGAGCTCCTGTTAGGTTTCTGTGCAAAAGCATTTATGAATAGAAGTAAGGACCGAGAAGATGACTTTGTGGGTAAAAGCACATGACATGAGTTCAACTCCCTAGGACCCACATAAAAGCTGGATAAGCTGTGTGAGCATCTGCAATCCCACTGTCCCTGTGTGGAGATGCAAGGCAGAGATAGGAGAATGCCCAGGGCCTAGCCTGGTGTAGGCAGCAGAAAAAAGACACCCTGTCTCTAACAAGTTGATAGAACGCAAGGACCAACACCCAAGATTGTCCTCTGAGCACCCCATGCACATTATAGCACACACGTGAATATGCGCACTGCACACACACACAAAAAACAGTGCACACATACACACACACACACACACACACACACGCGCACACACACACACACACACACACACACACACACACACACACACACATGAGCAGTAGAGCGAACATAGTAAGTAGGTAGAGTGTAGTGGCGCATACTTGTAATCTCAGTACTGGAGAGGCTAAGTAAGAGAATCAAGAGTTCAAGGCCAGACGGAGCTACGCGGTGAGAGCCTGTCTCTCCTCCACAACCAGTATCATGAAAGGTCACGGCAAGCATCCAACACATTAGCTATTTCACAGTGTACTAAGGTTGTAACATTGTATCCACTTCACTAAATACAGGGGTTTAATTTGGACAATGAACTTGCCCCTGTTTTTAAATACTCTGATGTGTTAGTTCAATCAACTCTTTAGAGATGGGGAGACTGAGGCTTCAGGAAATGAGCAACTAGTGGGTAGATAGATGGATTGTAGACAAAAAAATATAAACGAAGAACCCTATTAACTGAGCTTCATGGTCACTGACCACCCCCTCCCAACCCCTTGCCCCACCCCCTTCCCTACACACCTCTGCCTCCCTTCGGCAGTCATCTTGTGTTAGCAGCAGGATTGCCTTTCTCCACATTTTGAGTCTCAGAGGCAGAAGCAGGGATTGCACCTCCACCAATCAGCCTCTTTCCTTTCAAAGCCGGTGGTGTAACATCTCGCCCCCGCACCCCTCGCCCTCTCCCCTGCCCCCCTACCCCCGTCATCTCTCTTCCATCCCTACTCCCACTGACTTCACATGCACAGCCTTAAAATCAAGTTCACGGTTTAGAGGTCCTTGAAGGGTCTGGTTATCTCCAAGGTGTCTGTTTGTAAATTTCCACAGAGAACTCAAGCGTGATTAAGGACGGATAGCTGTGGCATGATTCTATTAGGACTTCTCAAAGCATCAAAAAGATGCCAGAAAGAAACCCACCTCACACTCTGAGCCTGGTGTCAGTAAGCAAAGAGGATGGTGGTGACAAAGGGGGCTGGCTGGGGGGAGCAGAGTGTCTTCCCTGGGCCTAAGGCCAGCCTCCAGCCTGGGGCAAGACTCCTGTGACTCTTCTATAGCGCTTGCTCACTCACATTGCCCAGGCTGGCCTCTAGGACCCACCAGAGAAAGAGATGTTGTATTTTCAGCAAAACAGTGGCCTCAGGCTTGGTGGCTCTGCCCTTGTTTTGGGGGCTTGACCCCTCAGAAGTCGATTATCATGTCCCAGCCAATGCTGCAAAGCCCAAAGCCTCCCCCCTGCCCACCCCCCACCCCACCCCTCCGCCATCTTGGCTACCACCTCACTCTAGGGAGAGCTCTGAGCTTGAATCACTGAGCTGAGCTCCCCGGGTTGCCGACCTGCTGAACCCGTGCAGTAATAGATGCTTATTGTTTCAAGCCGCTAAGTTGCGGGGTGATTGATAGAGCAGCGGAGATGACTAATACACAGGAGGGGAAGGTATAAGGGCAGCGTGGCCCACAAGCGGGGGGAAGCTGTCTAGAAGGAAGGAGGAGCTTCGTTTATACACAAGGAGGCTGAAAAGAAGGGATGTGATAAATACTCTCAGAGCCATTGGCCTCGGGAGCTCTGATGTGAGAAGTCTTTGTGAGAGGATCTGAAGGAAGAGACTCTGGAACCGGCCTCAGGGCAGCCCATTGTCTGGCAAGAGAGCTGAGCAACAGGAAATCAAACCCAGTTTAATAAGAAGGACGCTTAGCACCTAGAGAAGGCTGGAAAGGGGGGGGGGAGGACAAGTGTGGTGACCTCTGATTGGTTTGCGTGCATGCAGTTCTAAGTGTCGGAGGAGATAAAAATAAAACTGCAACAGTGCTACAGGTTGGATTTGCCTGGAGGTGCTGCTGAACAGTCCCCACTCGTGACCAATGGAGTCAGTCTTGAGGGGTGGCCTGTATAGGAGCATCCTTAAAACTCTTTCAGGAGATGGTAGTGTATGTATAGTCAGCTTAAGGATCACAACTGTAATGGAAGAAACAAAGATAGCAACACACACACACACACACACACACACACACACACACACACACACACACACAC
>OU015746.1:38345450-38357880 GCA_907169655.1 Acomys percivali
CACACACACACACACACACACACACACACACACACACACACACACACTGTTGTTAGTAACTTTGGCCATTCCCAATAGAATAATGCAAGCTGTAAGTGCTGGCTAAGTGCAGAAGGAGGAAAATCCCCTCTCAGAACATCTCCAGACCTTGCAAGGATTCTGCGATGCACTGTGGACAGCAAGGGCAGAAAGCTCTTCAAGATCAGCAACTAAGTTCTCAGTGTGGAGTCCGGGACTGTTTCAGCCTCAACATTGGTCCTTGGAGAGATGGGCAGAGCAGGCGCTGAGATCAGACAAAGCCTGAAACAGGAGAGGTGTGACTGAACGTGAGTGGAGGAAGATGGAGTGGGGAGCTCCTGCAGACTAGACATAGTGACCTTGCCACAATTGTATGCCACAGTTGTATCCCCAGCTAGTCCTGCAAAATCATGTGGCATTGTTACCTACATTTTGTAGGTGAGAAAACAGAACTGGATAGAGAGCTTGTTAAACTGGCAGGCCTTTGCAGACCACAGGCCATGGAACGCATTTAGTTGCTGGGATGTGCCTACTAAAGCAAGCCTTGAGCATCTTGGTTTTCTCAGGGTCTCTTTCTGGAGCCTCCAGGACACCTCACAGATGGCGTGGGATGATTGAAGCATCACAGGCAGGGCTTGGGCAGATGGATGTCCAAAGACACCTAGGACAAGAAGTCCCCTTCTCTCCCACCCTATCCCCACTCCCAGTCCTGTATGGCCCCTTCTATAAAATACCAAAGAGGCAGCCAAAATTTCCTTAATTCATTCATGGCTGAGCACACAGTAGCAAAGAAAGTATGACCCTAAGGTTGTGGTGTCCTGGCTTGCCACCTGGGTTACAAAGAAACAAGAAAGTATGGAACAAAGGTGTGAGGACCTACTCCAGAGAGGCCATTGGTGAGACTCCAATGGGGGTACAATGTGGTGAGCCGTTCCCCTATAGCTATATAGCCATGGAACCAGAGTCTCAGAGTCCATGACCCAGAGAGCCTGGAGAGCTGCAGGTCAGAGAACAGGAAGCGAGGGAAAGTGAGGTAGCCTTTCAAAGACCACGTGACCCTTCTTGGCTTTAAAACCATGCCAGTTCCCGGCAGCATAGTCATAAAACTCCTTAAATGACCTATTATAATGCTACACAATCCTGGTCCAAAAGAAAACTCCATAATTCTTGGCCATTAGGGAAATGTCCTGGAAAGATCAATAGGGTGGTACAAACATCCAAGGGGTGGCTCAGAAATGCTCTGCACTTAAGAGTCCCTTTGTCTTGTCAACCCCCTATCTAAAAGCAGCATTTGCCTTCTGGAGCCCATTCCCTGCTGTTGCCTCTAATTCTTTTCATACTTCTCAGATCGCCCAGTTATGAACCCAGTGGCTGGGACAAAGGTCGAGGGAGATGGAGAGTTGAGAGACCCAGGGAAGACAGGACAGATGGGATATATTTTCTCCACCGGTTAAGACACAATTTGACTTGGCTGGTGGTGCTGTGATTTGCACAGCAAAGTCCCTTGGGACTCGGGCCCACATTCCTTTCTCTGAAAGTCCTTTGCAAGAAATGATGGGGGGTGGTGGTGTCAAAGGTGATAAGAGTTTGCGGCTGACGGCAAGTGCTCAAAAGCCAGAGACAACTGCATTTGTGTCTAGCTCCCAGCTGTGTGACCTGGGGATATTGCTTACAGCTGGCACCAAGTTTCCTCTCCTGCCAATGGGAGTGATGTCCGTCCATGGGGCACAAGAGGCTCCATGTGTCAAGCACCCAGCAGCATGGATGTCATAGTGGGGATCAGTTTTACTTGTTCTCATTCTTTGATATAATGATTGGTTTCCTCCTTCACCCCTGCTGGGCTCTAAGGTCACCTGCAAAGGGAGCTGGCAGGGACATAGGTCACCCCTGGTCCCATCTCACCTGGAGAGAATAGCATTGGTTTCAGACAATCTTATAAGCAAGGGACCCAGGTCATAGCAAGCAAAGTGTGTAAACTCAGCTGAATATACTCTGCTCCCCAACTTCCCCATCCCACAGCTCCAAAGGTATGAGAAGAAATTAAAACACCCCGTTTAGCTCATATCAAAGAAAGCCGGCATTTCTTTATTTTATTTTACCTATTGTGGTTGAGTGTTCACATGTGTGCAGTGTGTGGGCAAATCAAAGGTTATCCTTGGGTGTTGATTCAATCTCCACTCACTTTTGTGTCTTGTGTATCCGCTTTTTTGAGGCAGGCCTATTGCTGGCACCTGGGTCTCACTGACTTGTGTAGATTGATGGCTTGAGAAGCTCCAGGGAGCCTCTAGACTTCTTGGCATTACAAGCATGCACTACCATGGCCCTTCCTTTTTTAGTGTGGGTTCTGGGAATTGAACTCAGGTCCTTGTGCTTGCAAGTCAAGCCCTTTACCCATGCAGCCATCTCCCAGGTTTCCAACGTTGTCCTTTAAATGCTCCTCTTCTTCTTGGAGCTTCTTCATTCTGTCTCCGGGCAGTAATATTGATAGCTATTTCACCTTAGAAATAAGAAAAATAAATAAATCTTAATGCTTTGGAATTAAGAAAGGCTTTCCTAAATAAATCTACATTCAAAGAAATGCAAACACCGTGTTCCCGTATTACCCAGAAACTGTCTAAAAGGAGAACAGCACAGGTGGGGACCCGAGGGAGCAGCTAACGCTGTGCTCGGAGGGCATTCAATAGCCTTCCATGCTTTTATTATTTTGGAGGAAAAGCTGAAAATAATCGCACTAACTTCTTGGTTGAAGAAATTAGATGAAGAACTATAAACTAAATGAACAACAGCACAGGAGATGTAATTTAATGAAAACGAAAGCTAAAATTAATGCAACAGAAACCAATGAATCTCTTCCACGTTGATTCTTCCTAGGTTTTTTTTGTTGTTGTTGTTTTGTTTGTTTGGGTTTTTTTTGCTTTGTTTTTTGTTTTTTGTTTTTGTTTTTGTTTTTTGCCACTGCACCCCTCTATGCCAGCACCTTCACTTCCCTGGACCTTCATACTTTTGTTCTCAAGTCTAGCTAAACACCCGTGTCTATGGGGATGCATCCCATGTCTTTGAAGAACTGACTGAGAAGACCATTGATCACATGCACAGAGCATCAGGCTGGACTACAGGGCCTCCAGTTCTGAAACTAAGCTCACCACAGTTGTCTCCAAGTCACTTTCTCTTCCAACCTGTACGTAAGGGTCGAGGAGGCTGCCTGCTGGCACTGACAGCTGTCAACAGGACTCTGTGCCAGTTAACCATCTCAGGAGGTCAGTGAGTGAGTGGAGCTCCCCCTGTTGGCTAAATCATAAAAGACTGATATGAAAGGTGATAGCAGGTTTGAAGGACAAACTCAGAAAAAGAAGGTGGCCCCCAGGGCAGCTTGCAACTTGGTCCTGGGCTAGAGTAGTGTAATGCAGCTTTCTTCACTAGTCAGATCTTTGTCATGGAGACAAAGTCCTGAGCAGGACATTGGGATGCTGATTTATTTGAGCTCACGTTTTCAGACACTGAAGTTCATGACTCTATTGATTCTGGTCCCATGGTGAATGAAGTCTATGGCCCTCAGGACAGACTGAGGCAGAAGAGTAATATGTTGGTGTTCAAGAACAGAGAATGTTTGTTAAGAAGGTCTCCTACAGGCATCACACCCCCAGGTGCTTCCAGGAGCAGGGGGGATGGGTGAGGTGTGTGTGCTGTGTGACCACGGCAGCATGGACCGGGGCTGCTCATCCGCCAGGTTCCAGCATGTAATGCTAGGTGGATGGACTCCTGTGGTCACTAACCCTACTCCTTTTTAAGGAATGGCTGGGGATCCAGAACTGTATGTGAAATCTGCTAATCCTTGACTATTGCTCCTTTAAGAAGAGGTAGAGATTAATTAGAAAAATAAATCTGGGGAGCTACAAAGATGGCTCAGTGGCTAAGAGTGGTTGCTGTTCTTACAAAAGGTCTGAGTTTGGTTCCCAGCACCCACTCGGGCAGCTCACAATCACCTGTAATTCTGTAGCTTCTGTGGCACTTGCACACTCAAAACACACACACACACACACACACACACACACACACACACACACACACACACGCACATAAAGAAAACACAAATATTTTTAAAAGAAAGAAAAAATAAATCTGTCCTGGACACAAATAAAATCTCTATCAGTCAATTCTCGCTCAAGGGTCCCTGGCAAGGAACCTCTGCTATAGCCCAAACGACCTGCAATATTGGTGCAGAAAAAAATCCTCAAAGTTCAGAGATACAGCTGGAAACGTAAGGCCACACAGAAAGTTTGGGCCAAAGTCCCGGACCAGGACTCCTTAGCTATTGCTTCTTTTATTGTTCTGTGATTTGACCACCCCACCCCCCAGATGTTCACTTGAAGAGTATGGACCTGCGCTTTCCCATAACCTGACTACAAGAATACTTGCCATTTAGTTAAACTTCCCCAGATGCCCCAATTTATAGAGAAGGAGCATAAAACCTAGGAAGCAAGACAAGACATGCATCCCCCTTACACAATGGTAAGGCTGGGGCAGACCCCATGCCCCCACCCCCAGCCTTGCCCTCCCCAGTTCTTTAAGCACGCGAAGAGCGCTGGGGAGTGAGGGCTATATTCAACTTTTTGTGAATTGCTGAAATATTCTGTCCCTAAGCACATCTGACAACCTGCGTTGCACAGTCCCCAGAACCAGCACCCCACCCCACCCGTGCCACATCACCTTAACTCTTCTCTCCATGGGGAGCTGACTCACCAGCCCAGCATGGCACTTACCCTCTCTGATGAATGATAAACATGTCTGCAACAGGCACCGAGCCCGCCAGCCAGTTCTGATTTGTCTGCTAATTGGACCTGGGGCTAGGTTGGCATGATGCCTTCTGTCTGTTGGTGGGTCAGCAAAAGGAGTGGGGAAGAGCCTGGGACTGGAGTCCTGGAGACCAGGTGTGGGTCCTGATGCCTATGAACCCATTGACCTTAGGGAAGAGGTTGTTCATATTCTCCAGGCATTCTTTACCTATCTGTGCAGTGGGCACCTTGCCACCTGCCCCATATATACTGCCAGAGTCCATGCCAGGAGGAGGATTTGAACCTATGACAAGTGAAATCTGATGCCCTCATCTAAAATCTCTACAAGGCCCTTGTGGTAGGACAAGTTGAAGCCCAAAAGTCAGTCAGCTGGAGGCTAACATGACACGGCACCAGCCACCCTTACCACCCTCCTCCTACACAAGCTTTCTCTTCTCTCATGATGGAATTAAGCTGGTTTTTATGGGACTCTTTCTCCTTGCCAAGCACTGAGCTCAGTACCAGACATTCGCTATCTTATACATTCCTCCCAGTGTGCCTACTGCTAATGTGACCAACTAGAAAGGAAAGCTCAAAAGCTTCAAAAGCCAGGCCCAAGGACTTCCCTACAAGTGGAAGAGCAGACATCAATAAACTGTAGAGACAGGCTGTGTTTCCATCTTCCCTTCACCCCTCCCCACCCCCATACACTGGACACCACACAACTTCTCAGAGGCCTTCCTGCCCTTGCCTTTACTTGGGCATCCCTCCTGCTTGGCAGTCATGCCTATGTAAAGCTTTGCTTGAGGTCCGGTTCCCTAGGCTGCAGCCCAAGGCCAGACAAGACTTCGTAGCTCCCCTTTCCAGGCTTCCAGTGCCTGGTTGCCCACAGTCAGTCCTGGAGATGCTTGTAATACTGCATTTGTGCCACACATCATTGTCAAGTAGATCACAATTGTGTCAGCATACTTTGTCATCTGCAATTACATCCTGATCCTCTCAGACCCTAGAGGCTGCTTGCCAGACAAGGCTCTTCCTTTATTTGTCTATCCATCCTGAGGCCAACACACAAGACGTGAAAATACTCTGCAGATGAAGGAGAAGAGGGAGGGGCATGGGCAGAGGAAAAGAGAAAGAGAGAGGGGACCATGAATAAAGAGGAGGAGAATGAAGGGGAAGATAAACAGGAAGGAAGAGAAGATGGAGAAGGTGGAAAGAAGAGTGATGAAGGAGGAGAAGTGGGGGAGCTAGGGAGGGGAGTGAGCAGAATTCCATTTCTGGGTGCATTCACTCAGTAAATGATGTTCATAATGTTCAGCAAATGGTGGTTTTTTCTCATTTAGGGACCAGTCTGGACTATGGTCTGCTTTTATATAATCTTGGATTAAAATTTTATTTTTACATTTATTTTCAAAGGCTTCAAAAGAAAGAAACAGAAACAAATGATATCTGAAAGAGACCATGAGCCTAAAATATTTCTTATCTGTGTTATTGGTGGAAATGTTTGTTGAACTCCCCTAGCGCAGGAGGAGAAAGACTCCAAGTAGAAGGGGCTTGAGACTCAGTTAGAAATAGGTAAGTATCTGCCTTGGAGATGTAAGCCCATGAGGAGAGATGAGAGTGGTCGCTTCCCTGGAATGTAAAGCACCAAAGTGATGGCTTGTTATATGTTGCTGATAAAGGCAAACTGCCCACTTCTGTCTCAGCACAGGGTTCATGGCGCCTCCCTTGCAGTAGAGAGCAAACATTTACAAAGCAGCTGATGGGGGCTAAATAGAAATCCCACCCACCTGACATGAGACAGCATGGTTAAAGCAGCCAGTTTTAGAGACTAGTCCAGGCACTGTGATAGAGTGGGTATCAGAAGGGAGACTCTAGCCTCCTGGGGAAATGTCAAGGGTTCCCAGTCATTGGCCTCTTAGTCTCAGTAAAGGTGACAGGGCCTGTGCTCAATCGTCTGGCCATGAAGATGAGTCTCCAACTTTAACTTACTAAAATGATTTTTTAAAAATATTTCATGTTTATTTATTTATTTTTGGTTTTTTGAGACAGGGTTTCTCTGTGTAGCCTTGCCTGTCCTGGACTCGGTCTGTAGACCAGGTTGGCCTCGAACTCACAGCGATCTGCCTGCCTCTGCCTCCCAAGTGCTGGGATTAAAGGCGTGGGCCACTACGTTTATGTCTAAGTGTTTGTACACATGAGTGTACTGTCCACAGAGGCCAGCAGAGGGCGTCAGATTCCCCTGGAACTGTAGATACAGTTGGCTGTAAGATACCTGATGTGCTGGAGCCTGAACTTGCCCTCTGCAAGAACAATAAACACCCTTAACCACTGAACTATCTCTCCATTCGTAAAACTCTTTGAAGATTGATGGGATTTCCTCAAACACAAAACTGAGCATGCATTTTCTTGGCAAACAGTCATTGAAACCAAGTGCATAATATGTATTGAGTACTTGCTGCATGTGAGGCAATGGGTGAGGTGTTTTTCCTGTATCTACATTATCACCGAGATAAAGATCAATATCCCCATTTTATACCTGAGAAAATTGAGAGCTGGAGAAATCAATGTGACTACCAAATGGCAAAAACAAAGCCTGGCAAATTGGCCCCAGAGCTTGATTCCTTTGATATAGCTCAACTCTAGGTTTTGTGAATGCATACACGTGCACTTTACGATTAATGCCAACCAAGAGAATTCATATGTATTGATTGATTGATGTCTGGGACAGGTTTTAGGAGCAGTTTCTCTCCCTCCGTCCCTCCCTCCTCCCCCTTCTCTCTCTCTCTCTCTCACACACACACAACTTAGTTCTTTGCCAAGCCTCTTCTCTACCCTACATCTCTAGACTTGAAATTATGGCCTAGCCACAGACTTGCATGACTGGAAATCCTCATAATCTTCATGTTTATTTCCATTTCATCAAAAACATGTTTAGCACTTACTTCATAAAGAAATAAACGGGAAAATCCCCTCTATAAGATGCTTGGAGTCTAGTGAAGGGGTTGACAAATATTCAGTCTAAAAGAAAACTGCGAGCTAGCTGACCATTGCTCTCCTGGAGTTCTTTCCTTACTCCAGGCTAGACCATCCAAAGTAACAAGAGTCTGCACATAAAAGGGAGGAGAGTTTGTGACCTGCACAGAGACATCAGGATACTCGAAGACTGAATGGTCGTCATGGACAGAACTTCAGCTGTATCCAAGGAGTAAGCAGAAGTCAGGTCCCTGGGGGTCATCTTTGCAATACACAGAGGGATTTGTAATCTATATGAACAGTGATGAGAGTCATCAAAGGGTTTGTGTAAGAAGTGATATAGCCAGACTGGAAAATGAACAGTCATATGAAGCTGGGTTAACCATGCCAGGCGATCGGTGAGCTTTAGTTGGAGGACAAAAAAACCACAAGGCATGGAAACATTCACTGCACAATGATTGGTGGAATTCTGACATCACACCTATGCAGGCCCACTATGGGCATGCCCTACCTACCAGATCAAACTGACTCTCCAATCTATCAGCAGATGATAAACATCCTATATTAACAGCCCTGGACCAGACCCTTCCTCTCTATCCCATCCTCCCCAAACTGAACCGAACCATGCAGCGGCACCCACCCACCTCAGCTCTGACATAGCTAACTCCACCCTCCGCCCCCAAGCCCCCACACAAAGCTGGCGGAGAAGCTAATATGGAAGATTCCGGCTCTCTTGACAGCTAGGAACAATGGACCTGAACCAACAAGATGAAATTTAGCAGAGATAAATGTCAGGTTCTACACGGTAAGCCCAGAAATCAATCACAAGGACAGGATGAGAAGAGTGGATTTGCAGTAATGATAAGGGAACATCTAGGGGGAGTGGTAGAGGAGCTGGACAGGAGCCCAGCTGTCACCAGGAGCATGAGGCAATGGCTGGATTCAAAATAGCACCAACAAAGTTCAAGGCTAAAATCAACAGCAGTGTCCAGGTAGAGAAGAGCAGCTGCCTGGCATTTGGTTAGGACTGTTTAGATCCCAGCTAAAATGTATGGGTCCTGCCAGACAAGTGTTCCCAGGAGAGCACAGCGGGGTGATGGCTATGAAAAAGCAATTCTGAAGATTTAGAAAGGAATGCAGCGTTGGCTGGCAGAACCCAGTGCTCACCTAATACAACTGCCCAGCAGCATTTTCTACCTTCCTTGGTTGCCCACGACCTCAGGGATTATCCCAAAGCTGTAGGTCTGCACTGGAAAGCACAAAATGCCTTCCCTAGTCCCATTAGTGCTTCCTTTAACTGCCCCCTTTCCGGTGACGAGTATAGGGGAAGGGATGATGAGGTCATCTCAAGTTCTTTGAGCTCAGAGCTCAGGGAAGTGGTCAGGCATGACTTGTAGATTTTTCTCCTCATCGTGTGTCCTAAGGCTAAGGGTGGGGTAGATGGTGTGCTTAGGGACACGCGGGCTCAGGAAAGGCTGGTGGCTTTCTCAAAGGTACAGGGGCGTTGGTGGCTGGGAATGGGTCAGAGCTGAGATGGGTCAGGTGCCCTTCCAGAAATGGCCTGGTGGCTTTTGCCCTTATCCAACTGCTTGTTGCTTCTGGGGGCTGTGATGGAAGACTAGGGAGGCAGGGAGGACAGAGGAGGGGAGGGAGAAAAAAGGAGGAGGGGGAAGAGAGGAGGGAAGAGGAGGCATAAGGAAGAGGAGAAAGTGGAAAAGGAAGAAAAAGAGAAAGGGGGGTAGAGAAGGAAGAGGAAGAAATAAGAAGAGCGGGAGGCAGTGGCAGGCAGTTGGCGCAACCAGCAGTCCTAACGGTGACAGGACTCATGGGCCAGACACCGGGTGCTCCTCATCGGGAGGCTGTGCTCAAGTCGTCTGCTAGCCACAGAGCTGTTCTTGTTCATGTTCAGTGACATGAGTCAGTCTCTCTGGTAATTTCCCTGGATGTCCCTGGATCCTGGGTCATCTTAACACCTGCCTGTCCTCTGTCACCCAAGGAAAGGGGGTAGGGTAGGTTGACTCTTCTCCTGGAGGTGGGGGTCTGGTGATTTGATTGCCAGCAGCTTCAGCTGCTGCCCGACATCAGAAATACAGCCAAGTCTTGCTTTTAACGGCCCTATTCTTGTCACAATTTCAAATGTCAATTTTACTATCATCATCACCACCATTTTCTCGGCCCCAGCCCCTTTATGACCATTTCTCTCTTGGTTCTTCTGATTACTTTATGAGGCTGCTCACGAGAGGCTGAGGCCCAGGAAGGCCTTGTGACTTGCAAGGCTCTGGCTCCGGCGGCTCTGGCTCTGGCTGACTCATGTGACTTTATTGGCAGTTCTTCCCCGGGAAAGCTACATCTCTTGAGCGTGCCTTTCTAGGGTCATAAAGGAAGTACACAGCAGCATTTGCAATTTCCCACTTTTACAATTCTAGCGTGAGAGAGTCTCACTTTAGATTTATGAAGTAACAAGGAAGAGTGGTATGTGGAGCCCGGAACCCCAGTAGGCAAGAGAAGCCAATCTAGGGTTGTTCTACTCAGATGGCCCGAGAACTGAGAAGTCTTGGGAAAGGAATTACATCACAAAACAGACTCTACAAGCCGAGGACATCTAGATCCTAAAATAAGTTGATTTCACAGGTGCCGTTGGGATTATAACTTGGACCTGAGTGTTTGGAAATTTGTAGCTAGAGTCGGCTGGAAATCTGGAGTGCTGGCTCCTTGCCCTCTGTCTGGACTTGGGAAGCCAGCTATGCTTCAAGATGCAAAGAGCTGTGCTGGACCCTCCAGTTGCTATGTGACATATACAAGTACCATGGAGGGCAAGGTCAGCAGAGAGCTCCCCTGGATCCACAGCTGCCCAGATCTGCAGGCTGCCTGGAATGCCTGTGTCACCTCCTCACTGCCCCTCTCTGCCACTCTAAAATGAACTCTACACTTGTCCTTTCACTGTTCAGATTGAGCCCTGCCTCTCCCACCAGACATTTTGTAGGGCATCTGTGCATAACATGTCACCTCCCTGTCCCTTGAAGTCATAGCAATAGAAAACCACCTTTTTGGATACATCCACCCATCTCATCTCCAAGGCCAGTCTTTGCCCCAAAGACACCATCTCTGACCTCCGACACAACACTCACCAGTCTGCAGAGAAAGGAAGCCATGAGCAAGGAAGGCCTTGAGCCAGTCAACCCCAGCATTGACCTGCCTGTCATTCATCCAGTGGTCCCTCCACTTCCTGTCCTGCCTGTCTCCACTCCCCAGTGCCACAGCTATGCAGTGAACCCAGAATCTGCCCCTTCAGATATGGGTTCCAAAGAGCTCAGTCTTCAGGGTGGCCTCTTACAAAAAGAGAGGCAACAGTTGCCGGGTGGATGACCCTCAGATACAGTGGCGGGAACAGGTTGCAATGGGATTGTTGACTTCAGGACTCTTCAAAGCCTCTACTTGCTCATCCAAGGCACACTCCCCTATGAGCCACTTGTCTCCCACACAGCCTTGCCCATCCCAAAGGACAGAAGTCGGCTAGAAGCATCTTTTAGAAAGCACTTATCTACCTCTTCCCTGGACCAGTTTCGATGTCAGGGCTGCCATTTATTTGCTGTGTGGCTTCAGGCAAGTCACTTTCTTTTTCTGGTGTCAGCTTCTTTGTGGAATCAAAGCAAGGTAGGAACCAGGAAAGATAGTCCCCGAAGCTACCCTCTGGCACTGATATTTCCTAATTCATTTCTCTGTGTTTTCTGATAGCTCTGCATCCCAGAGCAGGGGACTGCAAAATACGATAGAAAGGAGAACAGCATTGTGCTCACAAGACTCCAGGACAATGAGCCTCAAGGGGACAGCTTTGAAAGCATCTGGGACACTTTCTAGGTGTAGGAAATTGGTTTTCTTTTTTCTTTTCTTTTTTCTTTTTTTGGTTAGTCAGCATCATATGCCATTAAAAACACCCTAATTCCCCAGGCATTGACAGTGGCTTGTAGCTCAAACCAGATGAACCGCACTGTGACTGTAAGGTTCGAGAAATGCACTAGATACTCTTGCTGGTGCCACCAGCAAGCAGTTCATGCAGGGCTGGGGTTAGAGTTCAGATCCATGGGCTTTGGAGCCATGTAGCCTCTGAGATACCAAAGACTCTGAAACATCTAGATTAGAGCCGCTGCAAGAATGTCAGAAGGAGCCGAGGGCTGGGAGTGGAGCTCTAAGCATGTATACACAGCAACCTGGACCAGGGAACTAACCCAGCATGTTTACTGCTTCCTCTCCTAGTGAACTACTAGGATTCCTTTGACTGCCTCCTGAGTGTGAGGTCTCCTAGACACAAGGATGAAAATAAATACAAAGAAAACACATCCCTTACCACTAAGAACTAGGATGTTTCTTAAATTATAGTCTAAGAAAGACTGGTCCTTCTGCTGCTCTCTGATCAAGGTGTTTCTTTTTATCACTAGATATGTTCCAGAAATGTTACCCACCTTTTCCCCACCTCCCAGAAATTCCCCACCGTCATTGACATGTTGAAGTTCTTGGAAACCTACTAATTGGTTCGTTCAAAGTACCTACCTTTTTTTTTTTGACTGTGAAACTCTTTTTCTGAGCATTTTAAAGACTTATTTCTATTGTTTTTAAAGGGTGTGTGTGTGTGTGTGTGTGTGTGTGTGTGTGTGTGTGTGTGTGTG
>OU015746.1:38364246-38410229 GCA_907169655.1 Acomys percivali
TGTGTGTGTGTGTGTGTGTGTGTGTGTGTGTGTGTGTGTGTGTGTGTATGTGTGTAGAGGTGAGAAGACAACCTTGCTTGCTGGTTTTTACCTTCCACTTTGTGTGAGACAGAGACCCTTGCTGTTTGATGCTGTGCACAGCAAGCTAGCTGCCCCACAAGCTCCCAGGGACTCGCCCATCTCTTCCCCCGTCTCTCCTGAGGAGCACTGGAGTTATGGCCTCACACTGACGCAATAATCTTCTCAGGGGTTCCAGGGACTCGAACTCAGAACCACACACATTCTTCAGCCCAGAAAGGCTCTCTTTAGTCAAGAGACCTAAGACTAATGACACTTGCAAATTGGCTGAAAGAAGTTGAAATATCCTAACAGCAAGGAGAAGATTACAGGGAGGCAGGATCTTAATCTTTAAGTATCCAAAAAGCTGCTACATAAATACTGATCAAACCGGCCCGGCCTTTTCCTGGAAGGCAAAATTAAAGCCAACGGGAGATTAAAAGGCCTGAAACATAAGCTTCCTCCTAAGAGAAGTGTTTCCAACGAACAAATGTCTACATTCAGGCTCATATGCCCCATTCTCCCTTAGGAGAGCAGAGACATGGGTGCCTGGCAGGGACCCTCCAAGTTCTGCTGTCTGGTCTGACCTCCCAGAGAACTGCCCATCAGTCAGTGAGACCTTTGGACCAGCACTCCAAGTGTCTTGAGCCAGGACTCCCAGAATAATTTAGCTTCTTGTAGGGTCCAAATAACTACGTCAATGAAAGTAATTGCCTATGTTCCTAATGCCACAATTAAAGAAAACTCATTGGCAAAGCAGTGTTCAGCAAAAATCCATTTTTAGAGTTTTTCCTTTTTTATTAGCTGCTTTCCCATAGAAATAGTCTACGCATGCAGTAAATCAGAAGCCAATACGTAGGGGCTTTCTGGGGAACCAGAGGACAGAGAATGGATGGAAAGGAACTGCAGGCAGGGATAACGGCGAGGCCTGAGGCAGAGATGCGTATATTCTCTTGACAAGTGGCCCTTAGGCCTGGGTGCCCAGGGGAAAAAACCCTTGAAATGGATTGTTCTGTCGTCCATTATCAGTGCGCTTGTTCCAGCCCAAACCCCTCTTTGTGATTCACCGAGAGATCTATTCTGGCTGCTTGATGCCTCCACAGGTGTAGGAGTTGCAAATTAGAGGTGTGAGGGAAACAGGGGGCTTAGAACCACATATCAGAGTAGAGTTGTCAGAGGATGACTGGAGGAATGGATCAGGAGCAGGGGAGGATGGGAGGACTGGGTCAGGAGCAAGGGAGGACAGGAGGACTGGGTCAGGAGCAGGGGAGGACAGGAGGACTGGGTCCGGAGCAGGGGAGGACTGGAGGACTGGGTCAGGAGCAGGGGAGGATGGGAGGACTGGGTCAGGAGCAGGGGAGGACTGGAGGAATGGATCAGGAGCAGGGGAGGATGGGAGGATTGGGTCAGGATCAGAGGAGGACAGGAGGACTGGGTCAGGAGCAGGGGAGGACAGGAGGACTGGGTCAGGAGCAGGCGAGGACGGGAGGACTGGATCAGGAGCAGGGGAGGACAGGAGGACTGGGTCAGGAGCAGGGGAGGACTGGAGGACTGGGTCAGGTAGGAGTAGGGGAGGACTGGAGGAATGGATCAGGAGTAGGGGAGGATGGAAGGACTGGGTCAGGAGCAGAGGAGGACAGGAGGACTGGATCAGGAGCAGGGGAGGACAGGAGGACTGGGTGAGGAGCAGGGGAGGATGGGAGGACTGGGTCAGGAGCAGGTGAGGACGGGAGGACTGGGTCAGGAGCAGGGGAGGGCGGGAGGAATTGATGGGGTGCGGCAGGGAGGCCAGGTGGCTAAGCCAGCTATCAAGAACAGCCTCCAGTGAGCTAGGCAGGAAGGGCCACTGAGCTCTCTGAAGACAACAGACCCAAGCAGAGCTGTCAATCAACTAGGTGTCAGGAAGCCACTTCCTGAAGCAGGACCCCAGTAAGACATCTCAACAAGAGCAGAGCCGTGGTCTGCTCTGGGGAGTGTACAAGGCGATTTGATTCAAGACTCCACCCCCTAAGAAAACAATTCAGCTCCAAAACTTCCTTACAGATTCTGCAGGCTAGCAAATGGGTCTGCCTGGTGGGAAACACTGCTTTAGAAATCACAGGCCACCCTGTGGTATGCTATATAACCATCCATTATTATAACCTGGAAGACTATACAGTAACATGGAAACACTTTACCAAGGGCTAGCAATTTTTTTCCCTACAAAAGGCTAGATAATTGTAGTTTGGGCTTGATAAGGTAAGCTATACAATCTTCCGGTGTGAAAGTAGCCACAGACTGGTTATAAATGAATGGGCAACACGTGTGTTCCAATGAAGTTTTATTTACAATCAAGTGGAGGCCTTGGTAGTAGTGATGGCCAGTTAGACAGGGTCAGGAACAGAAATCAGGGAATGAGTATACAATACCAGTATGCTCCTAGCTCAGAACTATCGGTCCGTCGGGAATCTTGTGGGAATTATCTCTTCCCTGAAGCAGGAGGCGCAGCCTGGCAGGTGGTTGAGGGTGTAATAGTCAAAGGAACCATTTAATCAGGTGGAGCTGGGAGCTGTGGAGAGGAAACTGGGTCACTTCAAGTGGAGGAGTTAGGAAGGCTAGCCACCAGGAAACACCATAGGAAGCAGCCTCAGATCTGGGGAGACTCCACATCACAATGGCTGCTGTGCAGTCACATGATTTGGAGCACAGACTATTGTCAAGACTGGTGTAGGACACAGAGCATTCCATTTGAGGAGGGCTGGTTGCCCAGGACTCTTTCTGACTGAGGGTACATGGGGGACAAGTCTGAGCTCAGGGAGCTGTCTGAATGAGTTTTAGGGTATGGTGGTCTTATGGAAGAATTCTCCACAGAAGGATCTTCTACCAAACACCAAAAAAAAAAGGCTTAAGATGGTCAGCCTTATTATTGTGTGGTTTTCACTACAATGAGAAATAAAATTTGAAAATCACTATATGTAGCCAAGGAATACAAACACTCCAAACAACACAGGTGAAGGTTTGCAAACAAACTGCAAGAAAGGGAAATATATTTTTGTACTTGGAAAGAGAAGAATCTCTTATTAAAGTTGATAGAGGTGGTCCTGCTGCAAACAATAATAAAAAGATATTTACATTGGGCTTTGCAAGATGTTTTGATGGCAAGAGTAAACTGAAAGAGAGGAAAAGAGCTTCAGGCGATTAGAGAATGGTGTGAGAAAAGGGGTGCTGGGCTCGAGTTCACAGTTACACCAGTCTCTATGGAATGAGGTGGAGGCCCGGGATTGGGGGGCAGGGGCGGTGGGAAGCAAGACAGTCCCGGAAGAGGCAAACAAAGTGAGTGACGGGGCTTTTACTATTGCTCTGGCTCTCATCTTGAAAACTGAACCTTAACTTTCTCTCGGCTGTGCTTTCTTCTCCTCCACTCTTTAGGACTTTCTGTGTCTCTCCTTGAGTTTACAAACAAGGAGGCCAAAGCGGAGAGACACTGAATCGCTCGTATCATGTCACAAGGCTCCCGAGTGTGACTGGGAATCAGCCCTCTGACCCCTGGAGCCAATATGGCCCTGCACAGATTGCTAAGCCACCCTGAGCCCAGGTTTGATCGATGGCAGTTGTAGGTCTCCCCTGGGTCCAGCCTGATCACCTTGCTTGAGATACATCAGGAGATGGCGATGGAGACCTGATTAGTGGAGGGCTTGGAACGACCCACGGAGGCCCTTGAACTTGACCTCATCAGTCCAAACAAACCACTACGGGTCCTTTGTGGACCCCAGGTCAAAATTAAGTCTGCTTAGCCCAGAGGCCTGGTTATGAGCTGGTGTTCAAAGGAAGCCTTGGGGACTCACAAGTCTCCTAGGAAGAAGTAAAAGAAACCTGTGTCATTAATGAGGGATGGCTTCTGGGAAACAGGCTTTCTGCAAGCAGCTCTCCAGTGTCCCTTCAACACTACCCAAGCCTGGTCTGGGAAGAGGGTGGCCTTTCTTCCACCCTCACCCAACCCAGGGAGTAAGCCGGAGCCCGTCCCAGAGCTGTTCCGCAGTGAGCCTCCTCCTCAGCTCAGAGAAAAGTGACAGGGCCTGACTGTGGGAAACGAGTGGAAGAGACGCAGATAGCCCTCTGGGCTCCAAGGTCAAAGTTCAGCACACAGACCTTGGGGTTCAAGTCCCTAGGTCAGCCATGGAGCCCATTTGGGTCTCCTTAGCCCCTGTGCCTCTCTACAAGCCAGGGTTCTAACAAGATGTAAACTGAACTGCCACCTTAGAACAGTGGTTATCAACCTGGGGGTCGCGACCCCTCTGGGTGGATCACATATCAGGTATTTATATTACCATTCGTGGCAGCAGCAAAATTACAGTTATGAAGTATCAATGAAAACAATTTTATGGTTAGGGGCTAGCACACCAAGAGGAACTGTGTTACTAGGTCTCAGCATTAGGAAAGTTGAGAACCACTGTCCAGTGGGTACGCCGCCGCCCCTCCCCCAACTCCTCTCACTTCCGATGAACTCCCAGCAGAAACTGATGAATACTCTTCGATAAAATGTTGGGGGATACTGAACTTTGGGAGTCAAAGGCATAAAAAAAAGGGACTTGCTTGTTTCTTCCTTTACCCACCTCCCATGGAGCTTGAACCTCGTGACTGGGGTGGGCCAGGTTCCAGGAAACACAGTGAGAGAAGGCAGCTCCATGCCATCCATGAATTCCAGTATCAGACTGTCCTGGAACCAGCAACGCTCTCTCTCCCACCACAGCTGTGTGGTTTTTCACAGGTTACTCAATTTTAAATGGGGGATCATGAAAATAGCCCCACCGTGGTTCCTACCAGCAAAGCCATTCAAGCCCTACCTGACAGGTGTGAGCACTGGGTAGGTATTGCCTGAGGGGCAGAGATGACGAGAGAGATTTGGAGAAGTTGGACTGGTGGTAAGTCGGAGTTAAGAGGGAGCTACAGCAAGTCTGGAAGGGGTTTTTCCAGCACAAGGCCACACCATGCAACAAACCTCACACAGAGCTTTACTGGGAAGACACCCAGAATGGTAGCTGACTATGACAGAAAACAGAGAGCCCAGTGGGCTGAGCAGAGGGGAGGGATTTTTATAGGGTCTTGAAGCATATGCCCTGAGCTAGTGGAAAAGTACAGTACAGTTCAAGTATTGCTTGGTGCTAAACTTTGAGACATTATCTGACCACTAAAGCTGAGCCATGGGGCAGGGATTTCCAAGTCTCCCAGCTTAGGTCTAAGCCTGGGGCAGAGTATTTTCCCACTAATCTTTTACCCTACAAATTCAAGAAAAAAAAGAGCCAAGAAAGGAGCTCTGGGATGGCAAGTGAGGCAGTGAGGCATCCTGTAGCAGGGTAGCAGCAAAGGAGCAGGAAGGAAATGCTGTATGACAAAAACCTTTCCTGGGGATACAGTTTACTGACACCAAACTGAGAGTCTATGATAGACCTAAGTACAGATACCACCAAGGACTAACTTGGAGAACCATGAGTTTTATTGGAGTTACTTACAGGATTATGGGTGAGAGTTTACTTACAAGAACAGAAATGACCCAAACCAACTGCATCACCAAAGCCCACACCAGCATGGATGACAGCTCACAGAAGCTGGAAACTCAGAGCACAGTGCACAGCCTGCAGATAGCTCTGCAGGTTGGAAAGTGTCGTTTCCAAGAGACTCTGATCTAACCCTCTTCCAGGCAGCTGGTCTGCACTCAGAGTCTTATCTGCAGTTTGGCTTGTCTGAGAGTAACTCTCGGGATCTTGGCTTGTTTACTCTGGGAGGAAGGGAAATAGTGAATCTGATCTGTTTCAGGGACTTCCTGAAGCTGTTGAGTTGTTGAACTGTTACAAAACAGAGGACAGCACTTCTGAATGTAGCCCACTGGACAGAGCAGGCCTCTAGACCTTGGCCTTGGAAGGCTGTACTTCAACCATGTTTTAGCCATGAATCAACACAAAGACGTCTATGCCCCACTATGGATCAAGCATTTTACATTAAATGCTTCATCTACGATTTAAAACTGATCAGGAGTTCCATTGCTTCTCTTCTGATCTCTCTTCCGGAAATCATCAGAAGCAAAGTTACTCAAAGTGATGACCCTTGAGAGGCAGCAGTGGAGAGACTGGCCCATTACCTCAGTGAGCCCTGAAGATTAGTTCTTAAGAAAGATGCACTGACCCAAAGGAAGGATGTGTGAAAATTTGTCATGATTTATTGGTTTGATGCTATTAGTTTTAAGGTGCTGGGAGAATACTGAATACTAACCATACACAGTACTTAAGGAATAAGCACTCTCAGTGCAGTGAGCCCAGCACCTCTGGCCACTGTGGACCCTCCTTCTCCCTTCTCATCCCTAGGATGGAGGTGGCATTCGTGGGCTCCAGGCCAGCTTCTAAACAGAAACCGCTTTGGCCCTAAGTGGCCATTCCCGGGTGTATTGGTTTCTTTTTCCATTGCTGTGACAACATGACCGATAACAGCAACTTCAGGGAGGAAATGCATATTTTGAGTAACAGTTTAAGTCTATTATGGCCAAGAAGTCATGGCAGTGAGGATGGCTCCTGTTGTGGTTGCCAAAGCTTGAAGTAGCCGTTCACATTGCCATCCAGAGTCAGTAAGAGAAGAGAGAAGATTCTGGTACCCAGCATGCTCCCTTCTTTTTATCTACTCTGGGCTCTCAGCACACAGGATGGTGTTGCTCAGATTCGGGGTGAAATATTTCCAGAAACGCTGTCAATAGATGCCAAGCAGACGCAGACATAAGCTTTCATGGAGACTAAGTCCAGCTGGAGTGACAATGAAGGTAAACCACCAAGAGAAATGTCACCCACCTGCTTCCTGAGTCAGTCCCTTTCTTAGGCCTTTTGTCCTCTCAAAGCCACCTAGGGCTGGATGAACTAACACATGCTTGGGGCCTGGCAGTCTTAACCTTTAAGATAATTGGATCTCAGCCTTGTGTGACTTGTTTGAACAGAGATAGTATATACGTGTAAAATATACTCAACCTCAAAGACTTGGTCCAAGAACAAATTGTACAGTAGCTCAGCAGATATTTTTATGATAACTAGTTCTAGTGCTAATAATATTTAGATATATTGGACTGACAAAAATACATTATTTTTTTTACTTTTACATGTACATTTATATTATTACACATATATACAATAAGCTACATACAACAAGAAGGACCACAAAACAATCAGGAATTATATAAATGTTACATTCATAATGTTTTATCTATTTGTATTTGGCAACTTTGGAGAAAACATCTTTCCTATCTTGGTGAGTCAATAATTCTGAATGTAAATCAATATCTATCATATCTCATCTCTATCAACCTAAAAATATCTATCTAGACCTAAAAATAACTTAACCCCCAAACAACTAAGCTTAATTGTCAAACTAAACTATCTGGTCTTCAACCCCATCAGAGACTTGAGAAGGAATAAAATTAATTATCTGAGTAAACAGGAAGTACAAGATTGCAGCTTCCAAAATGAGAAAATGACAGACAGTTCACTGCCTAGACAGTCACCCAAAACTCTCTATAATGTTGGAGCATTGTCTTCAGCCTTCTGGCCCATTATATCTCACAGACATATTTGTGAAGCAGGAGCTATTGAGGACTTGCTTACCCTGTCTTGGCAGAGTTTGGCCATCAACTCTTCTGCATCCAAGCTTGTCCACTTTTAGGCAGAATTCTGTCTGTGGCAGAAATGAGGACATTTTGCCCATGGCTGGTTTGCCACACTTGACGCCATCTCCATAAGGAGGTTCTTTGATGCATATCATCTTCTCTGAGGTAGGCTCAATATTGCCAGGAGTTAACCTGCTTTATTGTCAAAGGATCCTTAAAATCATAAAAAAAAAAAACTTTAAATGCCATGTTCTGTGGGTCTCTGAGATCTTTGAAGACCTTATCTAACCATTTTACCTTATTTATCTATAGAATCATATCTATCTGCTAAACCTAGGGTGTATATTCTTGTGATGAAAATAGGCTAGTCATTGACATGACCATGAGTTGATCAACTAACAATTAACTTGTGTTACTTAATTATCCTAAACAGCCTGCAATAATATCTTCAAAGTATTAGAAGTAAACCTTGTATTATAATTGAGTTGTATGGGTACACTACCTCATATTAGAGTAGAAATATATTCAATGTGTGTGAAGAATAATCTTGAATTTGAATTCTAAACCAATGTATCAAAACTGAACTTATTTTGCATCGATATACAAAATTCTATACCAATGAATTAAAAATAACCTTGTTTGTGAATAACAGTTAAGACCTTAAGCTGAGGAGTTGGTTCAATAATCTACTTTTTGCCCTGCCATCCCTATATATTTCTATATTCCTCCTTCTTTCTTTTCAACCCCTATCTCCATACCTAAGAAAGAAAGATAAAGGAAAAGAGAGAAATTCCTGAGTCCAACTTTGTTTTCTCTCTGAATAAGACCAATAATAACTTATAACCAACTCCTGTTAAAAATAACATCCATGTCCCAAGAAAACAACCAAAACCCCACCTCACCTCCCTTAAGGGAAATGGGCCATTGTTCTCTCTCTAAGGCTTCTGAAAAGGTTCTATAAGACAAAAGACACTGTCAAGAGCCTGGGAAAAGATCTTCACCAACCCTCCATTTGACAAAATGCTAATATCCAAAATATATAAAGAACTCAAGAAATTAAACACCACCAAACCAAATAACCCAATTAAAAATTGGGATACGGAGTTAAACAGAGAATCTCAACAGAGGACTATCGAATGGCTGAGAAACACTTAAAGAAATGCTCAACATCCCTAGTCATCAGGGAAATGCAAATCAAAACTACTCTGAGATTCCATCTTACACCTACCAGAATACATTACTGTTGATGTTGATTTCACCTGCATCTAGTCTTTTCAGGATGGCTATTTAAAAAACTGAAAATGATTCTGTGGCCTGTGCTATGTTACTATTAGCCAGTGCCGATGCAGAGTCTGGCATTTCTGTGAGGACATCACCAGTCTGGTCCAAAGGAATGTCTCTAGTGGGTACATCTCCCAGAGTGTGGCTTTTGGAGAGGACAGCCTTTCTGCATGCCTTGAATTGGACCACATAATCTATTACTCCTTTTTTGCTTATGGATAAAAATCAGTCTTGCTATATTAGTTTCTTATTGGTGCTGTAAAAAGTTACCATAAACTTAATGACTTACAACAACACAGATCCATCCTCTATAGCTCTGGTGGCCAGGGACTGGAAATCAGGTTAATTAAGCTAATGTCAAGATGGCGGCGGGGCTGGCTCTTCCTGGCGTCATGAGGAGGGAATGCAATTCTTTGCCTTTATTGATCTCTAATTATTGGATGATAGAATCTAATGGCTGGATTCCTTAGTTTCTGGTCTCAAACCATTTAAGTTTCTCACCTCTTCATTCCTCATCATGTCTACTTCTTCTCTATGACGTCACGCCCCTCTTTTACAAGTATCTCCACTGTGGCTGCAAGAGCTTTCTATTTATCACACTTTCAACATCTTCTTTGTCCTATAAAGGATACGAGCTGGTTAAGGGAACTGTAGCCTACCATGTCTGCCTATTTCATGCCATCTTCCAATTTATAGGTTCTAAGATGCAGCACGAATAGTCTCCAAGCCATAGCACATGACTTAGAGCCTTGAACTCAGAAATGAACCAGTTATCTAGCCTACCTCCTGACTGCAGCTTCACAACAGTCTACAGTCACAGGCCTTATGCAAATGAGGCAAGAGGCCCAGATCTAGGAATTTCTGTGAGCTCCTGTAGCCAGCAAGAGCCCATGATGGCCAGGTGCCCCATCTAACCTGGGGCGCTATACTCACTGGGTCAGGGGAGGTTGCAGCAATGCTTTATAATCATTCTGAAGACAGAACCCGCTGTCACAGACCACCTTCAGGGTATTGTCTTGCAGCTCCTTTTGGAACAGCCCAGATGTGTGGCTGCACCAGGGGACTCATCAGGACACGACATGAGCAGAATTGCAACCAAAGGCAATGAAAAATGGATTTAAAACAGATGGTGGGCTTGATGGAGCCCATGGTGAGGTTCACACTATACCAGGGCAGGTGATGCCAGCTTTATTAATAAGGACAGGAGGAAATAGATTGTTCTGGAGGCAGCAGGAGGCTGGGAGGTCTCTGTGGTGTGGGGATGCAAAAGGCCCCACTCAGCAGTAGTTTTTCTTCCTTGACAGGTCTTTCTTCAGCCTAAAGACTCCATGCCTGCTCCTGCCTCTTGTCATCTCTCTGCACTCTCCCTCCTCATTCATCTCTGTCCTTCCCAGTCACTTATTTTTAGTCGCATTGGCAGATGATCCACCATGCTCTATGGAAGTGGGGGGTCAAAGAAATGAAGACACTTCATCTAAAGAAAGTGATGATGTTGCTGGGGTCTATTCCCACCGCCTGTTTACTTAAGATGTTTGCTGGACACATTCACAATAGGTGTGCCATTGGGAGGTGGACAGGTAGCTCTCCCTCAGGGTTGTGGGTCTTGTAACTGGGGACTGACTAAGGTTGGATGGTAGAAAACTGGGTTTTACTCTGTGGGGTGAGAGTAATGTGGTGAGGGAGTGTGGAAACAGGGTGTAGATAAGGAAACCGTTGGCTTCAAGTGCCAGATCCAATGGCTTCAGTGTAACTGTGGGCAAGTCACCAAAACCCCAACACTCAGACTCCCTGTCTGTGAAATGGAACTAGCCTTAGATAGTCTTGCCTCAAGGTCATTGAGATGATCAGAAAGAATGAGCAAGAATTCTGTTTGCCCACCAGAAAATCCTTGTCAAGCAGCTGAGATGTTGACACAAACCAGCCCAACATAAGGTCAAGCCTGGGACAACAGAAGATGTGAGGAGTTTAGGGTCACATTAGGGTTATGGTCCCCAAACCAAGTGAGAGGTTAGGAACAAATAATCAAGGCTTAGCAGTAAGAGAGGGAAGCATGCCTTTTAGCTGAGTGGCAAATACTGTGTAAGAGACGGGGCCCAAGGACTTATTCTGGACAGCCCAGCAGGCAGGGTCTCAATGGCCACATGGAAGGTATTTAGACGTCACTTGGAGGACAATCGAGCCACAGCAGAGAACTCAAAGGGTGACATAATATTTAATAGATCTGGTTGGGTCAAGCATAGAGTAGATTTGAGGCAGGAAAGAGAGAGCAGATGGTATGTAGAAGCCAGAGTAGCTGCAAGGTGGTGTGGCCATACCAGTCAAGAGTAGATTGTTTCAAAGGAGAGGCCAGGGGGCCAAGCACTGAGAAAACAGGCACTCAGAAGCATAGGGAGGCATGTACTGTGTGTTTGGGAAAAGTGAGAAGGACTGGGACTCCCTTCGCCCTTGGGAAGGCGAAGCAAGTGGCAGAGCTAGGAGGGTGAATGCTGCGTATAGAGTACTGACATAACTAAAGATGCTCTTCAAGTGCTTTAAGGATAAGGGAGATGAGACCGAGGAGAGGGTGCTGGGCCAAGAGGTGTCTGTTGTGATCTTGTTTTTGTTTTACATGGTAGAAACCTTGAGTGGGTTCAAGTGCTCATGCAGTCAATCAATAGAGAGGCGGGGGTTGAAGGCAGAGAAGGGACAAATCATTCAACAGATATCTCTCATATACCTGTGCTGTGCTAGGAAGTGGAAACTCAGCAAGGGGAAAAGACGTGTGGACTCCCTTTCTGTGAGTGGATAGTCAATGGCGCAGTCTTCTGACAGAGAGGGGGAGACAATGCTAGAATTCAGAACACAGGTTGGCAGAGAGAAAGGGGAAGAGCACATTCGGGGTCACTTGTAGATGCTAGGCCAGGCCACTGAGTGGGAGTCTGTCTGATGGTTTATTTGCACTGAGGCATAGGAAATGAGGTCATCCTTTGTGTCACACGTGGGAGGCTAGGAAGGGACACTTAGAGGAGTATTTGAAATAAGCCACCATGGAGAATAAGAAAGCATTCAAAAAAGAGGTGACTGAGGGAGCCCCTAACAGGCAACCTGTGAGGCTTATTACGCTTTAGAATTCAGGAGGTCATCCCTTTCAGGTTTCCTCTCAGTAGCCCCAGGGGAGGATAGAAAGGGTTCTGCTCATACAAATCTGGAATATTCCTCAGAACAGACTGACCCAAGACTGATGAAGACATGAGTAAGGAAGAGCTGGGGCCTAATGAGACAGTCTAGTGAAGTCAAGGCTAAAGAGGGGAGAAATTAAAACTGTCTAACAAGGACCAACAAGCCACGGTCTGGAAGAGGTCAGAGAGCAGAGTTGGAAGGAGAAGCAGTGTAGTGGTTTGAATAAGAACGGTTCTTGCAGGCTCACACATTTAAATACTTGCTTCCTAGTTGCTTATGAGCTCCCAGCTATTTCTCTGGTCTCCTGTTGCCATGACTTCACTCTGCCATCATAGACTTCAACCCTCCGGAACCATAATCCCAACTAAACTCTCTTTCATAAGTTGCCTTGGTCATGGTGTTTCATCACAACACTAGAAAAGCCAGTAAGACAAGCAGTGAGGGACCAGCTGGAAGGGAAGTACATCACAGGGGAGAAGGGATGGGAGTGTACATCACAGGAGAGAAGGGATGGGAGTGTTGCATGTTGTATGGAGAGTCTTTTGTGGTGGTAGACACATCCCTTATGTAGTCTTGAGAATGGAAGCCATGGTGGGCCTGGGGGTGGTCTTGGACTTGTGGCTTCTAGAGACCTTGAGGAAGATGGTTGGGTTGGAGATGGAGAGCCAATCTGAATCAGATGTCTAAATTCACTTATGGCCCATCCAGGTGGCTTCTATAGGAAGAATAAGAATAAGAATGAGGGGGAAGCACAAAAGTAGGGAAAGGAAGAAAGCCAAAAAGAAGGGAAGAAAGGGAAGGCAGGAAGAAGTGGGCCGGTTATCCATCCTTCCTCTTACCCATAGGAAGAGTGCAGCTCTTTATTTCAAGATGGTGTGGCCAGCACCTAGCCTCCCTCTGTAATGCCAAATCTTGCTTCCTGGCTTTTCTCTTGTTATGCTCCACCACCTCCCAGGCTTTCTTTGGTTCCTGCTTCATATGGACGACTTCCTCTGGTCTCCACATTTGACCCTCTAGTCCACTTCACACCACTCTCTTTTCACAAGCAGCTCCTTCCATCCTTCTGGTCCCCATGGTAACTGTCACCTCTTCAGAGAAAACTTAGCCACGCCCCATCTGAACCAATTCCCTGCTACCATCCATCCGTCCCTCCCCCCACTGGTATTTCTGTTTCCCACTAGCCAGAAAACTCCATGAGGTAGGAGCCATAGCATTTTGTTACGCTCATCCCTAGTTCCCAGCCAAGTGCCTGGAACAAAATGGCACCTGGTAAGTACTTGTGGGAAGGGTTTACAACAGCTTGGGGAAATGATCTATGCCTTCAAAGACAGATATTTATCTTCAGCATGGAGGAGTTCATGGTCTGGATGTAGCTCAGAGAGTGAGGAGGGTATGGGGCTGACTAAGATACTCTCTGTGAAAAACAGAGCGGATGATATTATCTCTATTATTAAACATGGGAAGGCAAAGGGTGCCCTGTGATGGGGACAATGCCACCAGGGACTAAGAGGTCACAATTGTAAAGACTGGAAGGAAGGCCCACAGGGAGAGGCTGGGCTGAGGAGTGGAAGCACAGCGTCCTGTGAGCATCAAAGGTCAGAAGAGAAGACCCTACTCTGAGAGGATGTATGGACCATGGTCTTAGTCCTGTGAGCATCAAATGTCAGAGAGAAGAACCTAACCTGAGAGGATGTATGGACCATGGTCTTAGGAAACGTTGTCTAGACCAAAGGGTTTGGGGTTTAACGTATGACATCATAGAAAGTGCCTGGCCCCTAAGAAGAGCATCGGAGGACCCGATACAGAGGAGCACCTCACTGAGTGTTCCTTCCAGTCTAGGGTCACAGCAGATAAACTTAGCTGAACAATTTCAACTTTAAGACAAGCAATATCTTTCTAATCAAGTCCAAACAAGGGCAGGCATGCTTTCCCAGAGCCTGGAGCCCCCAGGACCAGAAAACCAAATCCAGAACATGCTTCTAAATAAAGCCGAATCTCGTCACTTAAGCCTTTGTTGTCTTTTTGTAGCTCTCTTCCCCTTAGCAAACATTAAATATAATAATAATTTTAAAAAGCTCAAAATATGGTCTGAGATCTAGTCAGCCGCTGTGAGCCCTTCCACACACTTCTTAACAATGTTAGGTTGAAGTGAAAACTGAGTGGAATTTGTGGCGATACTTCCCCCTAAGGCATCCGTCTTCTCTGAAATGCAAACTGAACTTAAAATGCTCTTTCTAGGGGAAAAAGAGCAGTGGATCTGAGGGAGAGGGGAGGAGATGGGGTACTGGGAGGAAGGGAGAAAGGGGCAGCTTTGACTGGAATATATTGTATGGAAGAAAATGAAAAAAAGAAAAACAGGCATTGCCATCCTTCATGAACGCAACCTCACTGGAGCAGAGATGCCTATTAATCCCCAAAAGGGATGTTGTTTACCTTTGAGGGTGTTTAGTAAAAAGTGGGAATTCTGCCTGGAAAAAATGTTCTTTCTAGGAACAACCAAAACAATGCTTTGCTAATGATTTAGAGTCACTTTCAGAAAAGCAGACAGTTATGGACACAGACAGGGACACAAGATTCTTACACAGATCACCCCACCATCACTGCAGTCAACTCACTGAGCTCCGTCCCCCCTTTGTCTCCTCTCTGGACCCGTTTTCCTATGAGAAATGAACATGGTAAGACTTTTAGGTGCTCCAAGGACTCTTCTGGGTTTTAGCTTGAGATTCTCTGGCCAAGTGTAAAGTGGCTCCCCTGAGAAGCTCATCAGTCAGTCTAGCCTTAGAAACAGCTGATCTTATCAGTAGATTTCTCTTCCTCCTCTGAAGTGGGGATAGAAATAGCAGGTAAGGGAGACAACCCTCTCACCTCCCCCCAGACACTGGAAGGGGTGGGGTGTCTTTCCAGTTGTTGCCACTGACTCACCCAGTAGGGCATCAAAGCAGGAATGATCTGTGTCGATACCTTCAGACGCCGAGGTGAGACAGTTCTCAGTGCTACTGCTCTACCTAGGTGAGGTGAGGTGAAGGGATAGAGGCTGAACTGGTGGGGGGGGGGCGCCAGAGAGAAATCAGTGGTTAAGAGCGCACACTGTTTTTGTAGAATACCCAAATGTGATTCCTAGCACCCATATCAGATAGCTTACAACTACCTTCTGGATACAAATGACTTTCTTCCCCCACAGGCCTCTGGGTCTCTCAGGAAAATGTGAGTAGCGTGTGTCTAGCAGTAGTTCTCAGGCAGTGGGTTGTGACCCTCTTGGGACTCGAATGACCTTTTCACAGGGGTCTCATAGCAGATGTCCTACATATCAGATATTTACATTGCGATTCATAACAGTAGCAAAATCACAGCTAATGAAATTGCAACAAAAAAAATAATTTATAGCAACCACTGTATTGAAGGGCCGCAGCATTGGGAAGATTGAGGATCACTGCTTAGGGGTCAGCCAGTTCACACCTGCCATCCAGCCAGTGCCCAGACTATTTCTTGGAGTCCCAGAATGGAGAAATACATGTCCCATGTCCACGGACCCCAGGCCTAAAACCTCTCCCTTGAGGATCACCCTCCTTCGCTGGTGCTATCTGTCAAAGAAAGAGATGTTGCTCAGGTTGACAAGTTGGCCCTTGCTGAATCTCTGCCTTCACTTCCTAATAAGCCACCTTGTCCCTCTGGGTCCACAGACATCTGGTCAAAGAGTCTGATTAGTGAGGAAAAACTTCTTCAGAATTTAAATGACAGAGTGATGGGTAGCCTGGCCTCCCGCCTGACTCTCTATGCAACTCTCAGGCCTCCTTGCTGCACAGGAAGCGAGCGACATCAGTGTTGAGTTGCTTCTCACAACTTTAGATGCCTTGTGCTGTGGCTCACCTCTGGGCCTTTCTCTTCCTGTGAGGAGCTTCCCTGGGCTTCTCCTAGCTGCCTGTACTGGTCACTAAAGACAAAGTGTAGTTTCTACCGGGAAACTTCCTGACCATTTGGGATACCTGGGCTGG
Organism: Acomys percivali; assembly: GCA_907169655.1. Lineage (NCBI taxonomy): Eukaryota > Metazoa > Chordata > Mammalia > Rodentia > Muridae > Acomys > Acomys percivali. Next base: position 38,380,354 of record OU015746.1, read on the forward strand.
TCCATGTACTGGTCTCTCTAATCCAGGTGTGGGGACCTTAAGGAGAAGCGTGTGGTCATATTTACCTGTGTACCTAGCATCTAGTACGCAGGGAAGTCATGGCAGGAAGAATAAAGGAACCATCAGTGAGTGAGTGAATGATGAATTCCCTCCTCTTGTCCCACCACTTCTTAGATAAGAGTGACATGTCTAGGATGGTGTGGCCACAGACATTAATATCAAGCCTGTGGAAGGTCAAGGTTGGAAGGAACTTGAGAGACAAATTAGCTCCCTGCCTACAGTTTGAGCGTAAGGACACTGTGGGCCAGAGAGGGGAGCATGTTTGTATGAATCTTGTGTCAAGGCATGGGCAGAGCACCAGAGCCATGAAGGCGAAAATCTCCTCTCTGTTCCAGGCTGTTTCTACCACGCCGCAGACTCCCAATACATTTGCACTGCCCTGAAATGTGGAGAGCCGAAACTTTCAAAGGTAGAGTTTCAAAAGAGGCACTCAGTTGCGACTGGCAGGAGTGTTAATGGACACATCAGTTTGGAAAGCGACTTGACAACCTTTTATGTGCACAAATACACAGCGCATACCATGTGACCCAGCAATTCTCAGTACAGTTGTGTATCATAGTGGGACCTATCCCGAGGGATTTGTCATTGGGTCATTTGTCATTGTGTGATAAGTACACAGACCAAGAGAGCATGGCTCACTACACACCACACCTGTTGGATTGGAACTAGAGACCCCAGGCTCCAAAGCAGGTGACTTTGCCTAGGACTGTGCATAGGCACCTGTGACACGGTGGCAAGTGTTTGTGTCTCTAACCATACCTTAACTTACAAAAGCTACAGAAAAAGAAAATAATATGGTATAAAAGGTAAAACTTAAGAAATGTTCTGTAGAGGGTGCTTCCCAAGAACAGAGTGGATGTGGCCCCTGGATTTGTCCACTGGGTGACTTGCAAAAGCATACTACAGCCTTGGACCCTCCCTCCAGCACCCTTCTGTAGACTGTGTGAACACCATACTTAAGCTACGCTGGGTGTATTCAGATTCTTTTTTTCAGCGGACACATTTCCCTCTGTCATCCCTCTCTCCTGGAAGCTCCTCTCTGCTGTCCTGTTCTTTTATTTGCCATAGTCTAAACTTTTTGACAAGAATAGAAACATAATGACGTTACAGTGGCTACGATGTCACTAGGCAGTAGGATTTTTTTCCCTCTCCGTCGTTATCTTATGCGACCAGTGCCACATATGTAGTGTCATCATTGGCTGAAGCGGCATTTTGTGATGTACGAACCCGCATACACACGCTGTTTCACAGAAGGTGTCTTGTTTGAGCTCGAGGACTTTTTATGACTGGGCTGTTGACAAGAGCAGAAGGCTGAGCACTTCAAATGATGATCGACAGGGAACTGGATCCGTGTTGTAATATGACAATGTCATGGAAGAAGAGTCAGCAACTAGATGCTTGGTGCGGTACTGGATTCCTATGGCTTCAGCTGCTCAGAAAGCTGAGGTAGGAAGATCTCTGAGTGCAGGGGTTCAAGAAAAGCGTGGAGACTACTCTTAAGATAAAACTAAGGGGCTGGAGAGATGGCCCAGTGGTTAAGAGCAGTGGCTGCTATTCCAGAGGACCCAGGTTCAATTCCCAGCACCCACATGACAGCTCGCAGCTCTCTGTTATCCCAGTTCCAGGGGACCCAACACCCTCACACAAACATACGTGCAGGCAAAATACCAATGCACATAGAATAAATAAAAAATAAATACTTTTTAAAAAGAAATAAAAAGCCATGTGCAGTGGTGGTCACATGTTATCCCAGTACTTGGGATTCAGAGGTTGGAGGATCTCTGTGAGTTCAAGGCCAGCCTGGTCTACAAAGTGAGTCCAGAACAGCCAAGGCTACACAGAGAAACCCTGTCTCAAAAAAAAAACAAAAAAACCAAACAAACAAAAAAAATAAACAGAAGTAAAACAGAGACCAGGAAGGTTTAGAGACTAAAATAAAAGAAAGAGATATGTTAGCCCAGGCAGGGTTCAGAAACACAATGTCGGTTTCAATTGTGGTGGCAGTGTGGTCTCAAGACTGCTGAAACTGCCAGTGGCAGCTGTCATCCCTGTGTGGTGTGTTTTAGGCCCTTATTAAATGGCTACCATAGAACCAGCAGAATGTTCTGGGCCATGGACCTATGCTCATCAAGTGTGGACTCTAAAGTCAAAGACGATCTAGGATCAGGTGATGCTTGTTGAGGGATCCATGCATCCCTTTATTTATGGAACAAAGACCAAATAACCCTCTCTGGAAATTCCCAGCTTCCTTCTCTTTGAGAGGGAATGTCTACCGGACTCTGGAACTTGAATAAATATCCTAATGATGGTAGACAGAGAAAATGGCTCAAAACTATAAGGAAATTGGTAACATTGGAGGCTAAGAGAGATGTCTTAGTAAGTAAGAGTGTTGTCTGTGCAAAAATGAAGACCTGAGTTTGAATCCTAGTCACCCATGTAAAAAGCTGTGTGTGGTAACAATCAACTTTAATTGCAGCACTGGGCCAAGTGGAGGCCTAGACAGGAAGATTGGCTGAGGCTTGCAGACCACTAGCGTAGCTCCAGGGTCAGTGGGAGACCCTGTCTCAAAGGAATAAGACTGACTGAGGCAGAGCAGAATATCTGATAGATTTTATTCACTGTGCACAGGCACATTCCCACCCCGTACATGTGTGCCTACAGTACACACATTATCTATCTATCTATCTATCTATCTATCTATCTATCTATCTATCTATCTATCTCAAACACACACCACACACAACACACACACGGAAGCAGAATTGGCAGTGTTGCTAAACATTTGCACAAGAAAGATAATGAGGAGCCTCTAGAGTAAAAATGCAAAGTCTGGAGCAGCGGCAGCCATTTCTGCCTCCTTTTCCTCATCCAGTTACCTCCCACACATAACAGGATAGGGATCTGAGCAGTCACGTGCTCCCTCACCAGGAAGGGGAGGAGTTGCAATGAGCCTTGCCAGTTATGGTAACATTCCGTCTCGTGGACTCTCAGGGAAAGCTACTCTCCTAATGTCAAAAGTGGGCCACGGGTCATTCATTGACCCCCATGATTACAAAGAAGCCAAATAAGATTTCCCAAGACTGTGTCCAACCAACAAGGACAAAAAAAAACAAAATACACACATAATGCTGAGGGCAAATAGCAATGGGGGGAAAAGAATATCAAGTCTAATAATAATTATGTACATCTTAAAGCAAAGCTATTGGGCAAAAGTGTAAAAACACAAAGGGGTGAACACTTATTAACTCCAGAATACTGTTACAAAGAGAGGAAGAAGTACAGCAGATGTCCCTATTGTCTTTTTTTTTTTTTAAGATCTGAAGCAAATACAGGAAAAAAAAATAAACAAATAGATCAAGTGTATGTGGGAGTCTGACTCTCCATGCCTTTCTTAATGTTTAAGTGGCTTATTATGTTTTTTAAGATGAGCTGAGTGTTATCCACATGAAGAGGAGCCAGGAAGAGCTTCTCAGGAGTGAAAATTGGCAGGTTCAAGGCTCAGGAGAACTGTGGTGGGTCTCCAGGAAAAGATACACTTAAGAATTGGCAGGAGGGAAAAGGACAGAGATGACGGGAAGTGGAGCCCTCTGGAGGCGGGGAGGTCAGTTGCACAACTGAGAATGGAAATGGAGTGCTGTGTAGGCGTGACCTCTCCCCACCTAACTTCCGTGGCTCTCTCTCCTTATTGTTAACTGCGCTAGAGTCACAGTTTAAAAACAAACAAACAAACAAAGAACCCCAAAAACTAGCTGTATATATGCTTGCTGGAATCTTGGCTCTATACCCACTCTCTATACCCCATCTTGTCTTCTGCCCTAGCTAAACTCTACAAAGTTAACAAATCCAAAGGCCTGGAGCTTCTGCTCAGGTCTCCAAGCAGGGTTCATTCAAGAGAGTGACAAAGTCAGGATCCTTCCATGTGAGTGCCTGTAGAGCAGGGAGCTATGGCCCTTGACAGAAGATGGCCACCTCTCTCCAAGTGCCTTGCTGTGTACAACCTTATGTGGCTGGATTCCTTGGCCTGGCCTCTTCTTTGGCCCCAGGGTTTAGGGACAGCAGTGCTGCAGGTGGCTTGGCTCCACCCATTTCATTTTAACTAGTCTTGATAGAAAGTGCCACCTTGAAGCACTTCAAGTGGAGCATCCATCAGAGACTTGTTGGGACCCAGAGCTATGGTGCATCTGTTTCCCACAAGCCTCTGACCCACCCCAGGACTGGGCATAGGCCTGATTAGCCTCTGAATCCAGGTACCTGCCTAAGGCCTTGGTCCATCTGGGGTGACAAGGACATAACCAATAAGGGGATTAAAAAGTGGGATCAGTGAATGGGAGAAGAATAGATACTTTCTTGAGTCTATAACCAGGGTATATATGGGTCTTGGGTTTCTGGAACAAAACAAAAGGTGATTCCAGGAGAAAACTTAGAGAAAGGAAAACTATACTGGGAGGAAAGATTCAATATTTCTAGAACATTAGCAGCTCAGCCAAAAACAGGACCAGCAGGCTCATTTACTTCTTTTGTGTTAAGTCTCAAACAGCACAAAGTGCTCATCATCCAAGCAAGAACCAGGGGCCCCGGAGGGTCTGCAACTTATCCTGAACAGTGACCTGGTGTTTATTTCATGTCTTATTGATATGGGCAGAACAGAGCCACATCCCCTATCAACCTATGACTTCTTCACTAAATACCTGGAGGTCCTGCCTGTGTTTGTTCCTGTCTGCTGCAACCCTTGATGGTCCCCACTCAGCGCCTAGCATGTCTAGACTCAGGGAGTGCTTTGTCTGCGCTATGGTCATGGTGGTGGTGGGGTACCTGGCTTCCTGTCTCCACTCACTCTGTACCTGTCTCTCAATTATTAAGCGTCACCAATGTCATTTTATTGGACTGGGCTGAAGAGATGTTTCCTCACCTGGCGCTTTTCAAACTGGTTAGGTGGACTTAGTGCCTGGATGAAAGCTCCTGAAGCCAGCCAGCATTCTGGCCTGAGAAAGAACCAAGCATATGGAAATTATGCCACAATCTCCCATGCCAGCCCATGCCCCAGGGTCTCCCTGCTGGAATCACATTTTTTTTTTCCTGTTAAGAAATTAGCTTCTTTTTCTCTATGGCCTGATGAAAGCCAGTCAGTGTCAGAGTGAGCAGGTACTTACTGGTTAGTGCAGGCCCATAGCCAGCCACTGAGTTCCCAGCTAGCCAATGTCGCCTTCATTGTATGACCCTTTGGGGACGTGCTTAGCATTCCTATTCCACAGTTGGGAAAACCAAGCCCAGGAACATTTTCTACATGAGGCCATTGTTACATAGCTGTAAAGCCATGGTTAGAAGTCAGGATTAGGACTCCGAATTCTAGATTTCAAATTCCCAGCTCAACTCACCCCCCCATCTGCCCCCTCCCCTTTTATTCAACGTAGATTTTTCTCTCACACAATATAATCTGAATACAGTTTCCCTTCCCTCTACTCCTCCAAGGTCCTCCCTACCTCCTCTCCCAGCCAAATCCACCCGCTTTCTATCTCTCATTAGAAAAGAACAGGCTTCCAAGAGATAACAACCTAACATACCAAAATAAAATATAATGGGATGAAATGAAAACTATCATGTCCAAGTTGGACAAAACAGGCCCACAGTAAACTAAAAGCACCCCAAGAGATGCACAGTAATCAGAGACCCACTGCTTCACACATTTAGGAGTCCCACAAAAGTACTAACTCAAAGCCACAGAATGTATGCGGAGGCCCTGGTGCAGACCCGTGCAGGCCCTGTGACTGATGCTTTGCTCTCTGTGAGTTCAGAGGAGCCTCGCTCACCCACTTTCCATCTTTCAAAAATGTCTTGTCAGTTGCCAATATGGCCTCAGGATTTCATCTCATCCCAGGCCTCTGTGTGTCTATCTGGTGTTTCTTTATCTCTCTTCTTCTTCTCTGAATAAGCGTATTCTGCTCTAAGCAAAAGGATCCAGCCTGGGATGTGGGGAGGCTTCATAAGGATCATGGTGAACGCCCCGTGCTAAGATATTCAAGGATCCAATGTAGGAACAAGATTCTGTCAAGGTCAATAGAAGAGGGGCTTAGGCAATCAGACAGAGCTGGCATCTATCCCCAATCCCATCTTGGGGTGTGCATTTTCTTCTGTGAAATAATGTTGCAATACTGACTGTGAATGGTCACTTTAAAAATTAGAAAACTTAGCTGGGCAGTGGTGGCACATGCCTTTAATCCCAGCACTTGGCAGGCAGAGGCTGTGAGTTCAAGGCCAACCTGGTCTACAGAGTGAGTTCCAGGACAGCCAGGGCTACACAGAGAAATCATTTCTCAACCCCACATCCCACCCCAAAATTAGAAAGATTACTTACTTAGATACACAGTAGGGTGTGGCATAATTCATACCCATAAAAAAATGATTATTTTAAATTCTTGACGCCTTGAGAAAGTGACTCAATCTAAGCCTTAGTTTCCTTCCCCAAAAGGCAAGGAAATACTCTCACCTCATAGGCTTGCTGTGAGGGTTTTATTTGTCAGGGTGTGTAAGTTATTTCACAACGTGTTTGGCATATGGAAAGTGTCCAATGGCCATTTGTATTAATAGAATTAGTATTGTCAAATCTTCCTTGTAGGGGCTGGAGAGTGGCTCAGGGTTTGTCCTACTCTGCTTCTCTGTTGCTGTAATAAAACATTTATTGGAAGCAACTTGGGGAGGAAAGGGTTTAGTACAGCTTACGGGTTAGATTATGCCCTCAAGGGAAGTCCAGACAGAAACTCAGGGTAGGAACTGAGGCATAACGGAATTCTGTATGCTGGCTTTTATTTTTCACTGCTTGCTCAGCTTTCTTCCTTATAAAACCCAGGACTACCTGCCTGTGGGGGGCAGGGGGTGCTGCCTCCAGAACCTTCAATATTAATTATTACTCAAGAAAATGCCCCAGAGATATGTTCACAGGCCAATCTGATGGAGGCAACGATCTCAGCAGAGAGGGTGGCGCGGCTGTGTGCAGTGTGCTTGTGTATCACCCGCCAGTGGCCCAGGCACAGTCTGAGGATACAGGATCAAATCCAATTTATCACTTCATTTGCAGCATCTCATCCAAGGCTTTTCTTAGCACAAAAGACTTGATTTGGAGGGGGAAATGGAAGAATTTATTATTTTTTTTTTATAAAAAGTCTGCGCCATTTCATTGAAATGCACATGAATGTTGCTTCTAAAAATGTAAGCTGGAGAGGGGAAGGTTGAAGGGACAAGAAGCAGGCAGGAGTCAAAGGATTCTGAGAACCTGTAATCCAAAGCCAAAGAGCTGAGGTCCTGGAATGCAGGTGTCCTCTGCCAATAGGTAAGGTGTTAGGGTGGCCAAATCTCATGAAGGGCCAGCCAGTCCAACTATCCAATCCAAGTAACTTCACAAAAAAAAAAAAAAATGGCATGGTGTGTAGTGGGGCTTTGAAGAGTTAAGTCACACAGCCACTCACGAATTGCTTTTGCAAGCAATACTTTCTTTGGAAATGAAGTCTATTAGAAACAATCAAAGGACAAATGTGGCCCAAGGTCAGTGTACAAACCTCTCCAGGGGAGTACTAGAGAGACGCCATGCAAAGCACTATCTGGCTTACCAGTCTGGGTGACCATGACCCATCTCTGCTAAGCAATAAGGAAACTGCCTGGAAGTTGGGCTCTGAGGGGCAAGACAGAAAGATGCAGAATATTTTTCTTTAAAATTTCTGGGCCGGGGACAGGATGCTCCAATTCGGGGGAGCTCATGGACCAGATGTAGAAGCTGGAACGTAACAAAGGCATGGGTACCAGTGTGTTGGAGTGGTGCTTTTGTGCACTGTGTAAAGGTTGTCCGTGTATGTTCAAATGCTGATGTCTGTACCAGCAAAGAGCTGAGAACACACCCTTGGCATTGATAAGCATCACGCATCTCAATGTTTTGTCAACATTATCCTCCTGATGGGTTGAATAAAGAGCTGACCGGCTAATAGCAAAGAGAAGGAAAGAATAGGAAAGACTTCTGGAGAGATAGGAACTCTGGGAAAGAAAGAGGTGTGAGAAGAATTCACTTGTGAGACACAGAGGAAGTCGGACTTAGGAAACTGAGGAGAGGTGAAGAGCCACATGGCAGAATGTAGATGAACATAAATGGATTAACATAGGCTGTAAGAGATAGTTGGGAACAACAGTAAGCTAAGGCCTAAAGTTATTATAAGTAAATCTAAGTCTCTGTGTCATTATTCAGAGCTGGGGCCACCATAGGAAGTCAGTGGGGACAAGTACAGTAGGGGCAGGTGGGGTCTATGACACTCTTGTGGAAGTCTTTCTTTTACCTGAGTAGGCAGGTAGTTTCAAGGTGACTGGTATATGTGAACTTGTCATAATTAAGATTAGAAAAGCATTCTCATTTACTTTCAAAACCATAAAACCATTGTGTGTGTGTGTGATGTTTGTATGGTTCCGTGTGTGTATAAGTACAAATACATAAATATGAACATGTATGTGCGTCAGAGGTCAACATTAGTTGTAGGTCCCAAAGAGTTGTCTACTTAGTTTTGAGACAGGATCTCTCATTGGGACCTGGGCTCACCAACTGGGCTAGGCTAGTTGGCTAGCAAGCTCCACGGAACCTCCTGTCTCCACCTTCCAATACTTGGATTACATGTGTGCACCTCCACACTCAGCTTTTTTTTTTAAATAAACTCAGGTCTCCATGGAGTGCGGTGGCTCATGCCTTTATCCCAGCACTCTGGAGGCAGGGGCAGGCAGATCACTGTAAGTTCGAGGCCAGCCTGGTCTACAAAGCAAGTCCAGGACAGCCAAGGCTACACAGAGAAACCCTGTCTAGAAAAACCAAAATAACAAAAACAAACTCTGGTCTCCATGCTGGGAAGGGAAGAATGTGGCCAAAAGTTATCTCTCCAACCTCAAAACTAATTCCCCATCTCTCTCACCTCAAAAGCATTTCCTAATTAAAGATATCTCTTACTTCTATATCCCGCTATCCCAGTAGGAATCAAAGAGTGAAGTGGCATTCAGTTTAGTGCTACGAGCAAGAGTGCAACCATGGCATCAACGTTCTCCTGGGGACATGTTAGAAACACAGAATCTCAAACCCTGCCTAGGAATCTGCATTTAAGCAGGGCCTACGCTAAAGCTTGGGGGGGCGGTTTTAGCACACTGATTCTTCAGGCCAGAGACTCAACAGAATAAGCCAGGAAATGGGGTCACTGTGCAGGAAGACTTTGTCAGGTCCCTCGAAGGTCTAGCCATCAGCAATTCACCCAAATATCCCTTTGGTGCTTCAGCCAAATGAGCTACCATTTGGACTCAGTCCTCTAGAGCCAGATCCATTGGTTTAAGATGTGAACACATAGCCGACAGTTTCCTGGCCAGGATCTGCTATGACTCTCAATTATAATCTTACACCACCCAGTTCAGATGCCAGCTTCCCTGTGAGCCTCTCTCTCCCTGGCCTTTCTCTTCTAGAGGGTATCACTCCTAGCTCTGAGGCCCTGAGATGGTTCCACGTCCATATGCTTAGCATTAAAACTTTGCCATGATTTTGATTCTCTCAGTAAACATTGGCTACCTGTTCTGGCTCCCAACATGCAAGCTTTTAGTCATATATGTTTCCTTAGAGTACATAGCAAAGTTCATGGCCCATGGCAGGAACCCACTATTTTCTTTCAGCTGCCATATTAGAAGGACTGAGAAGTTCAGACTCGCCATTCTCCATTCTTTAACGAACCGTGGGTACTCACCCGTTTTCCCTCCCTGGGGGTGAAACGTCAGCTTCTCTGTATGCTTTTAAACAATCACCACACCGGACTCCTCACCTCACCCTGAATGGCAGCCACAACTCTCAGCATGCTGTCCAGCTAGTGTCTGAGCCTCAGCAAGCCAGAGTACAGGACACAGTTAAAATCCAGAGTCCGCAGCCATGAGTCCGCACCACACCACCTGCAGACAATGCCCTTACATCTTCTGATTCTTCTGCTGCCTCTGGACAAGCCCCTGAGTGATGACACATGCTTTCTCCTGCAATTCCTGCCAGACCCTTGTGTTTCTCTTCTTGATGCTCTTGGGGCCAATGGGAACTCAGAAGATGGGCGTTGGATGAACCCCATGGCCGTATATGTCTAGGTACAAGTGAGCCAAGGAGCCTCATGGATAACAGGATAAAGGAGAATCCGTCCCGTTGCCCCAGGTACAAATAGGCCCTGCCCTATGCTTGGTGTGGCTCCATCCTTGAGCCACGGCTTCCTTGGTCTAGACCCCCATGTCACTTTGTCTACACCAGTCTATGCCATTAGAGAGTGATCTCTGCACCTTGCATTGCAGGTCAGTCTACATGGAGTCTGGCTCTAAAACACTGGGTATTTGCAGGGCATCTGTCTTCACCTACAGGGCCATTTCTAGCAGTTTATGCCCACTGTTCGGGCCCTCCTATCCCAGCAGTGCCAAGAGGCACTCTGGCAAGTTTTCACACCCACTTTGGACACTGAGATTTACTGTTTGGGGTACAGCTCCTTTTCCTGAACTACCCTGGCCTACTTCCCTAATTCTATCATTTGTTAACCCAGCATATAATGTATGGTTTTGGGAGCCCACATTTCTAACGGTTTCTCCCACTTGCTGTTAGACACGCCCCAGGAAGTCAAAAGCCACTTGAAGATTTACAATCAGAAAACGACTGAAAGTCAACTGTGTCTGTGTATACTCCCAGCATTCAGGAAGATAAGACAGGGGGCGGTGCAAGTTTCCAAGGCACCTAGACCCTAGCTTAAAAGAGAAACTAGGAAAAAAGTGAATTGAAGTTTGGGCTAGGGAAATGGCTGAGCCGGTAAGGTTCTTTGCCTCAGAAGCACACGGGCCAGAATTCAGTCCCTAGAATTCATGTAAAAAATTTGGGGCAATGTCAGCTGGTGGTGGCAATGTGCCTTTAATCCTAGCACTGAGGAGGCAGAGGCAGGAGGATCTCTGTGAGTTCCAGGAAAGCCAAGGCTAAGAGAAGCCATGTCCTAATGCTCCTCCTCCCCACAAAAAAAGATATTGGGGCAACTTGGATGGAAAGAATAGGTGAGACCCACCTGCTGACCAGCCCACCTGGCCTTTTCAGTGAGTTCCAGACCAATGAGTGATGCTTCTCTCAAAAATTAGGTGGCACAGTTTCTTAGGGATGATGCCCAAAGTTGTCCTCTGGCCTCCTCACACATGCATACATATGTGTATATGCATCTGCTTACATATCTTTACCCACATAAAGCATATAAATCCATGCTCATACCCACACAAAAAAGTTACACTTTCAAAAATCCTCACTCGCTTTATCTGTTTAAGTGAGAACACACACACACACACACACACACACACACACACACACACGTATACACATATAACTCATTTTGCAAAATAGTTGTGAGGATTAAAACAGTTAACACATAGGATAGTTGCCACTGTGGTTATGAATAATCAGCATAGAATGACTATATTTTATAATTGTTCTGAAGCAGCAAGATGACTCTGTTAATAAACCTTGTTGTAGAAATATATAATACAATTGATGGGTTTGAAAATCAGAACAAAAGCAAAGTGTTCTGTGTACAACGGAGACCATTTTGTTTTACCTGGAGGATCAATCTACCTTGAATCCTCATTCTTGAGGGGAAATTAGTTATTACTGTGTTTTGCAACCTGTGGGGTCTTTGTCTTGTCAACCCTGCTGCACCCATGTATGGTTGTGGGTTTGCTCACTTAGCCTGGGAAGGAATGGAGCACGGATTGATTTCTGTTGGCTCTCCCTGGGCAGCCTCTTTATCCCTAAAAGAGCTTGACTGGGAGAAAGAGGGTCTTGCACTTGGTAAGCATCAAAGGATGTAAACTGACTGGGTAGACCTGCCAGGATTTTCTCTTTACTCACCTCTGGGGCCATTCAACCGACTTAAAGATAGTCAATGTCTCACTTTTAACAACTTCTAGGAAAGTACATTTCATGTTATCTACTCTTTGTCTTGCCACATTGGTGGCTTTCTTGGGATTTATTTTTAACATTCTTCAAAAATACGATCCACTTCCTGAGCATAATCCATGGCTGATAGAAGTTTCCTGTTTCAGAATCCTGGTGCCTTGATCTTCAAGATCTTACATTAAACCTGACTATGGTTTTTGCGACATAAGCCTTGGATATTTTCTTAGGCTGGGCCACCATCCTAGTTCTGGGCCTCCAGTCTTTAACACTTGTATCTAACAGCAGTCAAGAATACTCTGATGTAGAACCATTTGTCCATCCCATGTAAGTTGGGAGTAAAGAGGGGAAACAGGAACCAGACATTTTCTGTGTGAACTGTGGTTTTTTGTTTGGTTGGTTTGGTTTGGTTTTTTTGTTTTTTTGTTTGTTTGTTTGTTTGTTTTTTGCCTCTCTGGGATTCTGAGAAATCATATTTCAAAGGAATGGGGCAAATCTTTCCAATTGATAAATTGATTTATGCCCCAAAGCCCACTCTGGCAGAGCCCATGTTTTTTCATTGGGTTACATTCCCTGAAGAAACTTCAGGGTGTGCTGTCAAAGCCTCAGGACAATCTCTCTGTTGAACAATTAGAAAATTCCTTATTTAGGGGAAGCTCTGGAATCTGACTGCTGCATTGTGACTCTAACAGTTCCTGGTGTTCCCAATAAAAACCGCCAGGAGACTGCACACCAGCGTGAAATATGGCCCACAGGTTTTCTCAGCAGCCTGCTGATTCAACACCTGTTCCCTGAGAAGCTCAAAGCTCCAAGCTTGGCATAAAGAGTTGGGCAATGTTCTAGATTTTATCCCGGTATCCCAGATGTTAGCTGAATGGAATTCCTTTGCATCTTCACGTTCAAATGCACCTGAAAGCAAACAAAATATTTGAAAGGAGAAGTTTCTTCCAAAGCAGGAAAAAAATGCCTTGTTGGGACTTGTGAATCAATGGTGGAATCGATGAATACAGGGTCTCCTAGCATTTTCTCCGAAGGCTAGGGTGTTGGTGCACAGGAGAGAGGCAGTTGTCTGAGGGTCCAGGTCCAAGTAATTCTCCCAGTTGGAGAGTTAGTTTCCAGGTACTTGCCTGATGACGGTTAACAAAGCAAAGAAGGAGAAAAGGGACAGAGGAGAGAGAGGGGGCGGAGAGAAAGAGAGAGAGAGAATAGAAAGAGAACAGAGAGATAGAGAGAGAGGAAAGAGAGAGAAAAAGAAAAGAGAGGAAGCGAGAGAGAAGGAAGGAAGCAGGAAAGAAAGAAGGAGAGAGGGCGAGCAGGGAAGAAGGTGGAGGAAGGGAAAGGGACAGAGGCAGGAAAGGCCAAGCGTGAGTAGAGCCATCTGGCCATCTTGTAGTCTGGAACCCGGCGTGTGCATCTTTTAATAGAAATTCCTCTTTCTTGTGTCTTCACCATACACCAGGAGTAAGTTATCCCTGCCTCCAATTAGGCTCCACTGCTACGAAAAATCCAAATCCAGGGGCTTCCTGCATTATGGCTGGAAGCAGTATCTCACAGAAAATACCAGGAGCTATTGAGAAAGCAGTCAAGAGACCTACCACCGCCCAAAGGCTATGCGGAAGGACACTTTGTCTCTCTGCGTGAAAAGCAGGCTTCCAAGCCAGGACAATGGAGACTGTGAGAGTCAGCAGCAGCAATGATGAGACAGCAGGCTGCAGCAAGTGGTCCACAGTGGCAGCAGAGGTGATGAAGCAAAGGCCACAGGTGCCTAGATTGAGAGCTGCAGTGTTTGAGGATGTGATAGTCACATACCTCTCAGAAAGGTCTGTGACAGGTGGGTGACCAACCATCCTTTCAGCTGACTCATTCATCTTACAAACCCCTCCCAAAGGCCTTGCTGTGGCCAAGCAACTGTGAAGACAGTGGCTCACCTTCCAGGAGAGACACATTCTCAAACTGTGACAATACAATGTGGCCACGAGGACAACAGAGGCACGCACGGGGGAGGGGGGTGGGGGGGTACTGAATGTCACAAAGATGGATAAGCTGCAGATCCAGGACAGCCAGGCTTTGGGGCAAAGGTCATAGGAAAGGAAGTGTTTAAGGATGTACCCTTCATCCTTCAGAGCATCTCCAAAGGATCCTGTGGGTTCTTTTTCTTTTTCTTCTGCCCATTTGTTTCTTAAAGGCCAGAGCAGGTTGTATCGAATAAAGAATCCCATGCCGTTGTCACATCTGCCTGCCCTGTTACTTTGCCTACGTAGGTTCTGGGGTGAGAAAGCACTACCTTCTTGCCGTTCCCTGGCTGACAGACGTGAGAAATGTTGGAGAGGAGAGATTTCTCTTTGTCCTTGGCATTTTTCCTTTGATAATATTTAGTCCAGAAAGGAGTTTTGGATCTGGTCTTGGTCACATGACTTGGAAGAAGAAGAAGACACTGAGGATGAGACAGCAGCAGGGGAAAGGGAGCTCCTGAGGCATTCTGGGGCCCACAGCTCTGACTCTACAGCTGGCCCCAAAGCCCCTCAGGGGGGCGGAGGCAATGGGCCAGTGAGTAAGGGTAGAAGCTGGAGGAAGAGGGCTGAAAGTGACACCACAGACTGGGCCCAGTGGCAGGGTCACAGATATGAATTAGCCACAGACTCAATTAGGAAAGACCCAGAATTTGGTGTTTCAAGTACAAAAGGAGTCAATAGAAGACAGACTTGAGATGGCTGCAGAAATACCAGAAATAAAAATGAGAAAGATATCTTTACATTGGAGAAGAGGCATGACATAAATATTGCAGGAGCAGCAGCAGGGCCCGAAGGAGAAGAGGGTGGGAGGTATGCTATGTTCCCTCTATACTGAGGCATGAAGTGAGGCTCTCCAGCCTTAGGTGGCAAACAAGGAGTCGACAGGTCACATGTACAGGAAGAAGAGGCGCTTGGAAGATTCTTGAAGGCCATTACTAATAGTATTAGAGAGAGCAAACAATAGCAGCCAAACTGAAGAAAGATCTGGATGGTGGAGTTGCCTAGAACCTTCCTAGAGAGGACCAGGATTGCAGCTTTAGCAGCTGTCCCCTACCCTGGGCCAGGATGAGCTTACTGGATGCAGCTGCTTTTGAGTTATTCCTGCTCCTTGTAAGTGACCCCCCTCTCTCATGTTCCTGTTTGTGACTCACTGGTTCATCCAAGTAGACATTGGTACAATCATTACTTTGGTCTGTAGTGGGCTCCCATTCTGGGTATCTGGGTAGACTCTCTCTCTCTTTCTCTCTCTCTCTCTCTCTCTCTCTCTCTCTCTCTCTCTCTCTCTCTCTCTCTGTCTCTCTCTGTCTCTCTCTGTCCCTCTCTGTCTCTGTCTCTGTCTGCCTCTGTCTGTCTCTCTCTGTCCCTCTCTGTCTCTCTGTCTCTGTCTCTCTGTCTCTCTGTCTCTGTCTTTCTGTGTGTGTGTGTGTGTGTGTGTGTGTGTGTTTGTGCATGTGTGTAAAAACACAGGAAAAGGACATCTACGTACGACTGTAGTAGTGAGAGGCAGGTGGGCAGTCTCATCCTATAATATCCTACATTTCTCAAGCACTCCAGTCCTTCCCTGTCTCGCAGATATGTCAGCTCTTGCGCCCTATTTTGTTTATTATTGTGATTAACACTGTGGCCTAAAATCAGCTTGGAGACGAAAGGCTTTGTTTCAGCTTACACCTTGCAGCCTATCATGGAGGGAAATCAGGATAGAAACCTGGAGGCAGAAACTGGGGCCATGGAGAGACTCTGTTTACGAGCTTGTTCCCTCTAATTGTCTGGCTTGCTCTTTTATACAACCCAGGATCACCTGCACAAGCATAGTCTCACCCTAACTGAGCTAGTCATCAATCAAGAAAATGTCCCCACAGATTTAACTAGAGGCCAGGGTGATGGAAGCCTTCTCTCAGTTGAGAGTCCATCTTCCTGGATGACCCTAGCTTGTTCTAAGCTGCCAAAAAGCTAACCAGCATACATTGGCTCTGATCCATACTTCCTGACCTAAGACATCTTTGTTTTATCTGCATCCTAACCTGAGAAGAGAGGGGAGAAGGGAATAGAGGGCAAGACACAACTGTCAAGGATGTCATTGCCCTGTGCACACCTCTTCCACTCATCCTATTTTGACTAGGATTTGGTTCCCTGGCTACACCAGATGGAAGGGAGGGTGAGTCTTTGGCCAGCATTCACAGCTAAAACCTGGTTGGCTTTATTACCAGAGGGAGAGAAAGAGAGCTTATAAAATGGAAGGTGATTAGGAGGACCTGCCACTGGGATTGAAATGGTTGGTCCCAGGAGTCACCTTTGCTTAAGAAGCCTTTTCTGGCTTTGAAGCGTGGCCTTTCTTCTGCATGCTTATGACACTTGTGATTAGCTCTGTTAAGCTTCCCTGAACACACAGAAATGTTATGTTTAGTTGTCTCTCTTCTACTAAAGTATGAACTCTGAGGGCATGAAACATATTTTTCGTCTTTGGATCCTCAATGCCAGATACAGTGGCTCAACCTGGTCCCTAAGAAAGTTTTGTCATATGAATGGCAAAGCGGCCGGATCAATATATCACTCATTAGATAGACACAGCATGGTTTTCTTGTGTGGTTTGTGACAGTAAGCCCTCTAGTGTATAGTCACGTGTGTGTGTTTATTCATATAGCTAAGATACTAGTTGGTTGGTGCAGAGAGTATACATAGGATTGCATTATGTGCTAGCAAGAAAGGGCATTCCTTTGCTGTGTGTCCAAGCATAGATTCCACAGGATGTGCGCCTTTGGAAAGACGAGGTGTTACTCGTCACTCAGAGCATTGATGCTACAGGACAGCTTGTCCACTGCTTGCCAACATGTGCCCGTTGCATTTCTCTCTGAGCAACCCTGATTGCGACGGCCGGCACCTATCTCAGATCTTTTCCACGTTGTCACATAAAGTGGCAGGTGAGAGCAAGGAGAGCTTGGGTGGCACCAAAAGGGAAGCACCCTGGGTGTATCAAAGTACGGGAAGACTGACTGTGAACACTGGACTGGGGAGATCAGAAAATGGCGGTTTCCATGGCCAAAACTATACCCGGAGGATGGGCTCAGAGTGGGGGGGAGAAAATCTGCAGAAAACATTTCCTAACTCCTGAACCTAGAACTAGTATGCCGTAGGCTGACAAGCTTGTATCAGGACCTGTGGGAATATTGTGTTCCTTTCCAGAGGATCCAGTCCCCTAGTCCATGCTGTTCTAACAGACCCACTGAGCACTTCCTCTGGCGGTGAACCTTGCGTTGGGGACTATTCTGGAACAGCAGGTGCTGAACAGCAGGTGAGCGTGGTTGGTTACAACTTAATATAGTGCTATGGAGATGTGCTACAGACACCAAAGTGCCAGACTTAGATGATTTAAGAACGAAGCTGACTATTAGGGAGATAGAATGCCAACAAGCCGAGAATGCTCTAGGCAGTGAAATTTGCTAGATGGTTGATAGTTCCCTGTGGGAATGTGACAGGCTTTTTTTTTTTTCTGGACACTGCTGATAGGACACTCGAATTGTAAGAGACATGAGGAATCTGGTGTCAGACTAAACCCCAGCTCAGCCACTGACTGTGCTCTGACCTTGGGAGAATTACTTCTGTGTGCCTCTGTTTCCCCATGGTCAAAGGGATTAAAGGACAGTGTGGGTTCCACTGGGTCGTGTGAAAGCTTCAACAAGCCAGAAAACATGAGTAAATGCCTAGCACACATTTGTTCTCACGGAACCTGTTATTTTGGAGCAGAAGGAAACAGAGTTCACCGAAAACAAAATGAGTGGCCCCTTGGCTTTGGCTTTCCCAGTCGGTTCTGTGCCTGACAGGATTATCTATGTCAAGATGACTCTTGGCAGCTTAGAGGAAACCAACTGAACTGGCTTACATCGCTGAAAACTCCAGAAGGTGTTCTGCTCACCTGTGTCTTTTCCTAAAGAGAGAGGTAGTTTTCAGGACCTGTGGTGGTCCGTCATCATTGTCAGCTTGGTGGGGTTTAAAATCACCATGGAAACATGTTCTGTGGGTGTATCTATGAGCGTGCTTTAGAAAAGTTTAACTGAGGAAGGAGGACCCATCTTGAGCATGGGAGGCTCTACCCTATGGACTGGGCTTCCAGACTTAATAAAAAGAAGAAAGCAAGCCAAGTTAAGAACCAGCTTACCTATCTATCTATCTATCTATCTATCTATCTATCTATCTATCTATCTATCTATTGTCTACCAGTCTCTATCTTTATCTCCCAGCCATCACTCATATAGCTGCAATGTGACCAGCTTTCTAATGCACCCATCATGGCAACTTCCC
This sequence comes from Acomys percivali, assembly GCA_907169655.1. Taxonomy (NCBI): domain Eukaryota; kingdom Metazoa; phylum Chordata; class Mammalia; order Rodentia; family Muridae; genus Acomys; species Acomys percivali. The sequence continues at coordinate 38,398,672 of OU015746.1, forward strand.
CATCACAATGGACTACACTATCAAACTATGAGCCAAAACAAACCTTTCCTTCCTTATATTATTTTCATCTGGCATTTTGCCACAGCAATGAGAAAAGTAATCAACATAGGACCCAGGCCTGATCCCTCCTTGCTTTCTGCCCTCCTTCGTGTGTCAGTACCATCCCTCCTCACAATGGTGCCAAGAGGACATCAGCAAAGTCAACCTCATGGCCTCATAGCACATCATCCTAGACAAAAAAAGAGGGCTTCCCTTCCACCATGGTCCCTCCCTAAATGGTCCACCATCCCCAACCCCAACGGACACCTAGTATATCATTTGCCCAAATCATGTCACATACCCAGCTGGACATACTGGTCACAAAAACCAGCACAGCCCACCCACAGAGTTAAGACTGGTTAATCCCCAGGACTGTTTCTAGGAAGAGGTGAGCCCTTGAATCAGATCTGAGCATTGAGGGCTGAATAAGGGAAGAAACAGATGTGTCGCCAGCAAGGGAAAAAAAGGACTATGGTTTGTTATTTACTAAACTCTGAAACACACATTTATGAGTGAAATCTTGAAACATTGTGAAGATCCTGGATTGATTGATTTATTGCAGGCTTATGTGTGTGGTTTGCATGTGTGTGTATGCATGTTCACATATGTGTGGGCTCATGTGCTGGTGACATATATATGTGAAACAGACTCAAGCTGACTTTGGAAGTCTCCTTCTATAACTCACTATTTTATTTATTGAGACAGGTTCTCTTACTGAACCTGGGGCCTGCTGATTCCAGCCATTCTAACTAGCCAGCTTTCCCTCTGTCTGTGCTTGCTGAGGGCTGGGATTACAAACCACAGCTACACTGGCCTGGCTTTGAAGGGAGCTCTGAGATCCAAACTCCAAACCTTCTGACTGCATGACAAGTACTGTATGCACGGAGCCATCTCCCCAGGACAGTCTGGGAGATGTAGTTTAACCATGTTACAATGTTACATCCCCCAGAAGGTTTGTTGGGCCTTTAAGAATCTAACTATAAGCCAAGGACTCCGTGAGCTTGGTGCCACCTAACATAGTTATCTCTCTAAAGGAGAGAGCCATTCACCAAACAAAGTCATTTCCCAGCCATCAGTTCACATGGTAGCCTCAGCTTAAGCTGAAAGGGCAAAGGACAGCATCTGAAGGGACCCAGCTGGTGGTCAGTTGCCTTCGTGACTGGCAGGCACGGGGACCTCCTTCCAAGGCCACAGCCAGCTCTCTGGCACGCTCTGGTTCTGAATAAAGAGGCATGGGAGCCTCCACCAAACAGTTTATTATGTAGAAATATGGATTCTGAGAGGCTCGCTTCCTGCGAGGAGGGATTTTGCTGGAGCCATTCTCTTTTATCTCTCTTTGCCTCGTTGCATTCCGTTTCTTGCCCCCTTTCCCACAATGAGGTTCTCATTATGCGGAGCTGCTCACATTCCCCCATTCGAAGATAAAGCTAAGACAAAGAAAGGAAGCATATTTAGCTCTAATGATGGGCACGGTTTCATTTTTCTCTGTGTGAATCTATTGCTGTTTAATGAGCTAAATATCCATCGGATGGATTAGACACACGGATCCAGCTTGTGTCTCGTGGGAGGTGGCTTTTTAGTGGTGGCATAGGCCTCAGACAAAGTAAAAGGGAAACTCAATGCCTGCTTGACCAAGGCAGCAGATGGTGACTGAGAGTGCAGAGAGGCTGGGGCATTGACAGGTAGCAAGCAACAAGTAGCTGGCTATCCACCCCCCCAACCAGCCAAGCAGGCAACAGACTTAGCACTGCAGAACAGTGGAATGATTAAAATACTTGAGTGAGGGCAGGCCCAGGGATGCTAAAAGAACTCCCACACAGACAACAAGCCAAGACAATGTGGGCCCTGAACATGAAGGGCTGTTTAAGTTGACCAATTTTAAAAGCCTGTTATCTATCCTGGCAGCATGGAAGCTGTCCAAGGATGGGACCAACCCACTGGAGACAGAATCAATGCCTCCAAAAAGGAGTCAAGTGGGCAGAACCCCCAAGCACCTCCCAATTTGGTTTACTTGCTCACTTTTTCAGGAAAGGAAAAGTGTTATTTCTTAAATATCTTTTCCAAAGAAGCCTTATTCAAAAAGCAACATCTTCTCCTGGGAGGGACCACAGCTTTTATTCAACACTCCGTTTATGGATCTTGAGGCTCAGATAGGAGAGTCCTGTAGCCAATCTGTAATTGAATCATGACCAATAGCTCACTGTTCCCTGGAGCTTGCTGGGTGCCAGGCACTGCTATAAATGCTGAAATACACTAAGCTATTCCAGATTTCATCAATATTAACTTGAGGCATGGTCTCTCATCAGCCTGAACTCCATCTCTCCAGGTCCCTATTTGAGATCCCTGACACCTCCATGTGTGGAGGGGGTTGCCTGAGACTCAACCAAGCCTTGCCAACATCTTACAGCAATGAAGACACAGCAATGGGCACAAACCCTAGATCCAGCCACAGAGCGCAACTTGTGACCTGTCAACAAGACCTCCTTGCCTGGTTCCTAACCAAACATGGCACCAAAGTCTCCCACAGTAAAAGTGGAAAATGTACCTTTTTATTCTGTTATATCTAGAACACATTTCTTAAACCGATTGAAGTGAAACTAGTGCAACACAGCCTTCGTGCCCTACTGCTGCAATAGCTCAGCCTGAGGAGACTCCAACTGACTCATCTCTCAACTCCAAGGCTCTCTCTCGCCAAGAACCTCTCCCCCACACCACCAGTCTCCTGTTCTCTGGCTCTACCTAGACCATCCAGGCCTCTCTATATTCCCCAAGCTGCTCTTTCCAGCTGGAACCCAGCCCTCCCTGTCTCCTCATGTCAACCCCCTACCTATCTTTTAAAGCCCAGCCACAGAGAATGACAAGATGGCTCAGAGGTTAAGAGCAGTGTCTTCTCTTCCAGAGGGTCTGGGTTCGAGTCCCAGCACCCACATGGAGGCTCAAAACCATCTGTAACTCCAGTTCTAAGGGGAAGGTATTGCATGCAGGACAGAGGAAACATGCAGACAAAGAGCCCATACACATTAAATAGCAATTTTTTAGAAGCCCAAAGATGCCTCAGAAGTAAAGACTTCAATAACCACCCAGTTATGTAACAAGATGAGCCCTTAAGATCAAACTCACGGCTTGATCCTTCTCCACAGCATTGGTCTGGTATTTAGATACAAAGACTTTGACAACAGATTCGAGTTTGGGAATCTATCTCTCACCAGGTATGATGTGTTCATTCACCAGCAATCCCAGCACTGGGGAGAATGAGATGGGAACACGACTGAGCTCCTGTTGTGTGTCATTGAGAAAATGCCTCTATGCTCTCAGCTTCCTTTTCTTCACTCGCAAAAGTACAGTACCAGTGCCGCTCCAAGGCTTCCTTTTAGAGTTAGCAAAGCGATGCGCTTGAACCTTAGACAGTATCTCTGTTCCAGTAAGCAGTGATGTGAGCCCCCTAGCCTACTTTTTAAAACCCAGCCTAAGATGAATGGGATGGAACATGACATCTTAGCTCTGAATATAGCAACATCTCCACTGCCACTGCCACTGAATCCGGCGTTGTCATCTTCACCACTGCCATATTGATAACAGTGACTTTTCAGTTGTGACTTCCAGGAGGGCAGGGACTTGGCCTCATGCATCTTCATGCCTAGCCTTTAAGAAGTGTCTAATAAACGAGTGTAGAGTTGGATTGTTCAAGCAATTGTCCACTGGAAATCTTTTATTATTTGGGCTCTGGTGATAAATTGTTTTAAAAGCATTCAGCTACACGCTTGCCACCCAATTAAGCTTTGGGTTCCATAGAGCTGAGAATTGTTAACTGCAGAATATACACATTAGTAAATGTGAACATATTAATAAAGATAATCTCTACATAAAAGTATTCAATAGATGCTTAAATCAATAAGCTCCAAGTTTATAGCATGCCTATGCTTTTATTGGGGAGGGGCAGAGGTAGGGGTAAATTTTCAAAGGAAATGGGAGCAGCATTATGGAATACTTTCAAATAGTCAGTGCTAGGCACAAGAAAGAGACCTCAGTGGTTAGGAGCACCTGAAAAGGACCAGAGTTCAGTTCCCAGCTCTCACAATGGGCAGCCCACAACTTCCTGTAACTCCAGCTTTAGGGCTTTTAGCATTCTCTTTTGACTTCTGCACTCATCTCCATACAAAGTGATTAATCTTCATGCCTAGCCTTTAAGAAGTATCTAATAAATGAGTGTAGAGTTGGATTGTTCAGGCAATTGTCCACATGGCCACACAACATATAAGCATATCTAAACGTAAATCAAAATCCCTAAAATACTAAAAACGCCAGCATTTACCTAGCACCGACCTAATGCCAGGCCTCCAGTGGTGAATACTCACATACTTTATGTGTGACTCTCATAGCCTGTTACCACATAGGCATCGTTCCTTTCTTACAGCCGGGGAGAACAAAGTTGCAGGAGGTTTGTGAACTTGGCCAGGAGCACACTTTGGTTCCAGAGCTCAGGACTTGAATGTGTCCTCTTTTGACTACACAGGGGAGAGGGTCAGTTATGCCAACCAGGCTCTATGTTTTGAACCAGGCGCTATGCTTCATCTTCTTTAAGATCTGAAAGTTGAGTGGAATTACCATATTATAGCTGAGGCAGCTCAGGCTTTCTTGTAAACACAGTCATTCAACGCCACAACTAGGCTTTCTGGACTTTTCTAAAGTCATACCAAATGACATCAGAGCCTCCCCAGCAATGCTCAGATCAGCTGATTTTCTAGTTCCATTCCAATTCACCAGCCCTCTCCCCTTACTCCAGCACCAATCACCACCATGATCCTAGACAGATACCCCACCAGCCACATAGCTGAGAAAAACGGGGCCATTTCAAATAGTCCCATCTCCACACAGTGAAAACCCAGCAGGAGAAAGAAAACACCAGCAGGAAGACAGGAAGACAGCAGCCACTACCAGTGGCTGGTACAGTGCTGACTCATCTTGGAAGGATGTGCTCTGAAGGTTATCATGAGGTGCAGCTTCTTCTATCTGGGAATAACAGCCCCCCCACCCCACCCCTTGCTGCACGCAAAGTGACTTGGGGAAGTGCATGATGGCAACTGCAGTATCTTGGGACCTGGGGTGTGTGTGGAGGAAGTGGGGTTAAGGGGTCTTAGAGGCAAGCTAGTTTTATAGACCTTAGGAAGACAGTAAAGACATAAGAAACAAAACACTAATGAAGCCAAAGACCCTGGGGTAGAAAATGCCGCCCACCTCAGCAAAGCTTGGGAAATCAGTCTGCAAAATGAAAGAGACAGAGAAAAGCACCAAAAATAACCTTGAAAGTAATGGATGAGGCAGAGGAGAAAAATCAATTCAGGAAAACATATTAAGTGGAGAAAATGAAAGCTGAGGGTTGGGGGAGTGAGGATGGAGAGGGACACGCATGGGAGGGAGTCTGAAGGGCCAAGGTCCTCACTCTGTTCTTTCCTACCCAACTCTACCTCCAACGGGGCTCTGGGGCTTGGGGTGGGGCACCTCACTTCTCTAAGCTACCACCAACTCCTCTTTAAAATGACACAGTTGGTAGATGTGGCTGCTAAAGCCCCTTTCAATTCTGGTAGTCTGTGATAAAGAGTTATACAAAAGCTGAGCTTTCTACAGACTCCTAAGAAGCTAGAGGAGAGATATGTTAGTTGCTCGGCTATTTCCAGACATACATGGTGATTGTGAGATGTAAATGGAACCCCATTGGCTTGTGTTCTTTAGCCGTTGGGGGGAGAACCCAAGGAGGGAAACTCAAGGGCATGAGTCAGCAACCTACAAAGAGGCTCTTTGCAGGGGTGCTGATAACCCATTGGAAGGAAGAGGTAAGACTTGTCCTGTAAGAGAAATCACAGCCGGGCGGTGGTGGCTCACGCCTTTAATCCCAGCACTTGGGAGGCAGAGGCAGGCGGATCGCTGTGAGTTCGAGGCCAGCCTGGTCTACAAAGTGATTCTAGGACAGCCAAGGCTACACAGAGAGACCCTGTCTCAAAAAACCAAAAAAAGAAATCACACCAACCATGCTCTCCCTAGGGAGGGCTCTTGAGTCACAAAGTCAGCCAGGGATGCCTCAGCCTCAAGTGAGATCTGTTACATAATCTTGCTATTCTTTAAAGGGACATTTCTCTCTGAAATTTATACCCAGTTAGATGGGAAAGTGAGGCAAGGCCTTTAGAAAGCGATTTCGTCTTGAGCATGCTGCTCTCAAAAGTAGGATTAATGCTTTTGTGAAAGAGATAGAAGGGAATACAAGAGCCCCGTTTTGCCCACCTGATTCTCCAGCCATGTGAGATTGCAGCCACACAAAAGCCATCACAGAGGCAAGGGACAAACCTCGCCAGATGCAGGATGGATGGGGCTGGGAGCCTTGATCTTGGAATTCGCAGCTTCCAAAGCTGTCATACTTTAACAAAACTGAGTCACAGAACTGTAAATACCCCAGAATGACATGATGGTTGGTTTCAGTCCTCAAGTTGACACAACATAGGATGGTTTAGACCAAAGTCCCAACAACGGATGATCTGGATCCAGGTGGCCCTGTGCATGTCTGTGGGGGGTTGTCTTGACTGCATGGTAATTGGTGGGGGAAGAGCCAGCCCACTGTGGGGAATCACCATGCCTTAGACAGGGGACACTGGAGGGCATAAGTGATGGACTGTAACCCAGAACTGTGGCCTAAAACAAGGCCCCCGTCTCTACATTACTTTTTATAAGGATATTTTTTTATCACAAAACAAAACAAAAACAACACACAAAAATAGAAGGAGGACAGATGGTCTCATCTTTAATGTTTACGGACTACACGGTCTGAAATGTTTTCCTACAGATCCCGAAAAGAGTTGATATAATTATTATGTTAATGTTTAGCCTAGATTTTTAAATAGTAACAGACTGATGCTGTGCTCCAAACCCCAAGGATCAAGGCAGCACTTGGAACTTACTAGCAAATCAATTGAGGAAACGTGGATGGCAATTTAAAGGCACTGGGGTCTACAAGGGAGCTGGTGTCCGTTCCACGCAGCTAAAGCCTTAGGCAGCCCCAGCGAGAATTTCTGAGCACAAAAAGGCCTTTTGTTGCCTTGAACTTGCTCTCAGTCAGACCTTTGTGCTTCTCCGGGACATATCTGACTCTGTGGTGATCACTGGCCACTGTGCTGCTGGACATCGAAAAGATCAGTACAGTGGACAGTAACCATGAGCCAAGGCACACCACCACCACCACCACCACTACCACCACCACCACCCCGCCGCCATTTTTTTCTTACAGAGCCAGCATTGAAGAGCAGATGGCCTATGCTCAGTTTTATAGGTAGAGACTGGGAACAACTAAAAGATTGTCACCCAAAGAAAGGAGAGACGTTTTAGACCGTGTGTTTCAGCATATTAACACTTGTTTGCAAATGCTCCAGGCAAATTTATTTGTAACAGTCAACAATTAGGAACAGTTCAAGTGTCCATCAGTTGGTGAATGGATAAACAAAACATGCTGCATCTATTGAAGAAGAAGAATAAATAAAAAAGCAACCCAAGACTAAGCTATGGAAACAGGTAACAATGACATAGATCTCAGAAGTAATTACCCATATGAAAGAAGCCAGATCAAGAAAAACCCAAGCTGCGTGACTTGTGACAATGTTCGTTCACAATTCTGAAAACTGCAGGCTAATCCACATTGACAGAAAGAGATGGATGCCAAAGGAGCAGAGGACAGAAGCAACCTAAAGGGTTGGTGGATACTGTTTTGATTGTGGTGATGGTCTCACGAGACATCCACAGGTCCAAGCACATTGAATTGCACTTCAAATATGTATGATTTATTATAGACCACCTACACCTCAACAGAATTGTCCCTTTTTAAGCTATACATACCCTAGGGTTGCCTCCTAGGTTACATTTATTTATTTGTTTATCCATTCATTCATTTGCATGTGTATGTGGAAGCCATAGGTCATGGTGTGTATGTGAAGGTCATAGGTCACAGTGTGTGTATGGAGGCCAGAGATGAACCTTCAGTCGTTGGTTCTTTCCTACCATGCTACTTCTACAGATGGAACTCAGGTCACCAGTCTTTGGGCAAGCTCCTTTACCTGCTAAGGTAGCTCCCAACCCAGAAAGTACAGCATTCAGTTTTTTTTTTAAAGTTTTTATTTATTTATTATTTATACATTATTCTGCCTGCCACAGGAAGGCACTGGATCTCATTACAGATGGCCGTGAGCCACCATGTGGTTGCTGGGAATTGAACTTGGGGCCTTTGGAAGAGCAGCCAGTGCTTTTAACCTCTGAGCCATCTCTCCAGCCCTCCTCAGTTCTTCATATAGTTCCCATGTTGCCTGCCATTCCTCTGAAAAACCCAATGCCTTGGATATTGCACGGACTTCCCATCTCCTTTGTAGAAGCATGCTTATCCTAAGGGCCTCTTGAACCTGGACTCCGTCACTCTCCTCGGAGCATGAGAGATTGTGGGAAAGTAAGAACACAGACTCAGAAGGTCAAATCAGCCTTTTTAACTCTATTCTTAGCTTTTGAGAGGGATGGGGGAAGTGAGGCCTTGCTACAGAGACTAGACTGCCTAACTCCCTATGTAGTGCAAGCAGGCTTTGAACCCTCCATCCTCCTGCCACAGCCTCCTGAGCTCTGGCATTACAAGCACTCATCATGCCTAGGTTTGACTGATAACAGCTTTTTTTTCAATCTTCTGAACCCTGCTTTGCAGCAAAGAAGAAAGTGCCCCCCTTTCACCTCTCCACATCCAAAAGGACAGGCTAGGCTTTTCTTTAGTCACGAGTATACTCTGAGACCCCTCTCACCTCCCACCAACAAACACAGACTCTGAGGGTGACATGGCAGAAGAGAGGATGGTGATCTCCGGCAGGGAAAGGAGGCATAAATTAGCAGCCCCCAACCCCTACCAAGAGTGGGGCTGTTAGAAAGCTGTGCTAATGACTTTAACCCAAGAGCAATCTTGTGTAGAACTGCTAGAGCCTTGTCATTTCATGAGACTCTTCCATTCTTAGGCTAAAAAGCACAGCAGTGAACTGTCTGATTAGAAGCAGATTAATTAACAAAAAGCCTGAATTGCACACACATACAAACACATGCATACATGCGTATGTCACATGTACACACACAACACACACACACACACACATACACACACTTTCTCAACAAAGAACTCATCAGGGGCACTAGCATATGAGTCCTAACTCTCTATTCTTGTTTGTTTTCTGCTGCTGTGACAACACGCTGACCAAAAGCCTCTTGGGCGGGAAAGGGTTTATTTGGCTTGCAGGTTACAGCCCATCACAAGGGACACTGAGGCAGGAACTCCAACCTCAAGCTTGCTCCCCCACCAGTGACCTGTTTCCTTTAACTAAGCCTCAACTCTCATCGATTCAACATCTCCCCCAAACAGTACCACCAATTAGAGCAGGTCTACGAGGTGCATTTTCACTCTCATGCCATTAACAGCATCCGGAATTTCCATTTCACAGCAGATCAGCATCTGCTCTTTGGAGGTGACGTGTTCATTCACTCGTCTAACCCGGTGGTACCTACTATCACAACTGAGCTGAAGGAGTGGGTTCTGGGGACCCAGAAGTCACAAAAGTTATCGGTGTCCTCACCGTTGTGAACTCAGAGAGAAGAAAGCCAATGCGTCTGTACACAAGTTACGCTATGAACATTACGGAGTGCTGCAAGGGTGTCTGTCACACAGCCTTGCCCTTGACTGGGTGCGATGAAAGGAGACAGGGGCAGAAAGTGACACACCATTGAGAAAAGCCACCCAGGATTTCAAGGAACTAATACAATGGAGGGTGTTTCAAAGCTCTAGTTTTATGTGGTTTGCGTGGAAAATGGATTAAAGAGAGGAAAAGAGGGCCAGCGTTAGAAAGCAGTTACAACAGATGACAACTGGATAGAGTTAACAGGACTGGGGTAGTGGCTTTCCTAAGGGGTGGCAGAGGACCGCTTTGGTATCTGGAAGCGCTCCCCCAACTGTGTGTCCTTTAAGAGCAAAGGCCGTACTACTCCTACCACAGGGGCTCAGTGTTACATCTTCAAACACGTACTCCTAGGAGAGTGACCAACGGATGGGCCTAGAGTGGAGCGAGGCTGCAATGACCCTTGTGTCTTGAGGCCAGATACAGCCCCCAACATCTCTATTCTCCTAGGAAACCCTCCTCACTTAGTCCTCTGAAAGCTGGCCTGATTTCATGGATAGCTCTTGAGGAGGCTGGGAGCAAGGATCCAGTCAGAAAAACCATCCCCTGGAAGGCATCGCTCTTCCTCCACAGCACTTTATAGAGTTCTCTTCTAGGAACTGTTACCTCCTCACTATCTCTTTTTACCTCAGACTCTGACTGTCTTCCGTGTGACAAACCAATGGTCATCTGATCAGAACAGTCCTCTCAAGGTATGGTAGGGCTGAGAACAGGAGTTCTCCCCATGGAGACAGAGGACGAGCACCTCAGTTTTTTGCTAACCTGACACCAGTGAAGGGTCATCTGGGGTGACAATGTCTCCCCAGAGACAAGCCTGCAGGGGGCGTTTTCATGATATGATGATTGATGTGGGAGGGTGCGGCCCATTGTGAGTGCCACCGCCACTGCTCAGGTGGTCCTGGGTGTATAACAAAGCAGGCTGAGCTGTCCCTGGGGAGCAGGCCTCTGCCTCAGTGCCTCCAGGTTCCTGCCTTGAATTCCTGCCTTGACTTCCCTGGATGAGGGATTGTGATTGAGACATGTAAATCAAATAAACCCTCTCTTCCCTGAGTTGTAGTGCTGCTTTAAATGAGAATGCTCCCCATAGGTTCCTATCTTTGAATACTTAGTCCAGAGGTAGTGGAATTGTCTTGGGAAAGATTAGGGACTGCGTGACCTTGTTAGAGGTTTCAAAAGCCCATTGCAGGCTCCTTCCACCCCCCACTCTGTGACTGTCTGTCTGTCTGTCTCTCTCTCTCTCTCTCTCTCTGTGTCTCTATCTCTGTGTGTGTCTGTCTCTTTGTCTCTTTCTCTCTTTCTCTCTCTGTGTCTGTCTCTCTGTCTTTGTCTCTCTGTCTCTGTGTGTCTGCCTGTCTCTCTGTCTTTATGTGTGTGTGTGTCTCTGTCTCTCTGTCTCTGTGTATGTCTGTCTCTCTGTCTCTCCCTCCCTCTGTGTGTGTGTGTCTGTCTGTCTGTCTGTCTTTGTCTCTCTGTCTCTGTGTGTGTCTGTCTGTCTGTCTCTCTGTCTGTCTCTGTCTGTCTCTCTCTCTGTGTCTCTGTGTCTCTGTCTCTGTCTGTCCCTCTCTCTGTCTCTCTCTGTCTCTGTGTCTCTCCCTCTCTCTGTCTCTCTCTGTCTGTCTCTGTCTGTCTCTCTCTCTGTGTCTCTGTCTGTCTGTCTCTCTCTCTCTGTCTCTCTCTGTCTCTCTCTGTCTCTGTGTCTCTCCCTCTCTGTGTGTCTCTGTCTCTGTCTCTCTCTGTCTCTCTCTCTCTGTCTCTCTCTCTCTCTCTCTCTCTCTCTCTCTCTCTCTC
>OU015746.1:38410329-38417829 GCA_907169655.1 Acomys percivali
TAGTTTGCCTTTTCCCATAAATCGCCGTGGTCATGGTGTCTCTTTGTAACAATAGAAAAGTAACTAATACAGTTTGTCTTGGTCAGGGTCTTATCACAGCAATCAAGAACAAACCAGAGCATAAGATGTGGGAACTCTGGAATTCCCAGAACCCTCTCTCCACAGCCTCATTAACCAGAAGTGTCCCTGGTGGTGGCAAATGAACATAAAGCAGACCCAAAGAGAAGCAGGAAGCAAGAGTCCCAAAGGACAGAGGCTGGTCTTTCCACAATAACACAACTCCCACTCCAGGCTTACGCTTGGCAGGAATCTCAGTCTTTCGGTTTTCCAAAATATCTCAATTAGGCTTTCAGTGAGCAATCTCTTGACTTCTTCATTTCCTCCTCTTAAAACTAGGCAGAGTAAGTTTCTGGTATTTTCGGCTGAAAAGAAAGGAGCTAATGGCAGGCAGATATCCAGTCCTGCCTCCAAAAGGTCCAGCCTTCCCCATTCGTAGTGTCTCCTGTGGGTCTCCTCTGCCCTCTGCCTGACCCATCCAGTGATAGCTGACCCCTCACTCCTGCCTCTAACCCATCCTCTGACTCTTCCATTTCTAGTTGTATTTCAACAACTATGTGATGTGGCTGAGTACACCCACTCTGGCAGGCCCCTTGACTTCTATTCCCGGCTAATGGTGTCCCTTGGCTGCCCCCTCCCCCTGGGATAGATCTGCCACAAGGGATAGCCTCTGACTCTGCTTTTCTTCAGATGCGTTTAGCGTTAACCTTTCTGAGTCGGTTCTCATCATGTGCTCAGCGGTCTCCACTCCCTGCATTCAACTGTGGGCAATTAAACACCATCATGAGTACATGGCTCCTCCATTTGCCAGGGTAGGCACAGGGACAGCAGAGGTTACGACTCAAAGTGTAGGTAACACAACTGTAGATATTGAGGACAGGGAGAAGATGTGGCCTCTTGCCCTCCAGCTGGATCCCATAAGCTCCCTCATTGAGGTGGCTTACTAGAAGATTGCAGGTCCCCCCTCAGCAGCACAACGGAGAGTTCAGACAGATAATTCCAACCGTCAGGGTCCAGGGGCTTTCTCTAAAGCCTGAGGGTTTCATTGTTGGAAATTGGCCATGTGGAGGGGTGGAGCAGATGACTCAGTTGGTAAAGTGCCTGCTGGACAAGCCTAAGGATATGATTTCAACACTAGCACCCATATAAAAAGCTGGGGATGGTGGGATGTTTGTAGTGCCAGCACTGGGGAGGCAGAGACAAGCAGGTCCCAAGAGCACTAGTCAGTCAGTCTACCATGTCTGGTGAGTTCCAGGCCAGTGAGAAATCCTGAACTGGCTCCTGAGATTAATCTTTGGCACACATACACACACACACACACACACACACACACACACACACACATTCAGAACATGCAAGTGTGTTCTTGAGCAAAACAGTGGTTCCCACACCTTTCTCCTCCTACAGGCTACAGGCCTCTTTGTATGGGGAACACATCTTCTCAGACTCTGTTGGCCTGTCTCCCTCTGCTCAATGATAGAAAATGCCTTCCCCTCCCATCCACTAGAAGAGGAGGAGGAGGAGGAGGAGGAGGAAGAAACAAACACAACAACAACAACAGGACACACCACAGACTCAGTCACACAGAGCAACTTTCAGTCCATAGAATAGAGCCACAGAGGTGATTCAGGTCAGAGTGCGAAATCTGCAAACATCCGCAGGAGCAGTTTGTGTGTGTGTGTGTCTGTCTCTGTGTGTGTGTGTTGCCGCATATAGCCTCTTACACAATGTCAAATACCAAAGTTCTCTTTAGTCAATAACCCCAAATGGCAGAATATGTCATCCAATTATCATTTTACAGTGGGCCTGTGTCCAGAAGAACCCTGACTCCTGTGTCCTGTGCCATTGATGGAGTGTAGTGAGCCTAATTTTGAGTTTACGTCGACAGCCTCTCAGTAGGCCCTGGGACAAGGGGCTTCAGCTAAGCTGGCCAGCCAACACGCTCTGATCCTCCTGTCTCTGCCTTCCAAGTGCTGGGATTATAAGAACAGATCACTATGTTCAACTTTTCAGGTGGGTTCCTTGGGTCAAGTTCAGGCCCTCACAATTGCATCACACACACTGCGCAGACTGAAGCCATTGCCCCAGCTTCCTATGTTTTTATTTTTCAGGTGAATCTTTTACCCACATGATTATGCAGCAGGAGTTTTGCTCACTGTGGTTTTAATGTAAGACTGGAGTTTTGGGGGAAAAACCCTGAAATTTGGAAACCTTTAAAAATTTTTTTTTTTATTGATTCTTTGTGAATTTTACATCCTGCACCCAAATTCCACTTATCTCTATGGTCCCCTTGTATCTGCCCTCCACCCTTGCAGCCTCCACTCCCCCCCTCAAATAAACAAAACAAAGCATAGAAAACATCTCATCATGGAAGTTGTAATGTGTCCCATAGTATACTCCTCTGTCTACACATCTTCACTTGCAAATGTTCATTGCAATGAGTCATTGCTCTCTGGCTTCTGTGACACCATCAATTTTGGCTCCTCACTGAGACTCCTCCTAGTTATCCTGTTGCTGCCCTGTGTCCTGGAGATTCTACACTTGAACAGTTCACACATGATGCAGATTTTTGGGGTGGACCAACTCAAAGCCCTGGAAGCTCTCCTGTACTGCTCTGGCTAAGCTACCCAATGCCATCATTGGCAGGAGGCAGGGTGAGCTTGCCTGCTCTCTTGCCCTCAGGGCTGGCTCACCCACACCCATATCTCCAGAGCCAATTTCATTGTGCTGCTCAGTCAAGGCTTGAGGCCTGCTCTCTCAAGTTCAGCCAGTGAGGGGCTGGACTAGCTCTCCTGCTCTCATGACCCATGTCTTTGCCATCAGGACCAGCTCCACTGTGTTGCCCAGAGCCTGTGGAAACTCTTTCTGTAAACAACTAGATAGTAAATCTTTTAGACTTTGAAAGCCATGTGGTCTCTTTCACAACTACCTAACTTGGTTGAGCATGAAGACAGCCATGGATGTGTAGACAAATGGGTGTGGCCGAGTACCAGTGGAACTATGAGAGGAGAATAAATGGTGAGCTGGAGCGAACCTGCATGCTGCAGCTGCCCAATTCCTGATTTAAAAGCTTAGTACGATATCTTTCTGTGAAACTCAAGCCTGAGCTAAGGGCCAGCTTGGGATGGGGCTGGGAGCTTGCTTCCTGGCCAAGGGGGGCGGCGCATGCAGGTCACTCCGATTCCCTGGTAGCGTTTAATTGCTCACACATTACTTTCCCAGTGACATGGCCAAAGCATCCATATTCATTCCCCAGTCTGCCCCATCACTATGCTACCTTAGCACTCTGTCCACTCCAAACCAAAAGAAATTCTGGAACATACTTGTGAAGACAGCCAATGTTAGGACGGTGGCATTAAAAGACAGTAAGTAGACCTGTCACTTTTCTCTTTTCTAGTAAGTCATGCATTTGGTCCTGGGGTATATATTTTGTGTCCCTTTCCTGCTCTGCCTCTTTATCCCTCCTTGTTCTCCCAGTAACCCTCCACTTCTCCACTGCCCCAAATTCATACCATTCTGGCATCATGTCAAGTCCTAGCTCTTTCAGATGCTCAATGTCATCATTCAAACACGGGGACACACGCCTAACACTTAAAAAAAAAAGATCGAGGCAACTTTCTGGCTAGTGTGAAGGAAACTTCTCTGCAAAAATAACACTTTCAAACTAGACAAAACTGTCAAAAGCAATCATTTCACAGCTCTGAAAACTGGCCAAACAAATTGAGACTAGCTTATTTGTGTGAGACTTCTAAACGTCGGGTTAGAACAGCCAGAGTCAGGAGGCAATTCTTGTCAGCCACAAACTACACAGCCGGTAGGTACCTGGCATGGTCAGAGGTGAGCAATAAAGTTTATGCCTGGCAGTGAATGTGGATGACCACAGAACAGAGGACCTGCCAGAAATGTAACCAGGCTAGCCTGGAAGTGAGAAACTATCCAGAGAGCATGGTAAACCCTTTACACATCTCTCCTGGACCGGGAGGGAGGCTGCTTAGGCGAGGAGAACACAGAGGGCTTAGTGGAAGGTATCAACAAGTGCAGATCCGAAAACCACCACAGAGCATGTGGGCTTAAGTGCTGTCCAGGCTATGGATGACCCATAGGCTGGAAGGAAAGGAGGGTCCCTGAGGGGGATAATCTGAGGCATAAAAACAAAGCGATTTTAAGAGAGTGACCCAAGGCCTAAGCCACTGCACAGCAGGGTGAAAGATCCACAGCTTGAATGCAGGCAGATGGACACAGATTTCCAATGCTGACACAAAAAGGAATGGAGAAGCTGAAGAGGCCACGTAGAGAAATTGAATCGATAACTGAAAATCATACATGCACACACACACACACACACACACACACACACACACACACACACACACACACACAAAGCTCAGGCCCATACGCTTTCACCAATCAATTTCGTTATATTTTAAAGAGCTGCTTCACTCTTAGATCAACAAGAAATGAAGAAAGAGTGAACATATCCATACATTTATTGAGATCAGTAATATTCCAAAACCAAAAATTAAGATGTCACAAGAAAAGAAAGCTAAAGTCCACCCACTATACTTAATAATTTAGCGTGACAATTTGTTGGAATGTGAGCAAACTGAAATCATCAGTAGGTGAAGAATTCTACCCCCTTAATAAACTGGGGGATCTGTACCAGGACTGCAACATAGATTAAGTCACGTAATGCCCAACACCAATAAAATAAAGAGCGAAGTCCATAGTGGGCATGGGAAAACAGTTCCCAAACAATCTACACCACTCGAGGAAAAGTTTTAAGATTAGCGAAGGATAACAGAGAACATCTTCAGTTGGATAAAAGGCACTTGTGTAAACCTATGGTGTGTGGGCTGGAGAGATGGCTCTCCACTGAGCGCAGTGGGTCCTCTTGCAAAGGTTTGGTACCCAGAACCTATATGGTGCCACATAACAGTCTGTAATGCCAGTTCCAGGGAACTGGCTTCTTCAGGCCTCTGTGCCTGCATGTACACAGTGCACATTCACATATGCATGCACATAGCAATTTCTTTTCCCCCAAAAAAACATCAAACAAACAAACAAAAACCACAGAAAACCTAAGGATAAATTTAACAGAAGTACAAACCTGACCACTGAGAACTATAAAAAGAAAAATGAAATCCACGAGAGAGGGATCTAAATCGATGAGAGGACAGTTGGTGTTCATGGCCTGGAGTAGAGAATTCAATATTCTTTCCAAATGGATCTAGAGATTTCATTCAATCCCAGTTTTTTAAAAAAAAAATTGCACCAGACTTTTGAAAGAAATTGGGATCTGATTGTAATGCATTCAAAGGATAGTCAAAATTAATTTGATAAAATAAACACAAAATTGTGGGGGTGGTTAAACTACTGAATTCCCAAGCTTACTATAAGTCTACAGAAATCGTGGAAGTGGGTAGTGCAGGACCATGTAAGAAGGATTGCCCAATGGGCAGAACTGAGGAGTCGAAAACTAACCCATCCATTTGTAGCCAATGCAGTGTGTCATTGCTGCCGGTGATGAAGCCTAAAGCCCAGGCCTTGCAGAGGCTAGGCAAGCTAATTCTTGAGGATCACTCCCCAGGCACCAAGTCATCTTAGTGTCAGGGAATGTGATTTGTTCAACCAACGCTGCTGGGACCACCAGATATAAATAATACCCTAGGAACTGAAAAGAAGTGCCTTGTCTCAGCTGCATTTAGATTTCCTGGCTGAGGCATCTATGATGGATTAATGAGAGAAAGCACACAGATTTGCTTACTGTGAATTTTATGTGTCGCGGAAATCTTCCAAAGGAAATCCCTTCCAAGCAAACAGGACACAACCAGTGTACTTTCATGCTTAGGTTTGTAAAGAGTATAGCTGTCAAACAGGTCTGGCTGATGATAATAAACTGGGGAGAGAGGGACGGATTTAGCAAGCCTAGTTTTCATATCCTTCTACGTGTCCCTGTGTCTTCAGAGCTAGAGGTGTGCCTTTGCTCTGGGTATTAGATGGGCTCTTCTGGAATGGGATGATGTTAGTTAGATTGCATAGCCTGCTTCCTTTGAACAGGGTAAGGGAAAGTGATAGTGACTTTCCTATTTCTGTGTTGTCTCAAAAGGTGAGGGCCGGGCCTATAGCTCAGAGAAGGATCCTCCAAGGCAACAAAAGCAAAAGTTAAGACATCATATTTGGAGTTGTAGGTCGCAGCCCTGTCATGACCATTCATCAAAGCTAACTCAGGGTGGATCACAGACCTGAAGCAACTGTGAAAAGTGTAAAACAGGGGAAATTGGAAGCTGATTATAAAACGTGCACTCAAAGGACCCCCAAGTACTCAAGACGAACTCAATAAAATGAATACAAAGTTGAAGGATTTAAACTACTGAATTTCAAAACTTACTAACAGTCTACCTTTTGTTTATAGAAGAATATCTTTCTGACTTTGTACTCCATGAAGATTTTTTTACCTGACATTTTTAGATGTTCTTCAAAAGGCACCACAAATAAAATGAAAAGAAGGCCAGTTTTGATGTGCACTTGTAATTCCAGAACCTTTGAAAGATTGGGGCAGAAAAGATGGTGAGTTTCTATGGCTAGCCAGGGCTATGTTGAGAGATTCTGTCTTAAGGAAAACGAATAGGAGAGAAAAGGGAGGGGAGGTTGAAGGAAGGGAGGGAGGAAGGAAGAAAGAAAGAAGAAACAGGAAAAGATAAACCATAGACTAGGAAGAATATTTGAAATACAAATATTGTAAGGAATGACAATATTAACTAGTAATATAAAGGACATTAAATTCAAAGTGTGTAAAGAACTGTAGAAAGATTATAAGAAAATAAATGACCTACTTTTTGAAGTGGATAAAATAACAGAATAGATATTTCAGCAAAGTTAAGAAAAGAAACACAAATGGTTCATAGATGCATGAAAATATGCTCCATGTTATTAGTCCTTAGCTAAGTTTATTTTGAAAACATGGTGAGTTGTCAATACGCACCCACCAAAATGGTCAAGGTTGTTCGGTAAGAATACAAAGAGACCAGAATTTCCATTTGCCACTTGTGGGGAGGTAGGAAGGCAGCTACTTTCGAACACAGCTTGGCGCAGCTGCAGAACATTAAACAGAGTTACCATGTGACCCAGCAATTCCCAGGTTTCTTGCCAAGAGAGATGCAAACGTATGTCCACACAAAGGCTTGTATGCAAACGTTTGTTGCAGTATTATTTATAACAGTCAAATTGTAGGAGCAATCCAAGTTCCCATTAACTAGCCAATAGAAAAACAAAACGTGGCATACACTGCCAGTGAAATACTACCCGAGGCTGAGGGGAACATTAGGTAGCTAAAATGGCAGCTGTGCAGTCATGAGGACCTAAGTTCGAATCTCCAGAAGCCAGGTTTAAAAAAAACAAGCCAGCTGTGATGGTTGCATGCGCCCATAACCCCAGAGCTGGGCC
>OU015746.1:38420329-38436236 GCA_907169655.1 Acomys percivali
ATAGTTTTCTCCAACCAGCTACAAGAAAACCCTGCTTCTGCAGTCATTGAACCTGGAAAATGGATTTTTTTTCATCAGGGTGGCAGCTGTCCCTAGAAATGGGATGGTGTTCTCTACCATTACCACTGCAAGGAATCTCCACAGTTAGGCTTTCTTTGCACTGTCTAGAGATGTGTCTCTGATGACTGGACCCATGTCACAGGTCAGTCGCCTCAGAGAAAGCTGGGGAAGTGAATGGTTGGCCTTCTTGGCAATCTCTTCTCACCAAAATATGTGCCAAAGAAGAAACAAAAGGAGTGAATTCAGTTGGTATAAACCACAGATAATAAAAATGGCTTTTATTTGTAATTAATATAGGACTGCTATGCAAAGTTTTCTGTGTTACAATCAAATGCCGGTTAGAAACAATTTAAAGGAGAAAGAACCTGTGTTCTTTTCCAGTTTCCCAGTTTCCAAGGCTTCAGCCCCTACTCAGGCATTTCCGTTGTGCAGGATGTGATGGTAGAAGCCTGTGTGAGGGAGCAGAATGGATCAGCTCATGGTGCTCAGAAAGAGGATGTCTCTGAGGTGCCCTCCCTCCCACCCCCACCTCACTCCACCTCTAAGCCTCTAGCCTAGGGGATGCCACTGCCCACATTTAGGATACATGATCTCCCCTTAGTTAACTCTTCCTGGAAATCCCCCACAGACACACCCAGAGGTATCCCTCACTAAACACTCAAGATTGTCAGCCTGTACCATCACACCCGGTGGTCAGATGGGCTCAGTGAAATGATGCAGAAGTTCCGAAGGAGCTGGTTGAGATTCAAGACCATGAAAAGGAAAATCTGGGAGCTGTGTGGGGAAGAAGGGAGTGACTGGTATTGTTCGGCTCTTCTCCTTTATTTGGCACATAGTGACCCTCCCAACCAGAGTCTTCTTGGTGTAAGTCTGCCTTGTTTGCACACTAGTGGCGGTAATCACTGGACAGCCCACACCCCCTCCTCCCCAGGAAGCAATTACAGCTCAGCAAACAGTCATGCACCATACTCTGATAACTGCTATTTAAGGAAGGCTTGAAGTGAGCTTTTCTTTAAAATGAGCAATCTCTCTCCCTCTCTCCCTCCCTCCCTCCCTCCCTCCCTCCCTCCCTCCCTCTCTCTCTCTCTCTCTCTCTCTCTCTCTCTCTCTCTCTCTGTGTGTGTGTGTGTGTGTGTGTGTGTGTGTGTGTGTGTGTGTGATGGAAATACCACAATTACTCTGAGATTTGTTGGGTATAATTAGAGAAGGATTTGCCTAAAATATGGAGACACTGTTATAAATATGCATTTGTCTGACAGTTTTGTGAGACCCTGTGTGACCCCCAGAAGGCTTCTGGTTTGAATAAAGCAGAAATGCTAAGGAAAGGAAGGCCTCCTCTCTGGCCCAAGCCACATTTTCTTTCCAGCTCATTCTTGGCTGCCTAATAAAAGCCTCACGGCCCAGCCCATTCACTGGATGATCTCTCTGGAAGTCCATGGGCCCAGAGGGAACATGCAGTTTCTAGTCCATGTTAGATCCCAAACCCAGCTCCCCAAGGCAGAATTTAAACCTTCGAGTCCTCACGATCAAGTGGTCTGACATGCTGCATGTGAGTTAAAAATAGGAGCTTTCTATTTTAAAATAAATATAGTAAGCCGCATAAAACCAATGACTACTTAGAAAAAATGCTGAAGAAAAATAGTCATTACCATCCAACTCAAGAAATTGGATTTTACTCCTGACCCAAGAAGTCTTTCCCCAGACCAACCAACTACAGCCTCCTCTTCTTCCATAGAGTAACCCTGTTCTGGTGTTTTCTGGTAGAGGGTACTTGTGTTTCTTCGGTTAATGTTTCAGTATACATCCCAGGAGGTCACTGTTTAGTCTTGGCCATTTGAAAGTGTTAATGTGTCATTGAGGGTTTTGCAGAGTACCATAGGTCTCGTTTGTTTGTTTGTTTGTTTGTTTGTTTAGGATTTATCTAGTTAAGCGTCTCTCTTCCCTGTCTGGGTCTCACTACTCTTATACACAGAGGGCAATGCAGCTCATTCTCCGATTCTCCCATTCCTCTGTAGATCCCAGCAGCTGGGCCAGAGGGCTGCTAGAGCCAGGCAAAAACAAAAACAGAAACAAGCAAACAAAACGATGCATCAGGAGGCCACAAGTCTCATGTTTGTATGATGATGACAGGCATGGATGCTGACTGCCTTAATTCAGTAACTTGTTAGGGAGTATAAATGGTGATTTTATAAACTGATGTTTATTTGTCCTTTGCAGAAGTTGCAATGCTCCTCCTGTTAAGAGACATTTCCCCTATAGTTGTTTCAGAAAAAATGGAATAAATGTATTACATGTCCATTTTCTTTCTATTTTTTAAAAAAATATTTATTTATTTTTATTTTATGTGCATTGGTGCTTTGCCTACATGTATGTCTGTGTGAGGGTGCCAGATCTTGGAGTTACAGACAGTTGTGAGCTGCCATGTAGTTGCTGGGAATTGAACGTAGGACGTCTGGAAGAGCAGTCAGTGCTCTTAACCACTGAGCTATCTCTCCAGTCCCCACCCCATTTTATTTTCCAGATTTCAGGATGATGATTGTCTCCCTATCATCTTCTCCAAGCAAGCCAATATAAATGCATTTATAAAATATGTATTCATATGTTTTATAAGTATAAATTATTAAAATATAAACATACATAATGTAATTATGCAAATATCTGTACCATATAAATTATATATGTATATATATATATATATATATATGATAGAGAGATGGCTCAGCAGTTAAAAGAATATGCTGCTTTTTCAGAGGACCTAAGTTCCATTCTTAGCACCCAGATCAGGCAGCTCACAACCACCTGTCACTCTAGCCCTAGGGAACTCTGACACCTCTGAGCATCCGCACTCACGCACATGTTCCCATACACATGTACATCATTAAAAGTAATAAAGATGACAATTTCAAAAGAAACATATCCTTACATATAGAAATGATTATGAACACATATTGAAATTCATGAGATCCATTTTTAACCCATTTTAACCGGCTTTCAAAAGACCAAATGCACTCATTTCCGGCCAACAAAGTGGCCTTTCCGTGGCACTTGCGTCCCTTACTGTAATTCTGGTGGTGCTTCGTAACCCCTGTGCTATTCAGTGCTACAAGTGACCCTGGCTTATCGTATACATTTAAATGGTTATCATCACAGCTGGATGTGAGTCGCATCTTAAGAAGTCCTGCCTCCTCCCAGTGACACAAGCCAATGCCACCATCTGTGCGCTGAGATTCATTACTATCTGATTACTCTGTTTCTGGGCTGTTAAACTGCTAGGTCTAGAAAATTCAGACACTGCCCTGACGTCACTGCCTGCAATCCGGATTCAGGACTATGGGGTCTGAATTCCTCCCCACCAACCTCTTCCTCCTGCTTTCCCTCCCTGCTTCACTTTGTGCCCCGCTCCCATCTCTTTTTGCCTAATAAGTCACCTTGGAATCGCCATCCTTGCTGCCGTGCATCCTGGTTCCTCGAGCATCCTAGAGATGATAAGGTTGGAGTGGGCAATCCCTGTGAGTAATCATTTGCATGATCTCCTATTACTTACTTTACCGTCTCAGAGAAACAACACCAATGATACCACCACGAATACGATTCTTGACGTGAATAGAAAAGAAGTTTGCAGGTGTCTCCCTGGCCCCTGTATCTATGTTTTCAGACTGCACAGCCACTGCGTACTGCACTCTTTTCTCACCTGCATTTGGCCTTAGTTTTATAAGAACATACATGCAGGGCTTAGCACCAGACATTTAAATCCTTGTCTCCTGGGCTAGTTTACTCACATCTTAGTGACTCTACTAAGAACATTATTTCTCAGTCTGGTGATGTGTCCCCCCACTTGTAACAATAGCTGCCAGGAGGCTGAGGCAGAAGGATCACACACTGAGGACAGACTTGGTGACAGAGAAAGATCCATTCTCCAAAAAGGATCTGTAAAATCCTTGACATGTATTTTCCTGGTGGACCGCGATCCTCCGTAACTGTGAGCCAAAAGGTGAATTTCCTCCATACGTTGCTTCTATTGGGGATTTGTCACAGCAATACAGAACGTGCCTAGGATACATTCAGAGATCCGTGGCTCCCTCACTCTTCTAATTGTGTTATCTCTCTTTTGCTCAATTCGAAACACACCAAGCAGTTTCTCATCCTATGTGGACACTGGACTGGAAACACATGGCTAGTCAGTAGGGAGTCCTTACAAGGTCTTGCAGGCTCCATGTACCTAGGAGTTGCTTCGACTTCTCTAATGATATAAGAAGTCCTTCCTAGCATTGACTTCCATAATTTCCAGGAGGATCTGTGGGCTTCTCGTGAGCCATTTTATCTGAAGCTCAGTGGATACCTTATTTCTTCATGCTTCCTTTACCCATGGGGACATGGAAATCATATCTAATGCTTGAAGTCAGTTTGCCCTAAACAGCCTTGCTGTGTTATAAGATTCCTGGGGACACCTCAGAAACTAATTTAGAGTGTCTTTGGGTTGGTAAATCTTCAGTCTCTAGTGGCTTTGTCTATCTTTAAATGAAGAAATTCGAAGACCATGTTGCCTGAACCTTTTCTTTATATTACAGTTGTTTTTATTTGAACTTCCCACTAGTCTCCATTTAAACCCTGGATATTAGCTCATTAGGATAAGTTCCAAATGTCTGGCTCACTGGACTCACATGCCCACCTACCTATCAATCAGCAACTAGAGATCAGAGAAAGCATTCTCCCCACATAAGTTCTCCAGATTGCTATGGTCCTGGCCGTTCCATTGTTTCACAGGCCACTTGACTAATTTGCACCACCTTCCCATCCCTGACTGACGTCATCTACTCATGACCTCTTTAAGGAGTCAGTGACATGATGACTTCTTTTAAGGAGTCAGTGTCACAAAGCAGGAACTGTCCAGGAGCCGCTTACAGAGTTACTTACTGAAAGTTTGGTGGCTATTTCTCCCCCTTTTTGTTCCTCATCTTCTGCATCCTAAGTTCTCAACTCTTTTGGTTTTCAAGAGTTCTAGATTTTTCTGTATTTCCAGATTTGTCTTCTGGAATCCTAAGCTTCTTCGACGCAGCTCTTGGCCTCATAACGTAGTTGAAATCCTAAGGATGACTGTGGATACTGGGTGAGGCTAATGTGAGATTAGAAAAGTTGAGTGAATGGAGGTGAGTTTTACTCTGAGCTAGGTAGGAGACAAGAGGACAGTATTAGCCAGGATCCAGGTTTAAGACAAGGAAAAGGGAACTCAAGCCCTTGGTTCTGGCCATGAGATCTGTAAAAATAGTAGGCTGAACCAGGAAGTGGAGTGGTAGCTACCATGGTAAAGAGTAAGCACGTGATCCAGATATTAAACAGGGTTATGCAAGGGGTGCACTTTACAGATAGTGAATTCTACCCATCCCTTTTGTGCAAAGCCTAGTTGGTGTCCAACTTAAGGACAATTGCTACTTAGCAGACATACTTAGGCCACCCCTTAAGCCATAATTCCTGGGGAAAAATATTTGGATACACAAGAAGTTGCTTACAATACTTCAAAGCCCCCTACTCCTCACCTCTGAGCACTATACCCACTGCTTCTCCTGTGTTGATGAGGGCTCTCCTTCTTTGCCTAGACAACAAAGCACTTCAGGTCTCACCTCCTCCAAGAGACTGTAGGCTAAGTGAGATGCCTCCCATCTGTTCTCTGGGGTCTCTAAGCTGAGAACACATCACCCTTTCTCTTTTCTTACTTGTCTGTATTAAGTTAGAAGCTCTTAAAGAACAAGAAAGGAGTCTCGCTGAGTTCTGTATCCCCCTACACCTAGCATTGTTGCTCACACAATGCCTCTAACTGCATCTGTAATCACAGGCACCACACAGATGAATGTTAATACTGTCTGGCTACAGGAGGGTCAGTGTTGAGAGAGGCTGGGTGACCGTGCTATCAGCATCCATCATCTTCTAGGACTCCCATTCTAATCAATTTAATTATTTTATTGCAGACATCATAGGGGCAACAACATAAGGGAGCAGAAAAGAGAGAGCCAGGCCTCCTGAGTTATTGCTCAGAGATGGGAACATCGTCCGATTACTCACTAACATTCAAGGTCAGACAAAGGTTTTCACAGTCAGATGTCATCATTGCTCATAAGTTTTCAAGAGGACACTATTAAGACAGGAATGTGGTCTGGACAGAAAACATAATGATGGGCCTGAGGACAGGGAAAGGTCATGCATCTGTGGAGAGGTGGCGTTCTGCATACCTGTAACCCCAGGGTTGAAGATATGGTCCTGTAGAGATGCAGGCATCATCTGCCTGGGTCTGAAATGCCTTCTCCCTTAGCTAAGGCCCGTGGGTTTCCTTCTGTTGGCAATGTCCTTAGGGAAGTGTAGAAATCCCATAGTGAGAGACTGAGGACACAAGGCATGCTAAGTCTCAGTCCACTCTGACCTTGGGTTCCATTCCACACTTCTCCCTAGATAGAATCTGAATTCTAGTGCTAGAAATTGGTGCAATTTGTGCTAATCTCAACTTGTGTTGTGATGGGTGGGTTCTTTTCAAGTAACTAAGTCTTTTCCTCTTTAGTCTAGTGGTTCCCTAATCCTCGTTGTGTATATTGGTGTTCTTTAAAACTTTCAACACTCAAATTTACTCCAACTTAATCAGAATATTTAGTGATAGAGTGTGAGAAATGGCATTTTTAAAAGCTCCCAAGAAGCATCAGTCATTGAATGTTATTAATAAATTTATTGACTTCAAACAATAAACATGCTGTCTTGTAGGTGGACCTAAGAGTGCTGTTGCTTTAGAGTCTATGCTCAAGATGCCTTGGGAGATTACAGAAAAGATCTGGGGGCTGAAAGATCTTCCAAACTGCTTGTTTCATGTAGCTGTTGGCATGCAAACCCTTCCCACATAAATATAAATACCCATAGATATGCTTGAGTACCCTTGCAATATGGCAGCTGGAATAGGTGATCCAAGAAAGAGAGAGAAAAAGAGACTCTATGATAGCTTTGATAACTGGTCATGGGAGTCCTAACCCATCATTTCCATAAGATCATCTTGACTACACAGGGTAGTCATATTCAGTGTGAGAGGTGCTGGAACAGCTTAGATGTAGGAGACTAAACTCTAAGGGGCCATTCTTAAAGATGGCCACCATACCAAGAGTCTCGAAAATGCCCCGAAGGATGAGAATAAACCAATGCTGCTGGTCCCTCTTGAGACGATCCCCTCAAATGTGAACCCCTCTAGGACAGTTCCCTTTTTAATGTTTTTCTCTCTCCCTCCATGCCCAACCCCTCTCTCTGTGTGTACACACATGTGCACATATTCACATGTGGAGGTCAGAGGCCACCTTGCAGGGAGTTGGTTCTCTTCTTCCACGATGTAAGTTCCGGGACACAAACTCAGGTCATGAACATTAACACCTTTACCCGCTAAGCTATCTCTAAGCTTCTGAGCGTGTTAGGTGCTGATGGCAAAGAGTGGGATGGGAAAGAGTGGAGGTCTGCAGACTCCTGAGTACGCATGCCTAGCTGCCGGCAAAGCACCTGCAGACCCCTTTCTCGTTTAACTCTGAAGCGGGCAAGACTTGTTAGTGTTTATTCTCGTCAGGCTACAGCCAGAATGGCTTGGGCCTTTGTAACTGTAATGGGTACTCTTCCACATTAGCCTTTGTTCTTCTAGCAGATTATTCCCATGGGGTCCATTCTGTGACAGGAAATAGTTACTCAAGTCTTTTTTTTTAACCGCCCCCCCCATAGAGGCGCGTGAGAGGTTGGTTTTGTTATTGTTTTCCCATTTCTCATTATCTAA
Organism: Acomys percivali; assembly: GCA_907169655.1. NCBI lineage: Eukaryota > Metazoa > Chordata > Mammalia > Rodentia > Muridae > Acomys > Acomys percivali. The sequence goes on from OU015746.1 coordinate 38,428,173, forward strand.
TCCCACCACTATTTGAAGAAGATCAATGTACCCCCCCCGCCTCCACCATCCCCCCCGCAATCCTCACTCAGGCGAAAGTCTGAAACTTTCCTTCCTTCAGGTCAGCGTGCTCAGTGTGAACGTCTCTTCCATGGTCTCCCACTCCCAGCTCATGCCGCCGCTTCTCCTTTTCCAGTGCACTCTGGCCACATAGGCTTGATTTGAGCCCCTGGCACACCCATCTATTCCATCCTACAGGACCTTTGTACAAGCCTTGTCTCACATAACGTGTACTTGCCCTCCAGTCATCAGCTTTAAAAAAAAAAAATCTCCAAAGACGTATGTCCTGGTTTCCGATTGTAAAGGCTTCTCCCACAGGACTCTGTTCCTTTTCTCTCAGCGTTTACTTTGAAGTATAAACATGAGCTTTATTGTGCGATATTTACTTTCAGTAGACTGGAAGCTCCGTAAGGCCATAGAATACATCTTATGCTCTGCTTTCTGCCTACACCTGGCACCTAACAGAGCATGTGATACACAGTAGTTGCTCACAGGGTATTTGTCATAAGGACGACGGTTGTAAATAGAAAACCAAAGCCTAGAAACATTTAAAGATGCACTCAAGGTCATCCATGCACATAGCAAGATTCCTTACATGGACTGTGATGACAAATGTAGTGCATTCAGAATCCTTGTTCTAAAGATGTGTCTGGTGGTACAGGCCTGTACCGCTAGCACTTGGGAGGTAGAGGCAAGAGGATCAGGACATCTGGACCAGACTATTCAAAGAGTCTGAGTCCAGTGTGAGCTACATGACACCCGGTCTCAAAAGTGGTGGAGGGTTGGTGTGGTTGGTGGCTCAGCAGTTAAGAGTACTGACTGTTCTTCCAGAGGATCCAAGTTCAAGTCCCAGCACCCACATGGCAACTCACAGTCATTTATAACTCTAGTTTCTGACGATACAACAGCCTTTTATGGCCTCTGTGGGCATCAGGCTTACTTGTGGTGCACAAACCTAAATTCAGGCAAAACATTCACACACATAAATAATTATAATAATAGTATCGATAGGGATAATAGTCGGACCCTCTTGCCTCTAGTCTTCATCCTGCCCTTCAAAACCCAGCATGTGAAGTCTATGCAAGGTTTCTGGACCAATCAAGTTAAAGCCAAGCAAGGTTTTATGGAGCTCAAGGCTCCATAATCAATTGCTGGAGCTTGCCTCATAATAGGATGCAGCTATACATGTTCTCACCTCAGGCCTTCTTGTTATGAGCATCCACATCTCACAGAACTGCCCCGTGGATTCCCACCTGGCCTTTGAGGACACTGCCAGGCAGCCTATCCACAAAAGTGATGTGGACTACTATAATTATTTAATGAGCCCCCAAACCATTTGTTTGTTGTTCTGTGACCTGAGTTCCTGCTGCTTTGGAGTGTCAAAAAGAAATAGAGACAGTTTGGTGGCAGGCTCTACAAACCTTCTCTGCATCTAGGCCCACGGTCAGGAACTCCACACAGCTGGAGGTGGCAGGATACAGGATGCCATGGGACAAGTGAAGAGCAGCAGTAAGTCCAAGCCCTTGACCTTGACTGGTTCCCAGATCCCCAAGTATATGAAATCCTAATCCCCAGCCTTTTAAGTATAGGCTACGTGACTTGGGAAAGCTGTTTAATCTCAAAGACTCATGTTCTTCTTATTTACAATATTGAATTTTATAATAATATTCTTCTGGGCATGCTGTAAAAAAATAAAATAATAAATGGAGCCATGCACATACATTATCTAATGCTTAATGCATGCTCAATAAATGAGCATTTCCTCTCCATGTTCCTCATTTGGAGAAAACTCTCAAATGTAATCGAGATTCAAAACTGTATACTTTTAAAGAAAGAGGTAGAGAAGAGAATAATAAAAGTCAATCTGAACACACATAGTACCATTTTCTTTTGCCTGGGTTGAAAAAGAGAATGTTAACTGCAGCCCAGGATAGTCAGCTCCAGGATAAGAGTCACATTTCCTATGTCCTTCTTGGGTTATCCTGTGTGCAAATATCATCAGAGAGGCAGGGCTGAGATTGGGTACACCATCAACCAGCTACTTCCTTGTTTGGGAGTGCCTCTGAGGGTCTCGTAGTCCCTAAAAGCTGTCCCCAAACTCCCCCACTGAACTCTTCCTCTTCACATTTATAACCCTCTACTCTCTTCCCCCTTTCTGGCTTCCCAGACAGTGGTGCAGACAAAAAGACCATTTATAACAGCCTTTCTGACAGCTGGACATTATTTAATTACAACTTCTGCCAGCCACATAGAGTGCTGGAGGCTATTTCAAGTTCTAGATGGCAGGGGTGGGGGGGGGGGAGAAAAGCAGAAACTTATACCTGGCGGAGGTGGGGTGGTGAGGAAAGCCAGGGTGGTTAGCAGCAGGATGGATTCTGGTCCCTGCCCTAACAGCGTGACTCTGCATTCTGACCCATAGTGCTAGAGTCTCTAGGGAAGAAGGTAGACATTATGTCAGTAATGTAAGGCACTTTCTGGAAGTAGGGGGGTTAGTGGGGGGGGCAGGGGCCGGGGAGATTTGAGTCTAGAACCATCAGCATCAAAATAAATTGGATTGTTGTTCATGCAGATCAGCTACCCAGATGTAAAAAAAAAAACCCTGACTCACAGAGAGGAGAAAGGACTTGTTCCAAGCTGCAAGGTACCTAATATGGTGCCAAGGAAGTCACTTAAGCATCCTGAGCTTTGTTGTCACCCCCTGTGAATGAGCACCCCCACACCTACTTTGTTTTCCACACAACAATTTCTCACACTCTGGCAAGGTCATCTTGGATGCCACGGCTGCTACATGTATAACTCTACATGCAACAGGGGGAGTGGGATCCTGGCTGACAACAATCAGCTATCTGGTTGACCCTGAGAGAGTCATTAGCTTCCATTTAGCTACTGCTGTCACACTTGGCTGAGCTTTGTGTGGCTTCAGCTAGTGTAGGAAGAGAGAATTTGTTCATAAAGGAAAAAAGGCTAAGGAGGGCAAGTCTGCTACTGAGTGCTATGACTTAGAGAGGGAGGTCTAAGTGTGACTATAAAGAGTTCTAACAATTATTCTAATCAGATCTCCATGGATGGAAGGCTGTTTTCAGCTACATCGTTATTACCATTAGCCTGGCACCTTTCTGACATTTCTATGAAATATGTATTATTTACATAATTTTACAGGTGAGTAATGGAAGATTGGGTGAATGAACTACACCCTAAGTTCCTGAACTATAGCAAGAACACTATTCATACACAATTCTGTTTTATTTCAGAATTGATCGTTTTTTCCACCATGGCAATAGTTCTGGTCTTATTTAGGCATCAAATATCTTCAAGGAATATCTGAAACATACTAGTAACAAGACCTAGGTCTTACCTCAGCCCAACTGAGTCAAAGATTCTAAAGGAGTGGTTAGAGAATCACCAATTTTACATGGCTAGTATGGAGCCAAGGCTGAGGTCACAGTGGGAAAAATTGTGCTGGTCTATTCCCACACCCTGTCCACTGATGCCACCAGATGACCATGACATGACTGTGTACCATTCTAATGACTTCAGTTAATTCCAGCTCTCCTGTGGCTCTCATGATGGCTCTTCTGGCAATTCCTCCCTGTTGATAGTCTTGGTGCCTACCCTTGTTCCTATGATCATCCCCCAGGCATCTTAACTCTGTGCTGTCTGCTAATCTCAGCAGCTCTTAATGGCAGTTGTAAGCTGACTCTGGGGTGGGGCTTGGAGTGTAGGCAGATGGTCAGGGCATGTTCTGGATATTAGCACCTGAAGGCGGGAAAGAGAGGTATACATGTGTGAGTTCTTCATGTTGCTGGGGCCCTGAGTGGTGTTAAGTAACACCTACTCTTGTCCTTAGCAGATGTCTATGTTTGTGTGGGGGCCTAGAAGAGAGCTTTTCAAGAAGTTGGAATGCCTCTCTCTCAATAGCACCAAGCCACCTAGGACAGGGTCCCACAATATACATTGACACTCTCTTGTGCCTTGGAGCTTCATTAAGTGACCCTTAAAGGCTTAACTGAAAATACCTTGGGGAACATGGCAATTTAACACACCCAGTTGGCTTTCTGCAGAGTCTTTGCCCTGCGTCGGCGTGTCCACTCTCTTCCAGGTGAAACATTCCCCACCTTCCACCCAAAGCCTTCTACTTTACCAGAACTCGAGGCTCCATCACCAGTTCAATGTGTCTCCACCTCAGGAGCAAGGCAGAGGTGCTCTAAACTCGAGTAGGTCATGGGGAAATGAGGAAAGAGGGGATTACAATGGAACACATCAGGAAGTTGCCAAGGTGTCGATATAATGGCACTCATGCAGAAGCAGCTGCCCACAGAAGGAAGCAATTGCCTCTATCTGGAAGCACGTCAAGGGGAAGATAAACGTTTAAGAAAGATGTTAAATCAGTGGAGCAGGAGTATTAAAGAATGGGTGGAAGTTGGCCCCACAGATATGGATGCACAAGCATTCCAGATAGAGACCTGTGCAAAGTCCAGAGTTCCAACCCTACAGCATCCACCCTAGAGCATCTCTCAGGTCATTGAGTAAGGGCTGGGGGCCCCAGGGGAGGAAGCTAGAGAGGCAGGCAAGGCAAACAGTTGCAATCTCTGTAATGATACAAGGAGTTTGGACTTGCCCTGAAGACAGTGGCTCCCCACTGAACATCTCTCAGCATGGGCTGTCACATATTTTTAATGTATGATGTAATAAAGAGGATTCTGTGTCCTGCTCTTTCTTAATCTGTCTTTCTTTCCTTTGCCCTACTGGACACTCACAGATACAAACCTCTTTTTTGTCCTGTGCTACTCTGATGTCTTTGTGTTTTCCCGGTCTGATAAAAATGCATAAAACCCATCATGCCATCCTAGCTTTCCATGGACACTCCATCATGGTGGCTACTGAGACTTCTTCACTGAACCATCAGATTCACACCATGGCCACAGAAATTGCTAAACTGCATGGAAGCTGAGACATCACTTCTTAATCCCTCCTCCTGTTCTGGGGATGAATGCTCTAATGTCTACAGAAAAGCACTACCACATTTTTGGACCTTAAGAAACACTTTTTTTCCACTAAAAATGGAGGCAAAATTAGGGTATGCCCTAGGTCTGATTGCTGTTCTTTTACTGTTTTTCTGCTCTAAAAACTGGGTGTGTCTTATGGTCAGGTGCATCCTATGGTCTGAAAAATATGGCAACTTCATGTACACACACAGATCTTCAAGGATGTAGCTGTGGTTTGCCAGCTTTTCCATATGACAGGTCATCACATAATATTCCTCTTCCTGGAAGAAAAGCCCTAAACAAAATGGTGCCTTCAAGGATTTTCTTCCTTCAAACCCTCCCTCCTAGGGCCCTTTCTTATATGCACCTCCAGCACTATAGACATTACCTGTCAGTCAAAGCCTCTGCCCTCTCTGAAAAGGCCCTCTGCTTTTCACTACAACCTTTTGGTCCTTAAGAATACAGTAATGCCATGTGTTCCCTCCCCCTGTTATATTTATGTTAGTGCTTTACAATGAATAGGAGAACATGGCACTCATCCAAGGCCTAATAGGTAATGTCCCAACTCTGCCATTTCCTCTGACCTTGTGCAAACACCTTCATCTCCCTCTGTGTAGCTCACGTTCACTTTGAGCTTGCTTTCATATCCTATTAGTTTGGGTACTGTTGGATTCTAATCCACCACATGGTAAGTTGAGAAAACTCTTTCTGATTTAAACATGTGGACTACACCTATCTCTTGCCCACTTCCATTATGTTTGTAACTTTAAGTTAGCTGTGGCAGTGGGAATCTTCATACCAGGAGGTCTTGAGAGATGTGGAGCAGGTTTCATAATACACACCCCACATCCCTGTGAGTCCTTCCTCTCATGCTCACTCAAAGGCAAATATCTGCATTCCTTCAAAGACATTTGAGAACAAATGATGCCTCAATCATAAACAAGGCATTTCAGCTTGAGTAGTAGGTAGGTGGCAGCCATATTTAGGGAATGGCTACTCATTTCCCGCTCCATATCTTGGGTTCATGTTTTTCTTTATGGCTGGAATCTCCTGTATCGTTCGTTCGGTTCTGGTCTCAAAACTCTACCACAGCGCTTCACAGACCAGCTTAGCAAGCATCTCTTCTTAGTCAAGATTCACCGTTTCCTCTTCTGACTTGTTACAATAATAGCTTTCACACCTTTTCCTGTCTACCTGGACAACTGGATTATAAAAACAAAACACCATCTTCCTCAGTACTTCCACCACTTGGACTAACAAAAGTATTATGCTGGCAGTGGCTGTTCTGCAGACCTGGGAACAGTGGCAGCCTTGTTTGGCCTAAGTGCTTAAGGTACACGCTTTCCTCTTTCTAGAAACTATATTTGACAGAAATGCAGTGCAAAGTTATATAATGACTTTACATGATGAAAGAATGGTATCTGAAACAAAGCAAGCCTTCCCACTCTCTACCTCTTATTGTGTCATCACTCCTAATCCAAGGTGAGCAGTGTCATTACCTGTGTATGCCTAACCTTCCAGAAATAATGTCGCCAGATAGAATCACCTAGGTCTACGAATAGACCTTTTTACTTTTCTCAAATGGAAGAACACTATTCAGTGTGGGTTTTTTTTCTAAAACATGCCAAAAAGGTCGTTCCACCAACATAACTAGACAAACCTCTCTTTGCATGGTCATTCATTATAGTGATGGGCCATATTTTATGTAAGTGGGGGTGACAGAAATCTGAGTTGCTTCCCGTCCTGAATATTGCTGCAGTTGGGGTCCTGGCACATACATCTTTGCCCACATAGACAAGTATATCCGTGAGGAGAAAGTTTTTAAAAATGAATTGTTCAAGGAGTGGATATAATTTTAACATTGATAGATACTGCTGCACATTTCCTCCTAAAGCTGCAGGGTGGGGCATGCTCTTATTGCACCAACCGTCCTCGTCTGTTTCTTCATTGTCACCCTTGGCACTCCTCTACCCTTCCTGGTGTCAGGAGCCACTATCATGAGCTGAATAATCATTCTACCAAATGTTCAGAAATCAATAAAGAAGATAAGATTTGTGCAGGTGTTGGGTGTGACATATGGCCCCTCTCTTGGATGAGCAAGTAGCCCAGCCCCCCCCATGGGCAAACTTCATCACATTGTTTCTCTGAGTGCACCCTGTGCAGTTCCTTTGAGCTGATTTTCATTCAGCCTGGCCCTTAGCTTGGTAGTCAAGATAGGGAGCAGCCCCAGAACACATGCTTTCATGATAGCCACGCCCCCCAGGCAACAGGGAGAGATGGATGAATGACAGCGATGCTTCCCATTGGACTTTGGTTACCAAGGCATGAGCTCTGTCTTAGTTACTTTTCTACATACTGTGCCATGATCAAGGCAACTTACAGAGGAAAACATTTAACTGGGGGCCTGCTTACAGTTTTAGAGGGTGCATCCATTGTCATCATATTGAGGAATATGGCATCAGGCAGCAAACATGGGGCTGGAGAAGCAGATGAAAGCTACATCCTCATCCCCAGGCAGATTGGCAAAGAGACAATGGGTCTGGCATAGGCTTTTGAAACATCAAAGCCCAGCCCCAGCAACACACGTCCTCCAACAAGGCTACACCTCCTAATCTTTCCAAACAGCTCATCAACTGGGGACTAAGCCTGCAAATATATGGGGGTCATTGTCACTCAAAGCACCACAGCTGTCTCTAGTGCCTCTGCTTTTTTTTTTTGTTCAAGAGGCATATCTTTATTTTGTAAGTAGATTTTCTGGTTAGTTCTGGGGTGGAGGAAGGGAGACCACACTGCTAGAAGCACAGATAGGAATGAAAGATTAGAATGAAGGTTGGTGCTATACAGGAAGCTTCAAAGCAGAACCCTTTCCTCTTTTATCCACCTTGCACCAAGGAGGTATAGCCATAGAAGACTAGTAAGACAAATAAGAAACGTTCTTTCCACAGCTGGACACTGTCTCACTGTGCTTACCATGATGACATATTCACACACATACACACACACACACACACACACACACACACACACACACACACACACA
>OU015746.1:38439766-38456682 GCA_907169655.1 Acomys percivali
CTTCTTCTTCTTCTTCTTCTTCTTCTTCTTCTTCTTCTTCTTCTTCTCCTCCTCCTCCTCCTCCTCCTCCTCCTCCTCCTCCTCCTCTCTCCCTTATTTCTGTCTCAAGTCTTGCTGGGTGTTAGAGAAGCAAGGAGGGGTGAGGAGGAGCAGAAGGGAGATTTAGGGAGGACTTATTCTTGCCAGGATCCTAAGAGCAAAGGCCTCCTTCCATGAAGTGTTTCAGATATATTTAAAGGCTTCATCTAGACCCAATCCTAAAACCAAGAATGAACAGTAGAGTATTCTTAGCTGCTTGTTGACCTTTAATATTGGGGTGAGGGGAAGAAGACCCAAGCATCAAACAGGAAAACACACAGATAATATGGGCGGCAGTCGAAAGAACAGTGTAGGAGCTGAAAAGAAAATGGTTAGGAGCTGTTGATCCAAGTGGGGTGTGACACTTCACTGAGGATAGCATCACCTAGCTGAGTGCTGGAGGATGAGCCTGGCCTTATCTGGTGAGGGTTGGGTAGGGGCAGGCACAGGCTGCAGGCCGAATAGCAGGTGGTATTCCAGAGCAGAAGGGAGCAGGTGTGTATGAGGAGCCAAAAAAAGCCTGCTGGAGGGTAAATGTGGGCTGACATGATGTTGGGAAGGGTGTCCTTGCTGGCTAAGGAAGGACGCAGAGAGTTCAGCCAGAAGGTTGTCTGTCACCCTGGAGAGAAACAGTGGTGGCTTCAACCAGAGTGGTGACAATGGGGATGAGCAGGCAGCAGACAAAAGATGGCTTTAAAGGTCCAATTGAGTGTAGGTCAGCTGTGACCGTGTCAGAATTGGGGGGCTTTTAAGAAAGCTTGTTGATAGATTGTTGGCTACTCACTGGTGTTAATGGTTTTAATCAAGGAGAAAGATCTCAATAACAACAACCGATTAGTCCTTATAATAGACTTGTCAATGAGCTCTTAATGAATGGAATGGCTGATTCTTCCTCCCTGCTGCTGGGGCATTCAGTCTCCAGTGAAAACATTTGGGACTTTTCTTGAACCCTGAGTCTAAGCTCTAAATGTGGCTGTCAACTTCACTTCACACATGGGGACCTTGCAACACACCCTACAGGACAGCTTGGGTGGGGGCTCTTGCATCCTCCCCTTTGTCTTAGTTTTGCCCCTGAGCCTCCTGTTGGGCCCCACCCCTCTCTTAACTTCAGTTCTCAAAGACTTCTAACCATAGACATTCTCTTCCTCAGCTGCAAGTCCACTATTCCTTTCTCCTCTCTGGGCCTTGGGCCAAGCATAGGACACCCAACTTCTTTCCCTCTTTATGTGACTCCTCCCACACTCTCAGAAGCCCAACAAAGGAACGTTCTTCCTCCCTGTCTCCTGGCTTAGCCACCCATGTCTAGAGACACAGCTTACATCCAGCTGGAAGCCCACAGGGCAAGTGGTGAAATGGCCCTGCCCTATGGGAATTGCAGGGTGACCTCTTGCACCGCCCTTAGGTTTGAATTCTGACTCAGTCTCTTCCCGTATGTGGCCTTGGGCCATCGATTTGACATCTCTCAGCTTTGGTTGCTTCAAAGAAAGATCAATGTGGTCTTCAAGGACTGTCACAATAGTGATATGAGGAGGCTACAGAGGTGGAACACCCCTCATACTGCCACGCCCATAGGAGGGCTGCAGTAAGGTGGTGGCCCCTTTCTGATTTCTCACTGCAGTTGCCATGAGCCATGGGAAGACAGGTGACAGCCACAGTCTGTGGCATCCTCGTTAGCACCAGCATTCCAAGAACCACGTCAGTTGTACAGATGCCACAGGGCCTGAGCTGTCCAATAGTCACAATGAACTTCCACCCCTCCCAGTTCAATCTGGAAGAAAACACTGGGACCAAGGAGGGCTGGAAAATGGCCTCTCAAGCCTTGGGCTGAATGACTCAACAGCAAACTAGAAAATAACGTAACCAAAGGCAGTTTATTTGTTTATAGATTATAGGCTATATAATTACAGATTATATAACATACAGGCAGATAGATTATACAGATTCGTTTATATTTTTGATGGAACTCAGATGACTCCATGGGACCCACAGTTTGTTCAAAACCAGTGATGGTTAACATAGGTCATCAACTGTTTCTAATTTAGGTTCAGTGAGGTGGGAGACCCACTCTGAGTTTGAGTGGCATCCTTTTGTGAGCTGGGGTCCTACACTAAATAAAAGGGAGAAAGTGAGGTGAGCACAGGCAATCATGTCTACTGATGACTGCAGACGAAATGTGAGCTGCTGTATCAAGCTCTGCTGTGCCCCCCTCTACCCCTCACCCCCAGTCACCCCCACCCCCAATGAAATGTCCTGTCAAACCATGAGCCGAGCCTAAATGAGTCCATCTTTTGTTTTGTTTTGTTTGTTTTTGTTTTTCGAGACAGGGTTTCTCTGGCTGCCCTGGACTCACTTTGTAGACCAGGTTGGCCTCAAACTAACAGAGATCCACCTGCCTCTGCCTCCCGAGTGCTGGGATTACAGGCTTGTGCCACCGCATTCTTAAATCGCCTTTTCAGGTATTCTGAGAAGAGTAACCAGCATGCTAAGCAAACCTCCCCGGAGAGACATGCAGAAGATCAGATCGTGTGTTCCCAGGTGGGTAGCACACACCGTGCTGGCGAAGTCTTCTCACTTCAGCCTCCTCTTACCCTGCTTCTCGCTACCATGTGACCGGATGTCGCTCTTCCACTTCACCAAGGAGGAAACTGGGGCTTTCAGGGCTTGCTTAAAAACCATGTAACTCCAGATGCTTGTGTAAAATCACACCATGGGTCTCAGGTAACTCTGGTTTTCCTCCTATCCCCTGCCCCTTTTCTTCCCAGCACCTCCTTAGGTCTTAAAACACTGAATCCAGAAGAAACCAGAACATTAACCTGCCACCTAACGCCACAGTGCCTGGGCTAGCTCCAGACCTGCAAGAACCTTTACCTCCTTCCCCGCCAGCTGCTCTCCCCCCAAATTCAGCCCAGCAGGAAGGCTCACTTGCAGAGTGAGGGAAGCTGTTTGAAAACCCTTTTCCAATTACCATTTTAATTAACATCAGACTGACATAATGACAGACCAGCTCTGGAAATCTGGCATTGATACTGGGGGGTAGGAGGTCTCTCCACTGGAAAAGCTCCTTTTCTTTTGTCGCCTCAAAGTTTTTCTAATCGTTGGAGGACAAATGGCAGCAATCATATAAACCAAATTTGAAACAATATGATAGAAAATTGCTACTCTAACGAACATTCTGAGGGAGACTGCCAAGAGGGACCACACACGCCAGGTTGGCAACCCTGGAGGAGCAGGCAGCCTGTGTGCATTTGCAGCTTAGTGTGTCGACCTGACTGTGCCCACTCATACATCATCCATCCATGCATCCATCCATGCATTCATTTGTTCTTTTCCCTACCTATTCTACCTGTTAATCATGCCCCTATTTGGGGGGCATTTATTGATTTGCCATTCGTTCACTTTTATGTTTTCATTTATACACACACACACACACACACACACACACACACACACACATCCATTCTTCCAACAATCTTTTTAAAATGCCTTTTGTGTGCTACACATGGCTCCAGTAAGTACCTCCTGGCATCTTCTTTAATTTTCACCATTATAGGCTTAATGCAAAGGAAAGACGTGGTGTTGCTGAGCTTACAAAACTGCCCTTAGGTCAAGGAGACCTGTAAAGGGAGAGGCGCTATGCCACTCACCCTTATGTGCTCCAAAGTCCAGATGTGGGTTAAAGGAAGGGCATACAGCATGTGGCTTAGGGATGGACCGTGAGGATTCTGAGTGTCTGGGTTGACAGAAGGGAGGACAGGAGTGAGGAGAAGAAAGGACAAGACCTAAGACCACAGCCCTGTCTGATGGGGACATTCTGGGAGGTCTTCCGTGATGTGGGGTGTGGATGGAAGCTGAGGCTTACCCAGAGATCCTGAGCCCCAGGTAAGTTTGTTCCTGAAAATATTAGTTCTCAAACCTGACCAAAAAAAAAAAAAATATGTTACAAGGATAACCCAGACTTCCCGCCATCTCAACTAAAAGAGTGGAATATATTGAGCTGTCTCAGAATTTTCTGTTTCTAACCTCTTAGTGAGTCTTAGCCAGGTGGATCAGCATTTACTACAAGGGCGTATCAGTTCAGCATAAGGCTATGTACTTTTTTTTTTAACTTGGAGGCTGTCCCTGAAGTTTGGTTTTTGGACTCTGGCTACTTCACCCCTGCCAACCTGGGGCATTAGAAATGTTTTATTTCTCTACTATCAACGTTCAATAGGCGCTTTGTGGTTACGGAATGTTCTCCAGCCATGCTTGTTTGCTTATCACCCATTTAACTCAAGATGCGGAAGACAAAGCTCTTGTTACTTTGGTGGAAAAGGGGGAAAGAAAGAGGGAGGGTGATTGTATGCCATCAAACATCTCATAAACTTAAAGGTATTTTTCAAAAACTGAACTGCTGTAGTTTGTCCGAAATTCATGTTGTGTTGTTCCCCAAAACAGCATTGTTGGGATGTGGGGCCTCATGGGAGGGGTTTAGTAATGTAGGAGGAGCCTCTTCTACATGAGTGAACCCTGGATCTCACCAGATTAGATTAGCTACTATGACAGCAAGATGCTCTATAGCTCAACCGACAACTCCCTCCCCTTGTTTTGTCTCTTCTGCATGCGACCCACCTGCTCTTCCCATTTCCCCACCAGGAGCGGAAGCAGCCTGAGGCCCTCATTAACGCTGCGCTCTTAGACGTTCCCGACACAGAAAACACAAGCCAAAATAAGTCTCTCTGCCTTAAAAATTATCCAATCTCGGGGATTATGTTACAGCAACAGAAAATAGATCAAGGAATAAGTTTATTCTGTATGATCTTGCAAATTCCTTAGCTTCATAAGTCCATATGTATCCCATATATTACGGATGGCCACACAGCTAAGTTTCAATGTTATGGAGCATTATAGTTTTATTATAATAATACTATTATCATGGTCCTCCTGGTACACGATACTGAAGTATTCCGCTTTGCTCACCACCTATCACCCCAGGCTATAACCCAACATAGAGGGGACCAGTCTGTATGTAGCTGGAGCACCTCACACTGTGTCATATGACCACGGCATTTGTCAGAACATGAAAATCAGCCAGAGCAGAAGAGAAAAACCACAAAGGGAACAAAAAAAATTAGCTATTGGATTAAACTACCTTTTCTTTTTCTCCAACACAATTCAGTCAAGCTGATTTATGAGCATAGGTTCAGCCTGTACCTCCTGCATATTAAATGCCACCCAGGATCTGAACAATAGAAGGGAAACCCAGGAGAAGATAGTCCCAATGGCTGCTAGGCACACATGCCACTGAAAGTACCAAGGGCGAGAAAGTCGCCGTCTTGAGCTGCCGAGGTTTGCGTGGCACCAGCTGGCTTTCCCAACATGAGCAGGGGTCTCGCGCGGCATTCGGATGCCACTAGGGACCTTCTCCTGGACCGAGTAGCCAGCCAGCATTCTCCATGTCCTGGCGTGGCTTCTGATCTGACACCTAAACTGCCTCAGACTATATGTTTTAAGTCACCCTCATGTCAATTCAACTCCCAGGATTTCTAACACTCGCTTGCCTTATAGGTCTTGACATTTTTGCATTAAATCCTCTTAGTGTAAATCATTTATTCGATCTAATTTTCCCCATCTGTAAAGACCTATAGTTCAAATTGTTTCTCAAACTGGCCTGTTTCATTACTAACTTTATTGGATTAACATTTGATTAATGTGCCTGGAACCTGGTAGGCCTTTTTATTTTTTTTCCTCCCTTATCACTTGAGAACAATATAAAGCAAAGAATTTGCAGAGAATTAGGTCTCTGTCTGCCCAGAGTGATGCATCATGGGAATATCAGCAGGCTGTTTCCAGGGATGGGAAGAAAGTATAACACTTGAATGGAGCCTTAAATGATCAAGGACCATTAGCCAAATGGATCAAAGATATTGCACAGTTAATAACAGTTGTCATTATGTGAGTGCCTGCTGATTCTAGCACAGCTCTGAGAGCTTTAGTATAAAATAACAGTTATTAGAACAGCCTTGGAATCCAAGTGCCTGGGTTCAAATCTTAGCCCGAACACTTATTACAGGGTGACCTTGGGCACTGAGTCACTGACTTTTCTCTAAGCTGATTTCCTCATGGAACTCTTAATCCCATCCTCAGTGCAAAGTGGTAGTTAGTAAAGGGCAGCTTTACTATTATTGTCTATATTTCTCCACCAGCTGAAGTTCTCATTATTCACTACATTATACAAGTGAGAAAACTAAGACTGAGTGAAACCAACTAACTGAGCCAACCACGGCTCAGAAATGGCAGAGCTGGGAGCCAGTATGGCATGGACCTGGGTCCCAGGTTGTTCAGACTCATAGCTCAACATTTCTCTCCTCTCTCTCTCTCTCTCTCTCTCTCTCTCTCTCTCTCTCTCTCTCTCTCTCTCTCTCTCTGATGTTTCATTTTGACAGTGCAGAAAAGCCAAAGCATCCGTCCACTATCGCCTTCATCATCAAATGTAGTGTGCAAGCAGCCAGCCTTTTGATCCTCTCAGATTCTCTCGCGCCCATTACACTGGTAATCTTCTTTAGTTGTAAGGACATACTTGCCACATACATCTTGTAGATTCTGCATAGCAAGAGTCACAGAATTACTTAGCAGATGATCACAGAGACCTAACTAAATGCACCCAGCCACTGTTAACTGGTGCTTTTAAACATCCGCCTGTTCAGGTCTCACAGAAATGCTCGGAGAGACTGCTGGTGTCATTACTCTCTTACAGAGGAAGAACTCAAGAGTGTGAGAGTCCACACTGAGGCTGGAAGTAAACAAGAGATCCAAGGAGCAAGCTCGGCTCCCTGTTATGTGTTTTACAGAATGGAAAAATAAGAAAGCAGTCAGGACCTTGGCGAACCTTCCGTCTGGTGCAGACAAGTCTTGGCCTAGACACCATTATTTATAATTTATGCAAATGTACATTGCAAATGGAATGCCCACAGATTGCCTTTAAAGAGCTGAAAGTATGCATGAGGTACAGCAGCCTAATGTTCTCATTTCAAATCTACGGGCCAGGGCACAAGCCGGGTCTGTGTCTGGAATGTTCTTCCACCTGGAAAGTTCCTGACCACCCATACAATATTTGCATACCCGAATCAACTGTTATAATTTATGGAGGTGACTGGCTTGTGACACCAAGTCCAACATCACTGAAGGGAATGTGTGTGGGCACAGTCAGCCACGTGGGCTCTGAGCTGTAGGTGGTCTTTAGGCTTCCCTGGGTGCTTAGGCACCCTACATCCTCAAGTGTGAGCACTGGGTTAGGATGTGTGGACTCTACAGTGAACCATTTCTATATGTCCCCTAAAGACTGGTATTTTTGTGCGCTAGCTAAAGAGTGGATAAGCCCTAGGAAGTCCAATCTCCCAGTCAAAAGGGTGACAAAAACACAAGCACATAAAATAGGGAAAATTGTAGCAATTATACTCATCTAATTGAGTTCTCCCTTTTTTCTACTCCTGCTGTCCCTTCCTTCATCTCGTCGCACAGTACCTGGAAAAGGCCGCTGCCATGGCCTTGTGTCTGCCGCCATGGGGGTGAACACCATGCCCCACCTACCCATCATTTCAACCTTGGTGCCACTGTGTTGGAGGCTTAAATGGCTTCATTCAGTACCTGACCCTGCTTAGCAAACAAGTGATTTCAAGCTTTTAATATATAAACTTTTCTTCAGGCTGCTGTGATGACTCAGAGGGTAAAGGAGCTTGTGGCCAAGCCCGGAGACCTGAGTTCCATCCCCAGAACACAAAGGGTGGGAGGGAACACCTGACTTCTAGAAATTCTTCTCTGACCTCCAGAGGTGTGCTGTGGTAACGTGGGTATGCGTGCACATGCATGCATGCACACAAAATGTGAAAGAAAGGAGTTTTACAGAAACTCTATGTTGGTTCTAATTCTGTGGGGTGTTTAGCACATTGGGTCTCATGAGAGGGACACTGGGATTATATGGGCAACATCTAGCCAGGAAAGCTGCCTCAGTCTCTCTGTGATCATGTCACCCCTTAGCTTTGGCGGAACCGAAAGAGCATTGCTGTAAGGGCTACAGAAGCATTCTAAGGGTCCTTAGGCTAATGAAGTGCCAATATTCTACTTTCTGGGGATCTAATAGGATTCCCAAAGCCCTGAGGGGCCTATGCTAACATGGCACATATGTTGTCCCTCTAAATGTCACTCAATCCAACATGTATTTGACAGAAGCTAATGAGCTGTCAGGTTGAAATGTAGTTCTTAGACAAAGGTCTGGAGTGGGGCTGATTGGAACGGTGCCATCTGCTTCCACTTTTGCTCTGTGGTTGGAGGAAGGGCCCTTCGAGAGCCTAAGCCTAAAATATGGAAGCCAGGAGTCACTCTTTACCTCTGCTCTTTTCTTGAGAGCGTTGTCTCAGGCCTCCACTCCTAATTTCATCTTTTTTTTTTCTTTTGAAAAGGGAATGCGCTTTATTGAGATACAATTTATGTAACCAGGAATTCATTCATTTCAAGTGTTCACTTGAAACATTTTAGTAAGCACCTAGAATTGCACAGCCATCATCATAGTCTAAACTTAGAACCTTCACATTACCCCGGAAAAGAAGTTTCACCTCTTTGCATTTGCTGCCACTTGTAGTCCCCACCTGAAGTGCCAGCTCTCAAAAAACACTTTGGCATTTACGCTATCATGTAAATCTTTCCATCCCCGAGCTTGGCAACCCAGGCTGTTGGGGTCTTTTAAGCAAGAACGTCTCTATTTTTATGGAAGTCAGTGGAGAGGATAGGATTTGTTTTCACTTAGCGGGCGCCTTGACAAAAACGAGCTTCGAGCTTCGCACTGAGCTAGAAATACCCGCAGCCAATAATAAGTCTGCGTTGTCTTTGAAAGTCATGTTTATTGGCTGATAAGGGA
This sequence comes from Acomys percivali, assembly GCA_907169655.1. NCBI lineage: Eukaryota > Metazoa > Chordata > Mammalia > Rodentia > Muridae > Acomys > Acomys percivali. The sequence continues at coordinate 38,448,735 of OU015746.1, forward strand.
CGCTACCTCCCTCAAGGGCCAGCTGCCACCCTTTTGTGTGTCTTGGACAAGTGGCTTCCTCTCTCTGAGGTGTGGCCTCTTTACTTGTCTACTGATGACCCAGAGCAGTGCCAAAGTCTTCACCCTTCTGAGGTTCTATAGTGAAAGCAGTGGGGAGTGGGGTGCGGGGAGAGCTGGCAGAGGATCACAGCAATTGTTTTCTCTTTCCACATGAACATCTTGCTGCTCAAGGGTCAGCAAATCCCACAGCAGCCTGAGAGATCATTTTTTACTTACTCAGGAGCCGATAGCCAGTTCCTCCCCATGAGACTTTGCAGGGAAGAGCAGAAGCCTTCTAAACACATTTTAATTTCATTCTTTCCTTGTTTAATTTTTTTATGCCAGAAAGATAGGCAGTCTTCACTTTAACTAAAGCAGCATGTGGCAGCTATACATAAGTAAATTACTTTGAATTCAAAATAAGCTTAAGCCAACTAGACAAGTGATGGGAGAGAGACAACACAGTCCTAAATGCCAACAGAAAAGCTATGCCCTCCAGCTGGGGGACAAGTCAGGCAGAGTGGAGGTAAGAGTCTGGGTTCCTGCTTCCTTCTATTTTAAACCTTTCAGTTCTGTGAAGTGAGCTCATTGTGAGTAGATGCCTCTATTTACCTTGGAGGATGGTAACCAAAGGGTTTTCACAGGCTCTACCGAGTCCATGCATGAACTTTGGGTGATTCCTGTGTAGTTCTTGGAAATGGAGGCTGCGGCCAAGCCCCATCCATGCTGGGTCATTCTCTACCTACAACAAATAGAGGCAAAAGACCCAAAAGAAAACTCAACTTTACTAGAAATGGAATTATTTGACAACAAAAAAGGGATGATGGTAGAACAGATATAAGGCTAGGGATATGGCTTAGCTGGTAAAGCCCTTGCCTGGAAACCATGTGGACCTGAGTTCAATCCCCAGTGCCCACCACAACAAAAAGTCCGAGTTAAAAACATGTGCTTATAATCTCAGCTCTGAGGAGGCAAAGAGAGACTGGACAGCTAGCTTCACCTGGTTAGCAAGCTTCAGGTCAGTTGAGAAACGATGTGTCAAAGGAGACCAATGCCTGAGGAACAACAGAACAATACCCAAGGTTGTCCTCTGGACTCTATATGGATGAACTCCTACACACACACACACACACACACACACACACACACACACACACACAGAGTAAAAAATCTGAAGTCTCCTCATAAACCTCTCAGATCTAGGCCCCCAGACTCACTGCCCTAGTGGGCGTGGGCACTGGGGACTTGAAAGGAACTTGGTCCAGAAGGACCCACATGGACCCAGAAATCCCTGTTGAATGTCCATAGGCAACATCTGTGTCACCATATAGAATACTATCATCTTACAAGAAACTGGACTCAGAAAAGAACCTGGTCTCTGAGACTCTTCTGGGTCATTCCTGTCACCTGATGCCATCTATGGCTCCCAGAAGGCTCATTTCATAAGAGAGGAACCTCCTGCTTCATTTCCCTCTCTTACATTGTGAACTTCATTTTCTCCCTTCTCACTTCCCTTTCAGCTCTTTCCCTGGCCTGCCAAGTCCTGTTTATTAAAAGTGTTGTGTCCAATTTGCCCAGCTTTTAATTAAGCTGTCAAGTTGAAATGGGATTGTCTCCTGGGAAGCGAACAAAGATTTTATGGTCATTTAATTTTTTGCTTAGGATTTTAAAATCCTACTTCTGGCATGCTTAAAATTATTAATGAGAGCCAGGAATTCCTACCCATTTGTGGCCATTACAAGACATAAATCATTAAGCTCAATTAGGAGCGAGGGAAACTTGTGGATTGAGGGCTAGAGGTTGAATCCCTTACATCCAGCATGGCAAGAGATGTGGCTGTCAGGGATGACTGGGGACAGAGGGATTAGAGGGACAAAGCAAGTGGTGGGGCAAGGGGAGAGGAATATGAAGGCAAAGACAAGAATGAAACATGATAATCTAATGTGGAAATGGGGTGAGGAACTGAATTCAAATCGATCCCAGAGGGAGAAGAAGAGAGAAAGGAATGAGGGAGGAGGATTGTACATAGTAGATCATATTGGCAACAACTACCAGTATTCTAATTTTAACCCTTCTTTAATCCCACTCAGTTAGGTGGGGCTATGAAGCTTCTTTTGGTGGATGGAATAGGATCACTTTAGAGGCAGTCACGTGACTCCCTTTGTTTTCTCCTCTTTACATTTTGCGGTGGTGTCTTAGTTACTTTTCTATTGCTGGGATAAAATACCATGACCCAAAAGAAATTTATAACAGAAAGCATTTATTTGGTTTGCAGTTTCAGAGGGTTAGAGTTCTTGATGGCAGAGCAAGGGTATGGTGGCAGGAATAAATGGGAGCTCACATCTTAATCCTCACGCAAGAGGCAGAGAGGCACACTGAGAAATGGTGGAATACTTTGGAAGCCTCAAAGGTTGCTCGGGTGATACACCTCTCCCAACAAGGTCACACTTTCTAATTCTCCCTAAACAGTTCCACCAACTGGGGACCAATCATTGAAATATAAACCTATGAGGAACATCCTCATTCGAACCAACACAGATGGTGGTGGTGACTACACAGTTAGAACTCTGTCATCCTGTATCCCTGAGAGATTGGGATGATCAGAACCTTCACCCCAACTGCTTTATACCAGTACAAAATGACTAAGAAACAATCCTGTGTTGTTTTAAGCCACTGTGATTTGGGAAGCATTTGTTACAGATTGGGATGGTTATCTATTGTAGCTGATACAGCTGCATTAAAAACAGAGATACCAGCAGGGCATGGTGACACATACCTTTAATCCCAGCAATCAGAGAGGCAGAGGCAGGTGGATCTCTGTGAGCTCAAGGCCAGCCTGGCCTACCAAGTGAGTCTAGGACAGCCAAGGCTACACAGAGAAACCCCATTTTGGAAAAAAACATAGCATAAAAAATAGAAATACCTACTTGTGGTATAAGGAGTCTGGAAAGATGCAGGTGAGAAGCTGAAATCACTAAGAGTAAAGAGAGACAGAAGGTAAGAACAGAACACATTTTCAGAGAGTGTGTGTGCATATAATAGGCCTGTGGGATAGAAATGTTGATAGCTTCGTTTTTCAAGCCTTGACTTGAGTTCACCTAACCTTAGCCAACTACCACTACATCCAACCTCCAGGCCTTGCCCCTGTCACTCATCCTGTGCCCAAGTGCAGTCTGCAGTGTAGCTTTCAGCCCTCATCAAAGAAGCTTCTTTTTTTTTTCAGTAGAGACCATTATCCTTATATCATTACATAAATGACATAAATCCTTAACTGGCCAAAATACAGGAAACAACTGACTGTGGGGTGCCCAGCCTCAGTTGATATATTTACAACACAATTCTACAACTAAGGCTCAAGGAACATGGTACAAAAGGGGGAAGAAAGATTGTAGGAGATAGAGGACAGCTGCTGTGAGACTGTGTCTTTTATATATGACAGGGAAGCCATACCTGTGACCTCTCTACAACATGGTTGCCTAGTGAAGACATGAACAATGACAACACTAGTTGACATGCCAACACAGACTGGGAAAATCCCATAAGGTCACACCCCTAGATGAAAGCTACAAGCAACTAATGACTACTGAGAGAGAGGAAGAATCAATCTGCCCCAGGGATGAGCCTCCCTAATTGGTTATCCAATACCAAGTGGTCAACCCTAAAGCCATTTATATACAAGCAACACAGTATATTCAGCGTGTTGTGTTTACATATTCATGTATATACAATAGTTAAATAATAGTAGCACATTTTTAAAGGAGGCCGTGGATTTAAGAAGGAATGGGAGTAGGGCACAGGAGGAGTTGGAGAGTAAAGATGGAGGAGGAATGATCTAAATACTGTACGTCTAATCTAAACTTCTCAAAAAAAATTTTTTAAGTCTTCATTTCATAGTCCTAGGGAAATGCTAGGACCTTCTCCACTCTCAGAATACATGCTCCAGTTTCTACCAAAGAAGAGATTTGTGATTCATTTATCTCCCATTCTCAGTTGTATTTTAGGGTGACAGTAGAGTAGCAGAGATCACTGGCACTCATCAATGACATGAACCACCCTTCCTTCTGTCTCCTAAGCACCCTTGATCTTTCTTGGTCTTTGCAGGCATGAAGACTGTTCTGAATCTGGTCCACATGCTTTCAACTTTAGCCTCTTGTGGGCCACTTGGCCATGGCTACTTCCTAAAAGAGGGACCGTTGACAGGACCACCTAAATAGGCAAAGAACATGGTGGCCAGCACACACAGACCCTCAGCCACCTGCCAACTCAATCCCTTGCATTGCTACTATGTAGTCTACCTCAGAAACCTCCTGTTAAGGTGACAGTACAGTTAAAGGGAAAAAGAGAGATAAATTAATAAAATAAATAAATAAATAAATAAATAAATAAATAAATAAATAAATAAATAAACCACAGGTTCAACTCAAACTCCTGAGCAAGAGAAAGATTAATAAATATATAATTCAGAGTAGATACTAGCTGTGACCTGTACAGACAGGACTCTGCTGTCACTTTGGTCTGATTAGCTTGCTCCCTTCTAAGGAAAAAATTATGATCAGTTAAGCGGTGAAGTTGAGTCCCAGAAGTTTATCTGTCAAGAGCCTACTTTACTATTCCACAAAGAGATGAGATTATACGTACTGGGTGGGACAGAGCACTGACCACATTGAACCCAGGTTATCATTTGGTACAGACCCAAAACCATCATCCGTTCACAAATACATACACCGTATACACACACACACACACACACACACACACACAGAGAGAGAGAGAGAGAGAGAGAGAGAGAGAGAGAGAGAGAGAGAGAGAGAGAGAGAGAGAGAGAGAGAGAGAAGGCAGCTCACTCTGGCCTGGACTTTCTAGTCCACCTGAAATGTCACTGATAGGAAGAAGTTGTGGAATGTAGGGGAAAGCAGGATCATAATACAAATCATGGCCCGAGCTGTCATCCTGGTTCTGGTTTCGATGGCTGTGCAGTCTTGAACATGTTACTTCAACACTCTCAACTAGGCTGATCTCTGAAAAAGATAGAAGAGCTTTTGTCCCCAGCCACCCATGAAGGATTTTTGTGGAGATTAAAGTCAAAAGAGGGTGAAAATTCTCAGAAAACTCTGATATTCAGTAGATGCAAAGTGTTCCTTATGACTTTATTGTGGCCACCATGACCATTGCTATCATGGTAATTTCCATCCCTCCATCATCCCACCACCACCACCACCACCACCATCATCACTACCATAATTGCCATTTCATTGCAATCTCCATAGATAGCTACCACCACCAAATAGCATACCAGCTTGATTGTAATGGGTTTCTAGAAGGCACAAGCCATGAACCTAGTAAGGTTCCCTCCTCCATATTACTCAGGGAGGCTTTTAGAGCTTGGACTCAGTGAGCCATTCATTTCTCCAACAAGCGTTCATTGAGCATCTACTGCATTCTAGGTCTCATTCTAGATACTGGAGATAGCCAAACCTCATGGAGCTCACACTGCGTTATAGGAAGGTGTGACAAAAAGTAATCATACATTTGACATACAAATGGGCTATTAGAAGGGTGATAAAGCCAAGGAAAACAAGGCATGGCTTAAAGGCAGGACCCCCAAGAAGAGCAAGTAGACAGATGCCTCTGTGGCTCCTCCAGCCTCTGAAGTCCTCCCACCATCTTGAACTTGCCCACTGTAGGGTTTCTTTTTTGTCTTATCTAACGTTAGTAATAGTTTATTGTATTTGTTAGTTATAAATACATTTACATGTAGCGAGCAAGTATCCACAATTTCATCTTTATTGTTTGAGAATTTCATACGCGACAGTCATGTGTTTTAGTCAAACCCACCTCCTCCAGCTGCTCCCATTCTCCCCCACCACACCATTCCCTCCTAACTTCATATCCCCGCCCCCTTTTCTTACCTCACTGAGTCCCCTTGGTACTGCTGTACTGGAGGACTCCTCTTCACTGTGTTCATCACTGAGAAAGACAGCATTTGGCAAACACAAGTCACTATTTGTTTAAAGGAAGAAAGGATCTGATTAAAGAGAGGCTTAAAAATAAGGCACGGTGAATTGCTCACAATGGAGCCGGGATCTTGGTCCATATGAAGAGTGGAACTGAAATGTTGTAGAGCTGGAACCTGGAGAATAGGCACGGGGCCCCTTCAGCTCCGCCTTGAGCATCTCGGCTGCACTGACCTGCGCTGATGGCGAGGTGGGGTTAGAAGGAAAGATGGAGAGGAGGACTCATCCCGTTTCCAGGGTCACAGGGCTGTCCCCTGGCCTCCAACCCTGGTCATACATGCTTTAGGGGAGCCTGCTACAACCAGCTCTTCATCACACTCACCTGTTGTTCCAATTCACCTATTCTCTCATCAGGTGGTCTCATGTCCTCACCCACTATTTCCTTCATTTTTCACTTACTAAGCACCTTTCATATGTTAGGAAACAAAGTAGACTATAGAGATGCCTATAAAAGGGCCTAAGACAGACAAGGAAGAAAACCTCCATTGATGGATAAGATAATTGCTTTGATAGGTGTCGTTCAAAGTGCCAGGTGAGCACTGAGGGTGGAGAAACTGTATTCCAGGCGACACTGGCATCATCTTCAGGGCTAGAACATTTGGACTCCCCGGTGTCAGCATCCACTTTTGTCCTTTTTGACCCAACATTTCAACTGCGTATTTTCTCACCAGCCTCTCACCAGGCAGTCGTGAAGGGTCTCGCCAGGACAAGCTTGCCTTAATAATCCTGTATCCTTAGCCCACAGCATGAGCTGATGACTCAGAACATGTCGTTCAGTTCCTGTGAATGACATTTGTGCTTGGCCTGGAAAGATGACTCAGTCCAACAGGTGGAAGAGGAAAGAACAAAGTCCCTTGTGCTGAGCTAACAGGACTCACTGTACCTTCATGCCTAGCCCCCACCCCCACCCCACCCCAACAACTATTCAGGGCAAGTGGCAAAAATTGACAGAAGGCTTGAACTTAGAATGACAGAATTGTGAGCTTTTGAAAGAACAGAGAAATAGATTTGGTGGCTTTCTCAGGGCCTGCCCCAGGCAGAGGCACCTGAAATATTTTCAGCGGTGTAGGGGAGCACTGTGTCCCTGTGACCAGCAGTGCTACCAGTCCTGTATTACAGCCAAGCTATGTGGTTCTGGGCCAGTCCTAGGCACAGATACATCGGTAGGTTACTTTGCAGAAGCTTCTGTAAAGGAAGCAAAGGGATCCAGCCCGGAGTGTGAGCTTTGAATTTCAAAAGACATGGGCTTACGCCCAGCACCACCACATCCCAGTTATGAGTTCCTGGCAAAGTCATTTAATCTATTGAGGGTTGTTTCCTCTACCTGTAAACTGCAGAGAGCACTCTTGTCACAGGTCTTTGTAAGGATGGAATGAGACAGTATGCATGTGTATGTCTGGCACTTTTTATTAATAGATGCTCAAGAAATGGGAAAAATTGACCCTGCATCTGCTGTCCCTCTTAGTACCAGAGACATACATGGTAAAAATGGATGCTTTTTTTTTCACAGAAACTAGTGATCCGTCTGCTTTCTCAGTGCTTCCACATAAACTTAGATTAAGTGTCCCGAGATTCTTCAACTCCACAAGTCAGTGCCTTGTTGCACAGCCTTGGCCAGAGCACTGGCCATCTCAGGCCTGTTAGCATAATGAGGGGATCTGATTAGATGGTACTTACATTCAACCCACAATGAGATTTACCCTTCTTTGGTTACAAAAAGATCTGTTTTAAATAGGAAAGGAACTAACACTTTAAAATCAACAGCTTGAAGGTCATTCTAATGCCCTTTCAAATCCTTTCACAACACCTTGGGTCTTACATGCTGGTTGGACATTTAAGCATCATCACCATTTATAACATTACCATTTTATCAATTGAAAAATTGCACTTGGGGG
>OU015746.1:38458126-38471959 GCA_907169655.1 Acomys percivali
CACACACACACACACACACACACACACACACACACACACACACACACACTTGCTCTCTCACTCTTTCTGGCCCCTTCCTCTTCCTTAATATAAGACTTTCCAGTTTCCGGCCTCCCCTCCACCCCAGTTTCCCTACAGGAGAGATGTTGTGTGTGGCTATTTCCTCTGGATTCAAACTTTCCCTTCAGAAAGAGTCTCATTAAGACTCAAAAAGTAAATTAAAATTAAGAAAGGTTCAGGAAGTAAATAAAACTCACAGTCTTAAGAAGTTTCTGAAGTGCATACAACTTGGCTTAATGAGATTAGTTTACTTCACTTAACATGTTTTCCAGCCCCATTCATTTTCTACAGATGATAATTTCCTTCTTCTTTATGGCTGAATAATACCCCATTGTACATGCATACCATACTTTCCTCACCCGTTCATTCATTGATGGATACCTAGGGTGATTCCATAAATTAGATATTATGAATAGTGTCACAAAAGACATGGGTCTCTAATTATAAGATGATAGTTTCCTCCTTTGGGTGTACATCCAGAATTGTAAGAGCTGGATCATACGTTAAGGAATCACCATGACAGTTTCCACAGTAAACTAGTTTGCAGCTAATGCTGCACCTGTTTTCACACCCACATCTACTAGTATTAAGATCCTTTTCCTTTTGCTAATTGCTTGCATTTTGCATCACTGACTTAGGGAGGGTGTGTGTTTGTTATGCAGCACATATAATTACAAACTGCAAGAATACAAACAGAAAAAAAAAACACACAACAAAACAAAACAGAGAAGGAGGACATAGGCGTGCCCCAGTCTTCCATTGGGGGTATTGTGATATATTCCTTCAAGACCTCTCACCAGATCTTCTGCTGACAGACTTAATGGATAGCTAGGTATCTTGGTCCTGGGGGAGCCATCATTAACTGCCTGGTCAGCTTCATTCATGAGAGCTAGCATGAAAGCTTCTTCATGTTGCCTTTCTCTGCTGGCATATTGACAGAAAGCCCGTCTTGCAATTTTTCCACATGTGATGGAATTCCTCTTGGCACCTAGAATTCACTCTTAGAATGCTGGCGACCTCCCTCTGGTATTGATTAGTAAATCATTCCACATCTATTCTCTTCTTCCAGCATGCACGTGGAGACGCCCCAGCCTGCTTTGCAGCTGGCAGCAGCTAATTCTAGCCATGAGCTCTGAGCAGAGGCACTCATCGTCCCACATTTGCAGGGCAGTTAAGGGTGGGAGTGAATTCCTCAGGAACTCCATTCCCTGACACTGAGGTTCCCTTAGGGGCAACAAATTGAGATGGATGGATTACGTGATGGAAGTGACCTGGACTGCTGAATTACTGCACAGCCTCCCTCGCCTGGACTTTGCTCAAGGAAATAACTAACATTTTCCAGGTTACATTCCTCACCTATAAGGTTTTACCACAGCAAAACTTAGCGTATACTGACTAAAAGGCCCCTGAACCTGCTGCACTAATTTATCATCAAAGGAGGAAGGAAACCTGATACTATATGTCTAGAAATGTTGCCAAGGCAATCCCTGGTGATTAAGTGGGAACTTCTGATAAAGTCTATACCCTTAAGAAAAGGAATGTCCACCGTATGTATGTATAGGTGAGGAGGGAGGTGAGAGGACATCTGATGGGAGGAACTAGTCAGGTGGAAGGTCCTGTCCATCTTACTAATTGCTTCTTGCTGCTGGGGCACCATTCTCCAAGAGAAACTTCTCCACTTTGCTGAAAACCCTGTGTCATCACTCCTGGACTCAGCATCACACTTACTGAGTAGCTTTAAGCAATAGACTATTTATTAGCTAAGTGTGGTAACCCAACACTGTGTTCCTAATGCTTGAGAAGTTGAGGCAGGAGAATTGTTATAAGCTCAAGTCCAGCCTAATCTATACATTGAGTTCAGGGGGATCCAGGCCTATATATAGGCAGATCCTGTCTCAAAAAACAATGAACAAACTAACTAAAAAGGAATGGCTCTTCACGGTCTCAGAGTTTAGGCATCACAAAGACCGAGTCAGTTATCAACAGAACCATACTGTTGTCTCTGGAGGTCCTTCTAGAACTCTGTCCCTCGTCTGCCTCTCCTTCTCTAATGACCTAACTCACAATCACATGCATCCAACCTCAGCCTCAGTGATCATTTACCTTTCCTTCTGTTAAATACCTAACTGCGCTGTCTCCTGTTTTTCTTTAGGAAAACCATTGAGGATCTACTCCTTACCAAACTCCAAGTATACAATGCAACTAGAGTTGCATTGTTGTGTGGCCTCCCTCTTATAGGGACAGCTGTGATTATTGGGCCCACTGGGCTATCTCAAGATGACAGTCCCATCTCTGTGTCCTTCAGTTAATCACATCTGCAGTTTGAGGCAACGCTTGCAGATGGAGTCAGTTAGTGGTTGGTTTCTCTTGTTGGGTATTAGAGAGAAAGTAGAGAGGGAAACGGACTTACAACTGTTTAGCTGACACCCTCATACCAAGTCTGATACAAGAATAAAGAAACAACAAAGACACGGTGCCTATCGAATAGTTAAATGTGGCATGAGATATACACAATAGCTGGCCAAGTTAGAGTGGGTGTCATTGTTTCTATGAGCGAGTAGGGAAGTTCAACCTATTAACCTATCCATGCCCAGGTAGGGGTAGACGCCCCCTACCTACTCAGTGATATGCCTTGTTATTCTTGGAGCCTCGGCAGTCTTCCTTGTGGCCTCTCTCCAGCCACAAACTTCTCTCTTTCTGTAGCTGGTAGCTCTGCCCTTGTGGAATTTCCTTTCTCAGCGTCCTCAGGCAATCTTCCTTACCAAAACTTCCCAGCATTGCAAAACTTTTGACTCCAGCAAAAGTGAGACTAATGAACTCACTGCATTACACAGCTGTCTCTGCTAGTAATGAAATCCTTTTATTACAAGGGATTAGTTTAAAATATGTTATTAAACAGATCAGAGGGAGCAATGGCGGCAGAAGTCGTTAAAATGCAAAGCGTGTAAGAGAGCAGTTTCCCCCTGAAAGAAAGGGAAGAGGAAAGTTGGGATTGGAATAATTTGGTTTGGGAGGAAAGAGATAGTGGCTGGCCCCGAGGCATGATGGGTTGTAGATGCTGTGATGCTGGCGCTTACCTTGGAGAAGGCGTGGGTACTGGAAAGAACAGCTCTTAGGATAAACCCAGAGGGCGGTGCTTAGAGGCTGCTAAGGGAGTGGTGCAGGTGTCAGGAAACACTTACCAGTGGCTAAGAGATGTGTTAACCCTCTGTCACCATTCCACCCCACTCTTCCCTTGCACGTTCTACTCAACCCTCACAAGTGATGAAAGAGGTCTGGTGAGCACCCCGAAGTTTGCAGAAAAAGACTGAGTTTCAGAGAGGTTAATGTCTTATTAAGTTCATACTAGTAACAGGTAGACGTGGGATTTGAGTTTGAAATCCTGCTTGCCTGACATCGTGACTTTTACCAGCCTTCATTACCCTACTGTGGAAGAGGGGCTTAGTGGCGAAGATATAAGACGCAGAAGGCCCTTATATTTCTGGGACTGGAAATATAAAAACCTCTTGCTTTGAAATGCCTACAATCCAGTCATCAGAAGCAGTGAGATAACCAGCTGAGGGCCTCAGGCTCAACACACTAGGCGTTGGGACTGGTGTGGGCATGCCCAGGAGACTGGATCTATTTGAAGCTAAAGTGAGAAGCCTAAGAAAAAGGATTCTTCACAACCCTGAGCAAAGGGAGGACTGCGGGAGCCATTCTCTCCCCAAGGTCAATGATCCATCCTTGGTAGGACAGGTACAACACAGGTTACACTTGTAATAATCCATGCTTGCAGTTCATTCTCCATTCTCTGGCCCCTCCTCTGGGCTGGTAGACCCTGGGGAAACTCAGTTATTACAGGAACAGGAGAGCACGAACAGTTTTGGAAGTGTCGCCTCTCAAAGGTGGATGGCACCTGAAAGTTGAGCGCTTCCTCCAACATCGCTGACAAATAGAACAAATAATCTGGAGCTCCCCAGCACCACGGGGCAACACATTTCCCCTGTGAGCAGCGCTGACTTATTGGAACGTTCTTTCATATATAGGACAGAGCTATGCCTGGTTGACAGTTTCACCAATTAATATTAATTCTGTCCATTAGCCTTACAAAATCATTCTTCAATGTGACAGATCTTGGATGCTTGGAAAGGGAGATTACCTTTTTTTCTTGATCCCCATTTCCTTCTCTCTTTAAAAAATATTTTTTAGATGGCCCTGTGTCTCTCAGGATGGCCATGAACTACCTGTGTAGCCAAGTGTAACCTTGAACTTTAATCCTCCTGCCTCTACTAACTGACTGCTTGGATTGCAGGTGTGTAGCACCACATCTAGCTTATGAGGTGCCAGGACATCATGCATGCTAGGCAAGCACCCTATCAACTGAGCTACATCCTCCAGCCTCCAGAGCTCCTACTCTTTTTTTTTTATTTTAAATTAATTTTTAGTTTTTTGAGATTGTGAATATTATTTTCCTCTTCCTTTTCCTACCTCCAAACCTTCCCATGTATGCTTTCTTGCTCTTCTTCAAATTCACAGCTTCTTTTTCATTATTTTTTATTTTACAGACACATACACACACACACACACACAGAGAGAGAGAGAGAGAGAGAGAGAGAGAGAGAGAGACAGACAGACAGACAAACAGACAGACAGACAGACAGACAGACAGACACAAAATCACAGCCTGCTCAATCTATATAGCGTTCCTTGTGTATATGTGTGTTGTCAAGGCTGCTGATTTAATATTGGATAGATAGTTGGTGTGCTCTTCCCTGGGGAAGATTATTTCTCCTACTCTCATCCCTTAGTTACCTATCGGGCTGTGTAGAATTGAAGACTCGTGCGGTTTCCGCCATCTACATTAGTATGTTTATTGGTGTCACCACTGCCTCAGTGCATGTTTAGGCAGTCATTTGGGTGAGAGTTTATGCATATAGCTTCCGACATTTCTAGGAGATGTATCTTGCAGAGAGCTTCCTGTTCCTCTGACTTTTACAATCTTTCTACCCTTCTCTTATGCAGTGACCCCCGAGCCTTAGGTACAACAGTTGTGCTATACATCAGCAGTTGGGACTGGGCTTCACAACTCTGCATTTTTATCGGTTCCGTTTTTTCTGTAGTGGCTCTAGTTAACTGCAAAAGTAAGTTTTCTTGATGAAGAATGAGGATTACACTTACCTATGGGTAGAAAAATATTCATAATGTAGGTGGGGATTTTGCTGTTTTAGTAAAGTGGCAGCTTTAGGTTCTCCTCCAAGATCCATGACTTCACTAGCTCTGGTGGATCCTGGGTTTCCAGTACCAGGTCTGATTTCCCCCTTGTTGGGTAGGACTTAAGTCTAATTAGAAAGTTGTTGGTTACAACCTGGATATGCTTACCACTACTTTGCTCGTAGGGTAATTGTGCCCTGCTTGTTGGTTGTTATGTTTCATAGCTGGGTAGGACTGTTGGTTGCTTTCTTCCTTTGGAAGCTTGCCTGGTGCCTGCTGGCACCATGACAGTTAGTCCTCAAATGGTAGTTTTTCAGGTCAGTTCCAGCTCAGGGACCTGTGGACTCTGTGTCCAAAGTGCACGGTGTTGTTAGAGATGGGGCCTGGCATGCTCCTTCCGGGGAAAGGCTCTACTCTTTAGGGTTACTCTGCTGCTGGTTTCTTCAATTTCTGTCCTTTAATATTACATCATTGTCCTTGGGACAGAGACAACTTTAGGGTAAAACATAGTTAAAAGGTAGAACTGAGAATTGAGCACTGTACTTCAGGAGATGACAGCCAAGTCAGGGGGATCCTATAGTCCTCCTCCTGAAGTCTCTACCTTTGACAGGGCACCCTTGGCTTCCACCTAATGGCCATATAACTTTTTGGCTCAAGGCACTCCACATCACAGCCTTTGCCCCACTCTCTTCTGCCAGGTCAGCATGCCCCTTTGTAATTAGTTCCTGGACTAAAATTAATCATTGTTCAATGAGACGACCCTTTGTTATAGCTTACTTTGATCTTGATTCTGTCATCTGACAAAATCATCGTCACTGCCAGTGATGTCATCTGTCAACTTGATGGGTGAATACTCATTGCATTTGTCTGAGTCATGGGCAGAAGGGTTGACTTTGTCAAGACAAGAGCAGAAGCCTGGGATGGGGCCCTGATACTGCCTCGGCCAACTCTGTCTCTGGATATCTAGACTGCAAAACATGAAGAATTACAAACTCACAAAAGGGCAAAGTATGAGTGAAAAGGTCAGTTGACTACTGATTCTCACTATTGAACCAAGGCTTGGGATTGCCAGTTGCTGAGTGATGGTTCCTTGTGTACTCATTTCTTATTACCCAGCAATGAAGGAAGCGCCTGGCACTCACAGGAGGTAGGGGCTACGTGTGCCATTTTCAAGCTGAGATGAAACAAAAATATTTAAGGAATGGTTCTGTGAAGACAAGGTAGGAGGCATGGTTTTCCTATTTTTCTGTGGACATCCTGGGTACAAAGGCAAGGAGAATATGACCCAACCCTCAGTCTGTGCAGAATCTAATGAAACATAAGGATGCACGAGCAAGTTGTGTGCCCCATGAGATAACTGCTCCAAGAGGGATGTTGTGCACAGAAAATTGTGGGCAGTCTTGCACTGGAGAGACTGTCTCTACCAGATGGACTCAAAATCTTTCAGAGAAAACATGAGATTTTGAGCTAGGTCTTGAAGGAGGGATGGGAGTTTGCTAGGGGAGAGACATTCTTGGCACAGGCGGGACACATGAAGCAGAGATGTGACACATATAGGAAGTAGGAAGGAACTGAGAGTGAGCATGCCTGGGACACGAGGCATGGAGACAGCCTATCCTATTCGCCTCAGTGCTTTTCAGGCTCGCGCTGTGTGCTTAATTCTCTGACTACTTCTTGGCGGTGTTCAGATGGAAATGATACAGACCCTGCCTTGGAGAACTACAAGGTAGATAGATCTGCATGAGTTATTTAGCCTCTCTGAAGCTCAGTGTCCTCTGGAAAGCAGAGATGGTGCTCAAAGCTCGTGCTATAGGGCAGTGGCCCTCAACCTTCCCAATGCTGCTACCCTTTAATACAGTACCTCGGGATGGAGGGAGGAACAGGAGGATACAAGTGAGGGGATAACACTTGAGATGTAATCTGAATAAATTAATAAAGAATACAGTACCTCATGCTGTGGTGACCCCCCCAACCATAAAATTACTCTGTTGCTACTTCATCACTGCAGTTTTGCCACTGTTATGAATTGTAATGTAAATATCTGGTATGCAGGAGATCTGATATGCAACTCCCAAAGGCGTCTTGACACCTTGGTTGAGAACCGCTGCTGTAGAGGATTGACGGCAGCGTGTGTAGAATGGCCAGTGCAGCGCGCGACACATCCGCCTGGCAACCCTGTGGCAGAAGCCTTCCTCGATCCATTCAGAGCCGTATAAAAAGCCCTGAGGCTGAGTAACTTAACAACAACAGAAACACAGTGCTTACAATAAAGTCTGGAGGCTTAGAAGTGCAAGATCAAAATTCCAGAAGACTCCGAGTCTGGAGAGGGATTGCTTGTTGTTGTTTTCTTAAAGATTTGTGTTTCCTCTGCATGTATAGATGTCACAACTTGTGTGTTTGGTGCCCTCCGAGGCCGGAAGAAAGTACCAGGTCATCTGGAACTAGAATTACAGATAGCTGTGAACTGCCATGTGGGTGGTGGGGGATTGAACCCGCGTCCTCTGTAAGCAGGAAGTGCTCTTAACCTCTGAGCCACTTAACCATCTCCAGCCCCAGAGGACACCTTCTTGATAAGTGCTTATATGACACGAGGGCTTCCCTTTAAAGGACACTGTGTCCATTGGTGAGGTGGACGGTCCTGACTTCTACCTGTCAATATTACAGTGAGGATTAGGTTTCAACATGAATTCTGAAGAGAAATGGCCCTGAAGCACAGCAGAGCCCCCTTACTTCCTAATGGCCATTCCCACGGTATAAGGCTAAAGTCCCACAGCTTCATCACTTCAGTGCATCAAAAATGCAGTTTTCACCAGCTTTCTGATAGAGACTTCTCCAACCCAAGCCACTCGACAGGTTCTTTGCGAACGCTCAAATGCTGACTAAAATGTAAGCGGCATCGACTCTTCCGTCACCAGGAACTCTCCCTTTCCTATCTCTTCACCTTCTCTGGGGCAAAAGTTACACATATCCCAGATTCCTTCTCCAGGTTAGGGTTGTCTCTGGAAGGTTCTGGAACAGGAATTAAACCAGTCCACTAATGTTACAGTCCTAGGGGAAAGTCCAGGGTGGAGACAGAATCCAATGGATCGCACAAGAGCAGGACAACATGAAAATTCATGCAAATGTTGCATGCAAATTAAGTGTGAGAGAGATCCAATGAACGTCTGGCATAGGCTCCACAGCGAGGAAATGAGGAGGAGGATTGAGTGCCTGATGTCTTGCATCCATTTGATCAGGGAGAGTGCACAGAGTTTATGTACCTGTGCTTAGGGCATCGCTATACTAGCTGCAGGACTGAAGACAGTTCCTACTTTCATAACATAACCCTGACTCAAATGTTATGGACATTGCTAATGGCCGTTCAGCAAGTATCCAGAGGAACTGGGATTCGACACGGGGCCTGACATCGTCATGACTGTCTAACTTCACCCTGCTACTGTGACAATAACACTCTGGCCTAATCAACTTGGGGAGTAGAGGGTTTATTTGGCTTACACTTCCAGGTCACAGTCCATCACTGAGAGAAGTCCGAGCAAGGATTTAAGCAGTAACTTGGAACAGAAACCATCAAAGAACGCTACTTGCTGCCTTATCCTTTGGCTTGCTCGCTAGCTTCCTCTCTTACGTAGCCTAGAACCACCTGCCTAGGCATGGCGCTGCCCACAGTGGGCTGATATTTCCTTCATCAATGAATTATCAAGACAGTCCTCTGCAGACATTTCACAGGCCAATCTGATCTGGACAATTCCCACCTTGAGGCACTCCCTTCAGACAGTAAAAGCTTATGTTTAGGCTGCGTCAAGTAGACAAAGCTACTCAGGGCAGTGACTTACACTTTTATGTCCTTTTGGTCATGACACTAGCTACAGTGTTTGAATATCTACCAAGGAGAGAAACTACAACCAGCAATTTCTATAATTTATCTGTTACCTAGAACAAATTCCTGGCTAAGTGTTACCATCACTGGTCCAATTTTACAGCCCAGAATTCCAATGCCCTCTACCCCAGAATTACATCCCAGAAGCCCCAGAATCGAATGACAGTTGTGACCGTCTGGTTCCAGGCCAGTTTTTGCCTCCTTTTCCAGGATCAGCAGACCCAAGAGTTGGGAATCAAATGCTAACAGAAAGTCCAGCCTGCACTGAGGAAGCTGTAACTGAGCAGGCCTGAAACCGCAGGGAGCCAGAGCAGCTGCTTCCTGCTGTAAAAGACAGAGGTGACAGCAGCTGAGTCAAGCAAGGGTCCCATCTACCACGTCTCTGGTGCCATCACCCTGGGGCAGATGTGTCTAGGCCTCCTCCAAAACATCAGCTCTCCTTTGGGTTGGTGAAAAAACACTCCTGTCAACAATTCCTGTAAGAAACACAGTAGGTTTTGGTTTCAGAGCTAATAAATCGGGTCTGAACAAGTCTTGTGACTGCAAGAGATGAGCGAGAATACTTTAGTTTTTTCTCTGTGGACAAAGAAAGCACAGCTACCTGCCAAGTGTTACAAGCTCCCTGCTGGGAAAAGCCACGGGTCTTCTTCTAGCCAGAACCCTGCTATCTCGAACATGGCTCTCCCTTTTTTTCAAGCCCTCCAAGAGCCTACCTCTGCTCATTTTTCCCCTCACTGAAGAAATTTTAGACAAGTGTGCATCGAGAGTGCATGGCGGACAGGTCATCTGGAGGTGGAGGAGGGTGTTCGCTAGCCCCAGTGGCACTCCATCTATTTGTCTTATAAAAGGCACTGGATCTTTCAGAGGCCAAGGGGACAGCCGTGTCTGGCAATCTGTGGAACAGTAGCAATTATGAGACACTTGGGGAGGACCCCTTCACCTTTAAAAACTGCAGGCGCAGATTAGTCTCCCGGAGTGCAGGGACTCCTGGGGACATATTTACTGGTTCTCAGTCAGGGGGAAAGGAGCCAGCCTCCCAGACTGAGACTGAACCATCCAAGGCTACAAAAAAGACATGGCTTTGCAGAGCTGATGACCACTTTCCAGTGTTGGGTGCCTGCCATGAAAGGGGTTTAAAACTGATGCCTTGCCTTTGCTCATGGAGGAGAGAGCCCACGTAGCTTCAACAGCGTCTGGGCAGAGCCGGGTCTCTGTCACAGCCGATAGTGTATTGGGAGGTGGATATCATCTGCTGCTTCCATTGGTGGGTAAGATGAAGGCACCATCACTAACAACCTTGAAGATGGGACGTAAAAAGCCACTCTTAAAGTGCCTCATGTTGACCAGGCAGTTCATCAATACTTATGGCATCACTGTCGTCATCAAACCCGAACCAAGAATAAATAACTAATTCAGGTTCCTGTGGCAAAGAGAAGACGTTCACAGGGTGCATAAGCTCGGATGGGCCTCCTTCAGACCCACCTCTAGCTTAAGACCTACTCAGTTCCCTCCTCACTCTATTAAACATGCCTGGAGCTGATGTGTGGCCCACAGCTGTGGGGTATAGAGCACTCTATGGTCCCCTGCACTGCTTCTCGAAAGAGAAGAGAATGGATCTCATAGGTTTCAGCTTGTAGGCCATGCCCAGGGAGCAACAGAGGAGCAGGGGGAGAAGCCAAATAATGCGAATTCTAAATAAAGTTTTATCAGATGCCCCCGGGGCTCTGAGAGCATCCTCGGTAATGTCTAAACCTTAAAATGTTACAGGCTCTAGGAGTTTTTCCTATAGGATCTGGGAGTCTGGGAGCTCTATTGTGGATGAAAACCAAACAGTGCTCTCATCTCTGACAGTGCACAGAAGGCACTGATGGGGGATGCCTCACGCCCTTGGTCAGCGCTCTACTTACTAAATGTAACTGAACCTCGCAATCTTCTGGTTGCACAAATGCCATCGACTCCATATCACACATGAGAAAAAACAAGGCCTAGCAGGATTGAGTAATTTGTTTGCTCACCGATTAAGTGACAGAGCCAAGGCTGCTAACCCCAAGTGTGGTTAGCCAAACAAGTCCCACCATGTCACCTCCTTAAACCATTGCTGCCGTCACTAATGGCAACACCAGTGAGGACTCTGATCTGGTCACAGTGACTCAGGGCTTTGCACACATTGTCTCACGTAATGTGTAATAGCCCTTGGATGTTAATATATATATAGGGATGTTTCAGATACAATATTTCCTTACTTATCACTTAATCATGATATCTACCCTGGGCGGGGGAAACAAAAATGAGGCCCGTACACCAGGTTTAATGGTGCACACACTTGTCATCCCAGCACTTAGGAGAATGACACAGGAGACTCTCCAGTTCAAGGCCAACTTGGGCTACATACTGAGTTCTAAGGCAGCCTGAGACCATATCTCAAAAATAAAATGATCTATTCTGCCAATTCCACATGCCCAACAATTCCTCTACGTTCTGTTCCTTAACCTGCTCTTCCCACCCAAGTCCAAATGAGGTCATTGTCATTTCTTACATGGGAAATATAAGGTCCCCAAGATGGAGTGGTTACCCAGTCCCTGGGGAAGTGAAGCACCCGCTGATAAGAATCTCTAAGCCTTAGCCTTTGTCTGAGCCTCTCTACCTTCTGCCAGTTCATTCCTAGTCCCTCAATGAAACATCACTCCTCAAACCAAAGCCTGTTCATAATCTAATCTGATAGCTGCGATGTCAGTGTGACTGACCTGCCCTACCCCACCCAAGAAAAGCTTTACTGGTGTGTTTGGGGGAGCCAGAATGTAACAAGGGGAAGAGTCTGAACCTGCCACAGTGGAGCCAGGAGGAGGAAGAGCAAGGCAGAGGAGCTAGCCCACTCACCTGGGCTACAGAGAAGGTCATCATTCACTCTGGGGACAGCAGCTGCCAGCTCTGAGCCATCTGAGTAGCCTCCTCGATCAGAGTCCAGTCTGTCTAAAAATTCACTGAGTAGCAAAGGGCTTCTCTTAACGCTGCTGCTACCCATGTGTCTTGGGCAGACTCGATGGCCACAACCTTCAGTAGTTTTGAGGCAGCCAAGAATAGGGATTGGTTTAGTATTGTGGGACTCTACCTGCTTTGGCTTGTGCCCCCTCTTCAAACAAGGTACTTAGCCACCTCCACCCCTCCCCCTGACCCTCAGCTGTACTGAGATACACTTCTCCCTGAACAATCATATACACTTCTCTGCTCATAGCAGCAACCAAATTCAGACCACTCCTGTTCACCTATATTTCCAATGTATTTGGGGGCAAAAAAAAATTAAAAGGCCACTCTGTCCTCAACTTATCTGGGGTGCATGCTCCTCACATGCATGTGTCCTCAAGTAAATTTTTAGAGAGAATCTCCTATTGACCATAGTATGCCAATGAGTAATTGGACATGCACCCGATTAAATCAGATGCAGTGCAGGATGGGATATGTACAGTGGATAAATGATATTATGACATATCAATCAAAATAGAGAGCCACCGAAGCTGCTACACCCTGTAGCAGCCAAAACCGCTTCTTTTGAACCTCATAAAAGACAAATCCAAAGTGTAACTGGGACCCTTGAGTACTCTCAGTCATATGGGTCACTGTCAATCTTGACAGTGTATTCCTTTAATCTGTACCATCATTCACCCTGAATATAGTTTTGTCGCTACTTTTATGAATCTGTATGAGCCCTTATTTTCCACTCTTTGGATAAGAGGCCAAGTACTTGGAAGCAATCAACCCAAACCCTTACAGTGGAGATCAGGATGTGGGAAACATCCAGAAATCCTACCTGCCCATGATGGCATTGCAGCCGTCTCTGCTGAGTCTACTGTCATTCAAACTTGAGATAAAAGAGGAGAAAACCAAACCACAGGGGGAAAATGCCTTCCCCAAAGTCCCATGACTACAACGATTTTGCTTCAGACCTGCTGGTTCCAAACTCTCTCCACCTTGCTGAGGAAGGGAGAGTGATGGCCAGGACCATCTTATACCCCTTGGAGACACCTGGCCCTGGCTCTGAATAGGTGAGAGGGGAGCTGTTCTCCAGGGTGTTGTCCATTAACTGTTGATCCGGTGCTGCTCAGAGCCCCGCAGAATACCACCAGCTCCTAATCTTGTAGTTTGAGAAAACAGCATCAAACAACATAGCTTCTAAGATAGCAGTAGCAATCGTGCCTGCTACCTAGGATAGTTTTTATACTAATGAGGGCAGGTTTAGGATTTTGTTTATATTTAATGTGTATGAATGTTTGTCTACATGTATGTATGTGCCCCATAGGTCTGGCTTTCTGGAGAAGTTTGAATAAATTAATTTTATGGGATGTCTGAAGAGCAGCCAGTACTGGGTGAGTCCTTACAGCATGCCCACTGGGAGAGCAGCCTTCCATGCAAAGTTTTTGAATGACATATAATTTAACTCATTTCTCTTTTGGTTGTATTTTTCCTTATACTTTTATCATTAACAATACTATATTTTAAATGCTTGAATTAATTAATTTTATGAATTCTTTCTGAAAATCTGAGTCTGGAAAGGTAAGGACTTTTCAGTTTTCACCATTCCTCTGCTCACAAAGCTTATAACTATGACCTCACTCAGACAAAGCAATTTTTGTCTTGTTTTAGCAACTTGATTACACTGTATGGATATCTACTTTTCATTGTGTTTCTTCTTTATGAAATTTGATAAA
>OU015746.1:38478002-38501830 GCA_907169655.1 Acomys percivali
TGTGTGTGTGTGTGTGTGTGTGTGTGTGTGTGTGTGTGTGTGTGTGTGTGTGTGTGTGTTGTAAATATGTGTGCTTGCGTAGCAAGAACACACACACACAACACACACACATGGCCTAGCCCAATGTGTGCTCTGGATCTCTCTCACTACCTCCATACCTCCTCTGCTTTTTTTCTTCAGCTATGCTCCAGAAAAGATCCCAGTGGGGACTCAAAAACAACTATTTCCTGAATATGGATTTTCCAGTGCCAATCATAGCATCTGTTCTGCACTTCCTAGACCATGGGAGGACATGCCCCCTCACACTCCCCTTTCATCCTGGCTCCCTCCGTCTTGGCTCTAGGCCTGTGAGAGACTGGCTTGCCTTGGCTTTGTTGCTGATTTGATAGTGCTGGGGACTGAACCCAGGGCCTCTTGCCTGTCCATCCCCAGCCCTGATTTGCCTTGGTTTTGACTGCAAAAGAAACAGGTCCCTCTTCTCCAGCCCCCACCAGATGGATTGCCATCCTCAAGGATGGACTTGTGCTTGCATTTTCATCCCACCTTCTGTCGATCTTCTGCATTCAGAATCTACATGTTCCCCCATTTGGGAAAGCAGAGCGTGATGCCTGTGTACCTAACTGCTCATTTCCCCAGGGCTGCTAGGAGGCCCATTGTGTGGTTTTTTTTGTTTGTTTGTTTTTGTTTTTGTTTTTTTTTTTTTCTTCTTTGGACAGAAAAGGCTAGTGTGGAGCCTTCTGGGAATAGGAATGTGTTTAAAATCCCCCTGTTTGCTGCAGTCCACACAGCTTTTGGCTAGATCTCCAGGCACTACGCTTTGGTCTTTTTTGTCCTTTGTAGGTTGGAGGGACTGTGTGTGCCACCAGCCATCCCCAAAGTATAACGTCCTGGGGTTCATGCTTTGCCTCCTTTATCCCAGAGTCTGGAAAATTGTCTCATCCATCTCGCATTTCTCTAGAACCTTGTACGTAGAAAACAAGTCCTCCCTGGGACAGACCCCAACAGAAATCTGATGCATTTTGTTGGACTGTGGCTCATTCAAATGTAAGAGATCATAATCAAATGCCCTGTCCATCTGTAGTGCCTGAACTAGTTACTCTGTACAGTCCTGTGACAAAATACCTGGCAGTTTGACTCACAGTCCATCTAGTTGGGGACATCATAGTAGTCACAGGAGCATGAGGCAGCTGGTCACATTTTGTCTGTGGCCAGAAAGCAGATAGAGTGAATGCCGGTGCTCGGCTCACTTCCTCCTTCTTTAGTTCGGTACAAAACCCATGGAGTGGTACTCTCCACATCCCGGCTTTCTCTTCTCGGTTAACCCTGTCTGGAAATTTCCTCACAGACATGACCAGAAGTTTGTCTCAGAAGTAAATTCTAGTCTCTTTCCAATTGACAGTCTATTTTTCTCACCACAGTACCCAAGCATCCTAGATGTCTTGTGTTAGGAACATGCTCCCAAGATGGATTAGAGAACAGGTGTAAATCGGTAACAACAGCAGCAATAGTAACCATGATTTTATGCAAACAGCATCAGCATCAGTGCTAGGCGACACTAAGCTGGTATGCCGGGTACCAACTAGTAGCTTGCATGAACTTGGGTGAGTGATGTAGTCCTCTGAGTGATGGAGTCTGTCTCCATCTGTAGCAAGAGATGACAATTCATCCACTGAGGGGGCTATAATTAGGAGTGAGTGACACGAGACAAGAGAACCACCCAGCACGCAGTGTGGGATAGGATAAGTGCTCGGTTATAGTGACCTCCTGTGCACTGCGCCATTCTGTCCTCAAAACAGTCCTCAGAGGGGGCAATTCAGGCTGGAGTTGCTCCCATTTACAGCAAAAAGAAAGCTACAGGAGGTAAAGCGGCTTGTCTGCAGCCACGCAGAGCAAACAAGGGAGGACCAAGGACTTGACATTGTCTAATTGCTGCCTCTGGATTCCTTCCAGTTAGGTGATTCAAGCCCCATGATTCACATGCCCTGTGCATCTAGCTCACTGGAAAAGTGGATTTTGGCGTCTCTGGAGAAACAATCAGATTTTAACTCTCATGGGCCTTCCCTGTGGTACAGCTGGCCTTGCTGGGGAAAAGGCATCTGCTGCGGGCTCTAACTCACCATCCTGGAGACCCTCTCTGAGATCTAGAACCCTCAGTTGTGGTGCCAACTACTCTGATTTTTTTTTTTTATCCTTGGCATCTTTTTGCATTTACTCCCATGTCTTTTCTTGCCACGCTGTGCACAAGACGTAGGTCACATGCTCCATTTGAAGGGAAAAGAAAGTTTCCATGTTGTATCTGGATGGCTGTGGGTCTAGGTAAGCACCGCCAAAGAGGATGCCATGTCCCCAAGCTGCCTGAGTCCCTATCAAAAGCCTCTGTGAGGGAAGCTCCTGCTGGGGCTGAGGGTACAGGCAATAAGGATGAAGAGGGTGTGACCTATAGTTTATTTCCCTGGTGCTGTGATAAAATACTCTGAGAAAAAGCAACTTAAAGGAGAAAACGTTTGTTCTAGCTACAGTTCTAAGGTTACACCTCATCGCAGCAGGGAAGGCAGGGTAACCAGAGCTTGGAAGCGGGTCTACCATAAGGTCTTAAATTTAGATCCCAGCACCCACATTGGATGGTTCATAAATGCTTGCGACTCAGCTCCAAGAAATCTGGTACCCTCGGCTCAGGTCTCCCACAGCCACCTGTGTGTGCATACACACGCACGCGCACACACACACACACACACACATACACACACACACACACACACATACACACACACACACACACACACACACACACACAAATAAAATAAATGAAAATAAAAGAAGCAGACTACCCCCTCCCCACTTACTTCCTGGTTCAAGTTGCAATCATTTGCTCCTATATACACTCCACCATATGATACTACCCTTCCCCCTAACAAGAGGCCACTGGATCTTAAGATTTGAGCCTTGTAGACTATAAGATGAATTAACTTGCTTTCCTTAGTAACTTAGCCTGCCTCATATGCCCCTCATACTGATATGAACCCAACTAGGACAGGGTTCAAGAAATTAGATCATGGCTTTCATTTCTTGAAGGCATCATCTCATGCTTCCCTGCAAGAAGAGTATGGGTAGGCATGGTGGCACATGCGCATAGTCCTAGCACTTACAAGATTGGGGGAGATAGATCATGAGTCAAAAGTCAGCCTGGGACTTTCTTAAAAGAAAAGGAATATGAAGAAGAAGGCGGGGAAAGGACATACCCATGGAGCCATCACAAAAGATATGGCGTGCCCCTTGTCTAAGCCTCATCCTGTATTAGCTGCTTTTCTGTTGCTGTGACAAGCACCATGGCCAACAGCAACTGGACAGCATGACCAGCAGCAAGATGGGGAGAGCAGGGTCTGTCCCAGCTTACAGATTCCTACCCAACAAGAACATTAGCCAGGGGAGAGTCTCAAGGCAGAAACCTGGAGGGAGGGACTGAGACCGAGCTACCAAGGAAGGCTGCTTGCTAGTTTGCTCGCTTTGACTTGCTCACCCTGCCTTCTTATACCACGCAGGAGCACTACCCTGGATTGCTTGCAGGCTATCTGATGGCGGCAGCTTCTCAATTATGGCTCCTTCTTCCCAAGTGACTAGTTTGTGTCAAGCTGACAAAAGCTCATCAGCACCCCCTTCTCTCTGGTGCCACCTCGTGATAGAGCATCAGTTTGAGTGAATGCCCGAAGAGTGACACTCCAGTCCTCTCATTGAACAGACGGGAGGTAGAGAGAAGAAGAGAAAAGATTCAAGCACAGACCAAGCGGCTGCTCGCCATGCCCTGTGAGAGAGAAGAAAAGCACGTTCCAGAAGCCGGTCTCTCATGGACACCCTTCTCCCTCAGCCCTGTTGCTATGTCTGTTGTTGGCAATTAGGACAGTCTGTCCATTTCTTGTTGTTCTTCCTAAAGATTCTTCTGAAAATAGAGACCTTGTCAGCAAGGCTGAAGAAAACGGGAAGAAGGTCCTGATTTTGCTGAACCAGAAACAAGGGAGAGTGGTCCTTCTGAGGACAGGCGTGAAGGGGGCAGCGTCAGTCCCCATCATATGGAAGCAATGGCAAGGTGGCGAAGTCAGAAGGCTCTGGCACCTGAGCCCTCTGTCACGAACTTGCCTCAGCTCAGCCCCTTGGGCTGTTTTGTGTTTTGCTTCAGTGAGATTTGCTGATGGTTCAAAAGAGGAACACTTTGTGGGAGAGGTGAAATGCCAGGAGGCCAGGTCTTTTGAGGAATGGGGTTCATCACTCCCAGCGTACCTCAAGAGAGCTCCCCCTGTGCTGTGGGCATGCCACACCCCATTTTCTGTGCCTGTGATTCTGGTCTACTCCCTGCACAACATGCCTGTCAAATAAGGTGTTCCGGGTTGACCTCTGGCCTTCACACATGCTCATGCTCTAACACACACACACACACACACACACACACACACACACACACACACACAAATAGATTTCCCTGAAAGAAACATTTACCTAAGCCCCAGCATGAAGGATCACTCAGAGTCCCATGAAGTCACACAGAGACAGCAGCAAAAGGTCACTCTTTATATTTCATTACCAGACAAAGGTACTAATTTGGCAAGGCCTAGGAAGCACCCTGTAGCTTGATGATGCCAGTGTTTCCCATAGTTCCCAGCATGTGGGGCATGCATAGCATATGCTGGGTTTTATAAGCATGGAGCAGGCTTGGGCTGGAGGACTCTGAAAATGAACACACTTGCCACCCCCGGCGTTTGCCACGCAGAAGACTGTGCTCACTGCCAGCACTTCCTACTGTTCATGAATGGGATGTGCAAGGCCTTCCAGCCCCATTCCATTCATGCCCAGTGCTGATAGAAACACGATAGCTGGACCTCCAAAGTCATGTTCCCTTTCTTAAATTGTAGCTCATTTATTCACTTCAAAATCGAAGACACGGAGTCCCTGCCCACAAGGAATGCAGGCTCCCGGTAGGGAAGCAATCAAATCAAGAAACATTTTAGTGGGTGTTCCGAGAGAACACCCAAAGCTTTAGGAATGTAAGGAAAGAATCCTGGGAAGTGATAAGATGGCTCAGCCAGTAAAGAACTTGCTATGCCATCATGCAAACTAAGATGGGTCCCTAGAAACGGCACTGAAAGATGGAGCACAGGGGTGCACATTTGCATTCCAAGTCCCATGGAAGTGGAGAGAGGAGGCCAGCCATGCCAGGCGAAGCAGTGGGTTCCAGGTTGACCTCTGGCCTTTACACATGCTCGTGCTAGCGCGTGCACGCCCTTGCACTAGCAAAGCACACACACACACACACACACACACACACATGTACATATATGCATGCACACATACAAAGGAGGAGGAGGAGGAGAAGAAGGCTTCCTGGAGGAGGTGACAGCTGAGCTGAGTTTTGAGTCATGAGTAGGAGAAGACCAGAAGGACATGAAAAATAAGGGAAATGTAGCTCGGGTGTGGACCAAGTGATTGGAGATCACGGTGCCTCCCATAGCCTAGCATAGCTTTAAAGAAAGGAGAGCTTGTGAAGCAGCCACTAAAGTCCCCTCAAAGTCAATGGCAGGGCTCTACTGCTGATGTCTGGTGTCTCCATATCATAAACAGGAAGGCCAGCCTCTGCTGTGAGACTGTCCTCTCCAGCCTGCTCACTGACCCTGACCTCAGCCATCCCTCCCACCCCACAACCCACCTTGACTAACCATCCTGAGCTTGACCTGTGGCATCTGCCCACTCCTCCTGGCTCATCGAGACAGTTCCTGGAGAGAAATAAAACCAAAAAAAAAAAAAAAAAAAAAAAGGTGTTAGTGGGTAAGGCTTAGTGGAAGGTAGTTTTTGGTCCCTCTTAAGAGTGTTGTTCTGCCTGTATTCTTGCTATTCGTCTGTAATTAAAATTTAAATGAGAAGTATGAGGCTTTTTAGAAGTCAGTAACCCGCAACCTGTCATTACAGCAATTCAGAGCTAAAACGTCACTTTCCCGGGAACCAAGGCTCTGCAGAGGATCTTCTGACACTCGGGCCACCAGGCATCAAGGAATGACCTCTTGGAAAGAGGAGCTGGAAGCCTGGCAAGCCCAGTGGGTAACAGAGCCTCATGACTTGAACTTGGAATCATTTTTCAACAGCTTCTCAGCAATAATGATCTAATGGACATCCAATATTCAATACTTGTTATTCAGGCAGTCAACAGCTATTACCTGGGTACCTCCTCCATGTCTGATCCCACAGGGGACACTTGGGAGCTGTCTTCATCCATTTCTGGTGCTGTAATAGAATGCTTGAGAATGGTTTTGTATAAAGGGAGGAAAATTTATCCGCTTCTGGTTCTGGAAGTTGGAAAGTTCAAGAACTCAGCACCAGCAATCTGCTCGGTTTCTGGAGTTTCTGTGCTGCATAAGGTCATGAGAGGAGCAAGTGTGGACATGCAGAAGAGAGCCAACACTGAGGGAGGTCTCACTTTACAGAACTGGTGTCCTCATAGGACCTAACTAGCCCAGTCCCATAAGAACCCCATGGATTCCTCCCCAAAGCCTGCTCATCTCTTACATGCCCCAGCACCTCTCAGCACTGTCCCACTGGGGACTGTGCGTGTTTCAGCCTGAGCCACACAGGGGATCAACCATAGCCAAACTATGTAACAGCCAAAGGAAAACAATACCCAAGTTGAGGAGCTTACGTCCCAACAACACAGGCAGGCAGTGAGCACGAAGTTACGGCAGGAAAACAACTCTAACAGGGACCAGAGCCTGTGCTGAGACTAGGTGAGATCTGGCTCAGTGTTGAGGAAGTATTTGAGTAGACTAAGAATGGTAGAATAAGGTAGGGAAAGTAGGGAGGAAGGAAAGTTCTGGAAAAGGGAAATTTCTTCGATATTTATCAAGATGGTGACTCCCAAGTTGGTTGGAGAAACTCTGTGACCACAGATATCTGTGGAAGTGGAGGTGTGTTACTCAGGTTTAACTGTCAAATTGGCATAGCCTAAAGTCACCTGACAAAGGACTTCCAATGGAAGGGGTGCCCAGATCACACTGGACGTGCAGAGGGAGGACTGTCTTAATTACTAGTTGATATATGAGGGATCAGCCAACTGTGGCAACACTACCCCCTAGGCAGATGACCAGCCCTGGGGTTTTCTAAGAATAGTAGCTAAGCATGAGTTCCTGAGCAAACCAGCCAGCAATATTTCCCTACAGCCTCTGCTTCAAGTATCTGCTTAAGTTCCAGCGCTGACTTTCCTCAATAATGGACTTCGACCTAAAAGTGTAAGCCAAGTAAATTCTTTCCTTCCTGAGTTGCTTTTGGTCAGGTTGTTAATCACAACCGCAGAAACCAGACTAAAAAAAGGGACGGATGATGATTAAAGGTGTTGGGGGCTACTGTTTGGGTAAAGGGCCTAATATCCTCTCTGAAGGGCTTGGCAGTAGCCCTGGATACCTGTGGCTGAGTTTTGAGCAAGGAAAGGCTAGAGGATTATGTGGCTTTAGGAATATAAACCTAGGCACTTGTCTGGGGATTTAGGATGGCGACGAGGAAGTTATGAGGAGGGATGCGGAGTGACTCAGGCCCTATAATGTAGAGTCCTCACAGTCAAGCCATTGATCAGCTCCTGAAAACCATCATCACTGTTGTAGATACCAGCAGAAACCAGTCAGAGTATAGCATTTGACTTCGGAGTTCTATTCCAGATCTTTTTGAGACATAAACAATGCTATGTCGTTTCTGTAAACATTGCAGGGAAACTTAGATTATGGAGTCTAGAACTTGGCTTAACAGAAAAGGAAACTGAGGCACAGAAAACACAATGACTCACCCAAGATCACTTAGTCTTTCTAGCTTCACCAAAAATGCAAAGTGGCTCAAAGAGAACTGGATCACAAGCCACGATTCCAGCCCTTGGTTCCCTTTAATCACACTGTGATATTCAAAAAAGTCACTGTCACTCTCTGACCCTTAGCTTCACCCCACAAGTCAAGTCAAGCAAGAGTACCGGGCTGGAAACATCCATGATTACTTCCGTCTCTGAGATGTGCCTTGTCTTCCATCTAATGAGACAAGAAAGCTGCAAACAAAAGCAGCTTCCCAGACTGTGTGTGTGGCCATTTGCTAAGGGAGCTGACAGCTCGCAGCAGGTGGTGCCAGCCCCAGGTGGCTCCAGAAGGAGAGGGCAGAAGGAGGAAGGGAGTGGCTTTAACATTCTCCCAGCACAGGCTGAGAACTCGGCCAGGGCCCAGATGGGTAGCAATGGCGCAAACCTTCTGACCTGTGCAGAGCCACAGACCACGCAACGGCAGCCACTGCTCCCCTGTTGCCGTGACAACTTTTCTCTGCATCTCACTCATTTCCCCCAACACCCGGCTCCCACACAGCACCATCCAACTGACTTAGGAGCGGAGACCAGATGATAAGGGTGGCGGATGGAGAGGGGGCGACTGGGCAGTTCCGAATGCCAACCTGGGATGTAAAGCCACATGTGTCTATTACGGGACACAGCCTCACAGCAAAGCTGGGAGAGGGGGGCTGGGGAGAGCAGAGAATCTTTACACTGTAAGTCACTCTGACTTCACAGAAAACCAGTTCTCCTTTGCTGTAGCAACCATGTTGAGTTCCCAGCCACCTGTTCTGCAGGAAGTTTGCTGTGTGACCTTGGGCGGGTCATTTAACATCTCCAAACCATAAAATGTAAAGCACACCTAGCAATTCTGTGGGCTCCTCCTGCCTGGTCTGCTGGCTGTGCGTGTGCGGCAGTAGAGACATTCATTGGAGGATGCTCTGCTTGGGAAGTGGAGTCTTTTTAAAGAATAAAGGCTTCTAGCGCTCTCGTATTGCCATATTGTTATGGGGACATTGAAAAGCTGATTTTTCTGGACATCTCTGTCTTTGGAGGAGGGAAAAATGCTTTAGGGGACAATATATTAGGCAGCTGCTGATTTTAAATCAAGAGGAAATAGGAGTTGTGTCTCTCTGAGAGGAGTATGAAAGCCATTAGATGAAGGAGATTTTTCTTCTCACTCTTCAATTTTCACAGAGATAACAGTTTAAGACGTCTATTTGTGTAAGCTGAGGGTTTCCCTAAGCTAGATCTCCAGCCTTCCGGGTGGCGTCAAACCACTTCCTCCTGGCCCACCTGCCTCCTCACCTGTTTGTTCACATGAAGCTGGAGCCAGGGATTAATAGGCAGATGCGTTACAAGAGCCAGTAAAGTTCCTCCATCCCTGGAGGGGCAGGAGAACTCACAGAGGTAGACGAGGACACCACTCCCATTCCTTCATCTTTCCAGCACGCTGTGACTCTGAGGAAGGTGTGGCCAGCACCGGTTCAGAAGTATAGACCCTCCTGCCTTGAGTTAAAGGACCCTCTTTCTGCAGTCCCTACTTTGAGTCACTTTGGATAGTAGACATTTCCTCCAAGATGCGTTCTGTGGACATCACTGCAATCTCCCGGTCCTGCTTTTAAACTGGTGGCAATAAGAGGTGTCTTTCCACTTCTTGCCTTGTGTTTGTTTTTTTTAACTATTTCACTGCCACCACCCCATCTCCACTTCTTAACAGGCTGTGGAAGGACTGTGTGACATTTACAGATAGGTCTGGGGGGGGATGTAGGGGAAGGGGGTGCGGGGAGGGGGGCTGGCGGGGCTTCAAAGTCCTAAGAATTGTATGCAAAACCTGGGTGAATTGGAGTACTTTTTGAGGGGTGGGGCTAGATCATCACATTCACTCCACTCTCCAAGCAGCCAGTGGTTTTTCTACTGCTTTGATAAAAATACTGAAAACAAGGCAGCTTGTAGAAGGAAGAGTTTATTTTGGCTAAGGATCCCAGAAGGAAAGTCCATAATGATGTGAAGGAGCTGGTGGCTGGTGGCAACAAGGGGAGCCATAATGACTGGGGGGGGGCAGTACTGGGCTGGTGGCCGGAAGCAGGAAGCTGAGCGATTACATCTGCAACTACAAGCTCCAAGCAGAGAGAGGAAGCGGGAAGTTTGGCAAGGCTGTGTATGAGCCTTAAAGCCTACCCCCTCGGGGACATTTCCTCCAGCTAAAGCGGCACAGCCCTTCCCAAACAGCACCCCAAACTGGGTACCAAGCATTCAAATGCCAGAGCCTGTCTGCAGAGGGCATCTCTCATGCGAGCCGCCGCAGTTGGGAACTGCCTTGCTGGGCCCCCTGTGTCGTCGTTCTTGCTTCACCTTGTGTCCGCACAGAAGCTGGAATCCAGCCAATATACGCAGGAGGAAAGTGAGCGTGGCCACCACTCCCACCTAGTTCTGCTACATGGGGTATGACATCTGCTGAGTAGCACCAATCCGCACATCCTCTGCCTCAGTAAAACCCATCTAGGAGAGGGCGAGAGAAATAAGGCAGCCAATGGAGGATAACAAAGCCAAGTCAAGGTCAAGGAGATGGCAGGACTCAAGCACATATAGACTTGCTAAGGATGCCAAGTGCACCATGGGAAGTGAAGGGTCAGAGTTGGGAGGAAAGGGGTGGGGTTGCCTTAGTGTGGCCAGAAAGGACTTTAATCTGTCGATCACAAACTGCAGAAGCACTAGGCTGATATTAAGAGCCCTTGACTCAGAAATTGGGAGCCTGGGATCTTTGCTGTAGTCTATTACTTGTCCTCAATCAGTGCGTATGAGCTTGGGCAAGCCTCTCTAAACCTCAGCTGTTTCACTTATAACATGAGTTGTTACCTTGACCTCACGATGCTACTGTCACGATGCTACTGTCACGAGGTTCAGGTGTGATTGGGGGGGGGGGCGGTTACAATAATGAGTTAGATGATGGCCACCAGCAGAGGCAACACTGAAAGATTCCAGCCACTAACAGTCAGCTTCCTTGTTCATTGTTAATATATGTAACTCCTGGGTGTCAACAGAGCTAGCCTGAGGCCGTGGTATGCTACATAATTTGGCTATTACACCCCAAACCTAAACCCCACCTCTCACTCTCAGGACCACGTCGTAAGAGTTGAGACACTCGAGGTTGCCCTTTAATCCATTCTCGCCCGCCCCTAGCCTCTGTCCATGCCACCACGTCTCAACTGCCCCTCCCACTTGTCTCAACCTATGTACCACAAAACCATCCTCCCTTTGTAGCCATCATTTGCTACTTATGGGTTCTTCTTTCTCCCACCCTTCTACATCCCTTTTCTTCTTCCCTTTCAAGCCCCTCAACACTAGATGTGAGAGGAAACGGGGTAGAGAGGAAAGAAAAGAGATCCCCAGCTAAAGTCAGGAGTCGGAAAGGAAGCGACGTTATCATTAGACTACTCTCTGTTGATTAGGAGCTTCTAGCTCCTTGGGAAAATTTGATCTTTGATGTCAAAATATCTAATTTCTCCTCCTCCTCCTCTTCCTCCTCCTCCTCCTCCTCCTTGGTTCTTCTTTGCACACAACTACTAAGCAAACCAACAGCAACCAACAATCAACCAACAACCCACCCCGCCTCTCAGGACCCTAGCATTTTTGCGCCCTCTGAAATGTCCCCAGAATTCCAAATGTCACACAGACACAGAAACTATCTGCAGCTGGGAAAATCACGCCCCCGTCAGAGCACAAGGTAAATCATAGTCAGCTGCTATGAAGCAGTTCCACATAGCCACACCTGGGATGAAAATGAAAACATAATCCTATAGTATTGCTGTGTTTTTGTTTTTGTTTTTGTTTTTGTTTTTGTTTTAAGGAACCAAAAGTCCGAATTTGTCACTACAATCCTTCATCCGTATTTGGCCTTGTAATGTCGCTATTGCTCTGAACCCTTCCACTCATCCTCCACCCAAGGCTGGAGTCCCCTTGTGTACTTCCGTATTTCCCTCATTTCTGCAAGCATCATTGATGGATAGAAAACAAAGACCACATCCTTCTTAAGCTCAGGTGATGGGGGATTTTAAAGTACCCCGGGTTTCCTCGTGAGGTGGTGACTGGGATTACAGAGCCAAAGCACAAAGAACCCTGCATTATGGTCTGAAAATGGGCAAGGTCACCATATTTTTACTTGATCTGGGGCAAAGATGAGACCAAAGTGGTACCTGCACTAGGAAGGTTCCAGAGTGAGCCATGCTATATAAGCACAGAAAATTCTTCTTCCGGTCTCTAGGAGGCAAGTTGCTGGGTAAGACTCCATCTGGCCACAAGAGATAAATATATTTCTGCTCAGGAGAAACAAGCAGCCATAGATCTTCTGTATGGGAGGCAGTTTCCTTTTATTTCAAACCACACCAAATGGAGCCCAACCACTGAGCCAGCGTGAGAAAGGATCCAAGGCAGCATTGTAAAATGACTGAGGCTAAAGGCTTCGTTTACTAAAAGGTGAACAATAAAAGTACTAAAAGTAAGTTAGTGCCATGTGCCTTTTGAAAAGAAAAATAACATGGTAGATAATTAGAAGGGATGCAAAAGGAAAGGTTTTAGGGGCTTGTTGTTGTTGTTGTTGTTGTTGTTGTTGTTGTTGTTGTGGTTGTTGTGGTTGCTGCTGCTGCTGCTGTCCAGAGGTGAGAGGTGGGCTAGGCTAAGACAAGGCCCATCCTCCAAGGAGACAGCTATGAATGTTGTCATTCACACCACAACCATTTATGGAGGCCATGCTGGGGATGAGGTCAAGAGGGTCTGATTTCCCATCATTCCCCATACACCATTTGAATGCTGTCTGGTCATTCCAGCTCTGCTTCGCCATCACCGCCACCATCTCCTGTCATATGGCTATTCTATATGTCCCTCGGCATTTATTTTAAATTGACTTGCTTTTTAAATAGAAATACCAACCTGAGGTTTAGCCGTGTAATCATAGCTTGGAAGCTGCTGGCTGTATTTTTCTTGACTGTGTATTACAATAAATATATAATCGTGGCCGCACAAATGTCTGAGTTTGTACTAGATGAGGTCCACTTGTCTGCAATTAGTGGCACACACATTGCATGCTGGGAAATGCTCTTGCGTGAGAAGGTGTGTCTATTTAGACAAAGCACAGCCTGGTATAGGAGAAAACCCTTCAACTAAAAAGATGAAAGATAGAGATAGGCAAATCCAAAGACTGGGGGAGGGGTGGTCTGCTTTGGGGTTAATAGAGGTTCAGAACCCTATTTTTCAGTCCCATAATCTTAACATGTTCTTCCATTCACTAAGTTACTTTGTGGCTCAAGATGGCTGCCAAGCGTCACCTACCCCATCTATTTTCTGTGAGGCAGCAGGAAGGCAAGAAGAGCAAAGATGCTCAATTAAGTCAGCCCTCTCTGAGGAACTTCCCACACACAGTGTTTGAATGAGTTCTTTTCTTTTTTGGCTGGAACTTTTATCAGACCTCGGTCTATACCCGGCTTCAAGGGAGCAGGGTTTGGAACACAATGAGAATCAAATTTTAGGTAGTTCTTGAATGCTGAGCGTGGCTCCATTTGACCTCCATTTTTGTCTGAACTTGCTATGATTTGGAATTTTTAACTACTCTCAGAAAAAGTAGGTAACTACTACAGCTCTCTTGACATCTGGCTCTTCGTAGATGGGATCCTGCTTTAACCCTCATTGTGCCGACTTAGATGAACTCTCTTGACCTTAAGTCTGGCTCCTAAACCTAGGTAATGTTGTTCCCTCAAAACCCCTTCCAGCCTGTCTATACCCCGACCTTGGTTCAGCCTCTCAGGGATCAATCCCTGTTAGAGTTTCCTGTGTCCCTGGGCAGCCCCTCAGCATCTCCTCAGCAACTCTGGCTGTCTTACCTGCTCTATCACTGGGGCATCAAGGTTCCACATGGCCAAGGTCATGCTGCTGAAAATACATCCTGATCATCTCTATCCAAGATGGATTAGAGCCTGGAGATAGATGGGTAAAGGCTGGAGATAGAGCCCAGGGGTAGATTGTTTGCTTAACACAGCCAAGCCCTGAGCTCAATCCCCCCAGGGCCATAGCACAACAACTCCCTGATGTCTTTTGAGACATTTGTTCCTCTCCAACTGTCACATTGTTCCATGTTTAAAAATTTTTTAAAATGGAGCATTCGCTGGCTGGCTAGATGCACAGCTTTGAACTCAGTCTTTGCTGCTTTCTGGTCTTATAAAGTGAGTCTTCAGTGGACACACTCGTCTCCAAGTGTAAGCACTTCCTGTTGATGCCTTCCACAAACACCCCGTAATTCCACATGGCCTTGTTATCTGGTAATTAGAACTCAGCTAATGTTCAGCCTTTTATTTAATATGAGATCCACTATAAAGGGGGAAGTATAAGTGCCGTCACTCATCTACCAAGGTCTCTTCTGTAACTCCACACTCAACGCTCTGTGTACATCCAATAAACATTTACTAAAAGAATGAAGGAGGGAGATAGAATATCCATTCTCCCAGGTTCGTTTTCCAGAAGAGTCTATGCCCGTAGGTCTTGAGGACAAAGCTTCATATCAACACTCATCAGTCACCCTGCTAACGTGGAGTATGCAGATCCAGAACATGGCTCAGCCCACCTTTCCTATAAAGGGCTGCTGAGAAAATATTTCAGACTTGGGGCCATATGGCTTGTCACAATGATTCGCCTCTTTTACAGGAAGCCAAAAAAGCAGCCAAAGACAATATGAACGAACGAGAATGGCTGTATTCCAGTAAACTTCTCACATGTCAGAAAGTACTGTGCCCTTTTTTGGGGGGGTTTCTTAACCATTCAAAAATGTAAAAATCCGTTCTGCTCACGGACCGTACAGAAACAGGTGGCGAGCCACATTTGGCTGCAGCCCAGAGTTTACTGACCCTCACATCTAAAATCTGTACGGTTGTCAAGCCTCTGTGAGCATAGCAGCTACCTGGGATACTGGCTGAAACAGGTTGCCAGAATCTCTTCCAGCCAGCGTGGGGTAAAGGGAAGGAAGTGGTACTTTTAGGAATCAAGCAATTCTGATGACAGGCAGCCCAAAGCCTTGCTTAGATTTTCAGCAATCCCATGTAGTCATTGGTGTGGCTTGGGCTGACAGACCCACAACCCTCAGTGAGGTAACACAAAGTTCTAGACCAATGTGAAGCTCACAGGTTATTTCTCCACCCCGTGTGTACTCGGACTTCCGAGGTCTCGTGAGTGCCTAGGTTGCCCCGGGAAGTGACATTTCCAGTCCGTACACAGCAGGGAGGTGAGACATGGGAGCAGTGCATAGATGAGCCAGTCTTGGAAGGACTCTATATGGCTCCTGGGAGGACCTGGTGACAACTTGGAGAGCTTGTGGACACACTCTACCTGGGGACTCAGGAAGAAGGTAGGGATATAGATTTGGGTGCCTATGTAGAGGCAGCTACTCCTCCTGGGTCAGGGTAAAGAATCCCCGTAGGCCCTTTGTCATATAAGGTGAGACCTAGCCCTTGAAAAGAACAACTTGGGGTTTCCTCCCAGCTCCATCCCCTCTGAGTCCTTGCCATTGAACTTTAGCTTTCGGAAGGGTCATGGGAGGATAAGACTAGAGTCACCTATGGTCCCCGCCGTCACTACACCGTGTACCGCAGCTGCACAGTCTGTGGACTGAGGGTTTTCACCTTCGGTCACAGGAGTCCATGGAGGCTGAGGGTGACCCGTCTGAATTCACTCCCAAATGGCAGCCTTCAGTGAGCAGCAGCAGCAGCACCAGGGAACTTGCTAGAAATTTAAGTGCTCAAGCCTTGGTGGAGACCCACTGAGCCTGTATCTCTGCACCTAGGGACCCAGCAATAGATTTTTCTCATTTCCCCAGAAGACCCTGATGCCCACTCAAGTTTGAGGATCACTGCTCTGCACTGTCCCTAATGTCCGGCTTGTTGGGAGATAGAGAAGGCTCCTTTCCCTCCCTGCACAATCTGGGCCTCCCTGGAGAATGCCTTGCTGTGACAGCCCGCCTGCAGCAGCGCCAGCGTCACTAAGAAGCCTCAGATCCCTGAGCTGTGCCCAGCCCTCTGATTGCAGTGTTGAAGAGTAATCGCTCATTTCCAAAGACCTAATTACGCAATGAGGCCTTCATGCTCAACAGGGCCCATGGAGTTTCTAAATTGTATATCCAGGTGTTGGCCCTGAGCACAGCAGTTGGAGGCCTCATTTGAATACTGTTAAGACAAGAGGTTAACTCACGCTGTGGCCAAAAGTGCTGCCTGCAGAGGTGGCCTTTCTGGGCCTCTTACCTCCCTAACTGGGTGCAATAGAGCATCTGAATTTCAATGGAGAGCAGCCAGAGTGCCCAGGGCTGCAGACTGTGTTCACATCACCGGGAGTGTGCTGCCCAGCATAGGCGCCTTGCCTCTTTAACATCCCAGATTCTGGAAGTGGCCTGGAGTGGTGAGACCTGAGCCATGGATCTGAAAGCAGCCGCTCTGCTGACCTGGGTGAGATCCCTTGGGCTACTGAGTTTTCTTGAATTTTACTTTTAAAAAGCAATGTTTATTCTTGCTTCATACCTGAAGCCGCAATAGAAAGGACCCACTGACCTAATCCTGTCTTCCAGGAAGGCGTGCTAGGAGGATCTGAGGTTTCCCCAGATTAGGCAGAAAGGATGAACCCCCAGCTGAGGAAGGAAGTCTATCATTTAGCACCTGGCTCAGGGCCTTTCTGGTAATTCCAGACTTGGACTTTAGCAGCAGGATCCAACGAAGTCCTTGGCCTGAATTGATATGCGTGGGCTGAGATTCCCAGGGCCCAGGTCTATCCTGCACCTCATCACAGCCTCCTTCACTACTGATGGGTGTAAGCCTTTCATGGTTCTACATGCTGAGTTTTGGGTTGTTTTATTTTTTATTTTTTTAATGTGCTGGGCTTGTTCCCCATACCTAGCTAACTCTCGTGTGCGTGCGTGTATGTGTGTGTGTGTGTGTGTGTGTGTGTGTGTGTGTGTGTGTGTAGGGTGTGTGTCTCTTGCAAATCTCTTCCCAGGTCTAGACTCATTTCTTCTTCTCCCACATCTCCTCACCTCTGATCTTTCCTAGCTCAGCATTGATTATTCTGCCTCAATTCCCAATTTTCAATTACATAGGAAAGCTCTCAGCAAATGGAACTGTCTGCCTGCTTCATAATTGGTGTTCCATTGGCTGGTAATTAGCGGATAGGCAATAAATGCTAAATGAGTGAATTAATGAATGAACAGTAGGCATTCGGGAACTTTTGAATGAATAAATGAATCTTACTAAGGCTCAGGCTATGATTGGGATAAATTCAATCCAGTTCAGCAAACATTTACAAAACTTCTACTATTTGCCAAATGAAACCAAGATAGACAAAACACGCTCCCTACATTCAAATAATTTATTATCCTAAGAACTGTGCATTTAAGAAATGAAAAGTTATGTCCCAGGAAGCAAAAGGCCAGGACTTTGAAGCCCCTCCCCCTCCTCCAACACCCACCTAA
This sequence comes from Acomys percivali, assembly GCA_907169655.1. Classification (NCBI taxonomy): domain Eukaryota; kingdom Metazoa; phylum Chordata; class Mammalia; order Rodentia; family Muridae; genus Acomys; species Acomys percivali. Next base: position 38,495,327 of record OU015746.1, read on the forward strand.
CCAGTCCTGCTCCGAGAACCGTCTTAGAGAAGCAGAGCAGAGAAGTTGAAGCTCGGCCTCATGGTTGCTCGCTCAGGCAGGCTTCCGTCCCAGACTGCTCTGTGCCTCTCCTATGTCTGTCCACAGGCGTTTGGCTTTATCTGATGCCAAGTGGAACTTATGAATGATGTACACATACCTAAACAAGATGAATGATGCAATGTGTCCAACCAAGATGAAGGAGATGTATCTCTTGCCTGCAGGCTGCTCCCGGGCTGTTACGGGCAACACATGTGTGGCAGCATCTGCTCAGCAGTGATGCGCTGGGCACCTTCTCATGTGTGGAAAGGAAGGCAGGGGGAGAGGACAGTGGCAGATGGCCCCGCGTCTGACAAGGTTGACAAACGGAAGGTAAATGCTGAATGTAGAGTCAGAGTTGCTCAGAAGCAATAGAATCAGGAGGAGGGAGGCCAGCGTTGAGATCAGAGGGGGGGGGTTCCAGTGAGGATTGGGGGAGCCACTTGATCATACTGTAATTACTGAGGCTGAGTTGGGTGCGAGCATTGGTCTAGCTCTTGGAACACATTCAGGACCTTTTAGACCCCAGGATCTCATACTGGGACAGATGTGCCTTTACTACGGCTCTAGAGTGGTGTGCAGGGAGGGGCGAAGGCATGAGCACCCATCAGGGGCAGTATGAGGAATGAGCTGCCTAAAAGTATCCCTAGATGAGAGGGAAAACACCCTGGGAAAGAGAAAGGAAGAAGAAAGATGGGGTTGAACAGGAAAGAGAGAGGACCTGGCAGAGCTGCGAGGGAAAAGGTCTAGGGTGAGGCTGGAGAGGGACAGGTGCTGGAGTCAATAGGCAGAGGCAACAGGACGAGCTCGTTGGATGCTTCCTTTAGGTAGATTTTCTGGCCTGTCAGTCATTGAAAGAGCTGACAAATGCTGACGAAGATGGATAGCCTAGGAGGAAGCACAGACTGCCAGGGGAGACTGCACTTAGGTCTGAGGGAGTGGATTTTGAAGTCACTGCAAGATGCGTAGGCAGAGATGAAGGATGAAAATGCAAATGTACATAATGAGGGAGGCCAGCGAAGTGGAAGAGATAACCAGGGAATAGACGGAGAGGTGATGAGCATAGGACAAAACTCCAGAGGGAAGGACCACACAGGAGACACGAGAGAAAGCATCAGGAGAAAAGGAAGTTTGGGCCTGGCAGAAGGACTTAAGTTTTTTAAAAAATGAACTGTCATCAAGCTTGCACGTGGTCACATGATCTCCCACAATCACACGGGAGGGTAGGTGGCAGGTTGAGGACATTCTCCTCCTGTGTCCTATGGCACTGTTGTTCATGCCTTCCCTCCCTGTTCTGGGTGCAAGAATAAAGAAAAGGAAATCTTCAGAAAAGCTTTTTCAATGCCCTAGAGTCATAATACAGTGTACCAGGCCCCCTGAGATGCTAATGTCCCTGGGAAATGTTATCTGAGAAATAATGTTGCATTATGACCACATTTCTACCGAGGAACACTTCATAATCCCAGGAATAGCCTGCAGGAGCAGGGAGGCACATGGTCTGAGTACAGCCTGGTTAAGAGGGAAGAACACTGCCAAGAGGCAGGGGTTCCCTCTGAGAGAGGCTCCTGTGGAGAAAAGTATACAGCAGGTAGCATCCCATCCCTGGGGCACTCTGTAAACAGGAACAGATGATGGCCAAGCATTAGACCTGTCAGGGAAACACCTCCCCTTGGGGACTAAATGCTTGCAGAAGGGCTCAGTCTGGCTGCCTAAGGAAGGATGGGACCGGTCAAAGGGGGAAACTGAGGACAAGGCAGAGCTGAAGCCTCTGTGCAAACTCTGCAGTGTGGAGCTCCTCTGTGTTATCTTCACCTGCCTGAAATGTGTACTCAAGCTTAGAAGGTTTAAATGCCTTTAGTCACACACAGGTTATGGGTAATGGGACCAGGGTATGAACCCAGAGCTTTCCAACACTGTTTCCCACACAGCAAAGGAAATAGCGCCAGGTCTCAAACCTGCAACAAACAGCTGAGGTGCCTGCTTAACATATCAGAATGGACCTGGCCACCAAGTTCTCCCTGCATCCTTCAGTCCCTACCCATTACAGGGTCCACCCTAACCCCTCCCCTACTTGGAGCTCTCCAGCCCAGGGGGCTGGGCTGCTTTTCCCTATATAATCCAACCATTTTGGTTAGCTGCCCTCTCTGTACCTTTGGGCCTCCTGGCTGCTGGACCTGGTTTCCCTCTTCTCTCCTCTCCCTTCTCCTCACTCTCTCCCCTCATGGCCCAGCTCAGTCCATTCGAGTCCACTCTGGACTCTTCCAGATGTCCTTGACCCTGGCTATGCTCTCCCACATATCTAGGCGCAGCCATATCTTTTTCTTTTTGTTTCTTTTCATTCAAATAGAGTCCCTATTTCAAAACCAAAACCAAAACCAAAAACCAAAAAACAAAAACAAACAAACAAAAAACAAACAAACAAAACAAGCAGAGTAAGAATACAGTGCTCCCCCTAAGAGTAAGGCAGAGCAGCCAGCCATGGGAGAGGAGAGGACACAAGAAGACTCTGTAGGAGACAAAAATGAGACGCAGCAGTTCTGAAGAGTGTCCCCCTATATGGTGAAATGCATGCTTTTATTGTTGTGGGTTTGGGGGCTTTGTTCTGTGTTTGTAGACAGGTGTTATGATACAATCAGATCCTTCATTTGTCTGTGACTCGTGGGCCATTAGCAGTGGCCGAGGTTCCCAGCCGGGGACGTTAGTGACTGGGTGCTGCCCGTGATACCTGCTGCTTTTCGCTTGCTCTCTGTTGGAATGCAAGACTCCTCCATTCAGGCCTGGCTAAGCTTATGGCTTGGCGAGAAGACTGTCATACTCAACACTGACCGGAAACAGCATGTTGTGAAGAAGTCACTAAATGTTTGGAACACAACATTGTCAGCCCTGAGGTAAAGAACCCAAGAAGACACGAGAGAGAAGCCAGGCATAGAGGTACATGCCTAGAACCCCAGCTCTGGGGAGCCCGAGGCAAGAGGATCACGAGACAGAGTCAGCTTTGTCTACATAGCCAGACTCTGCCTGCGCCTTAGTTAGGGTTTCTATTGCTGTGATAAGCACCATGACCAAGAGCTACTTGGGTAGGAAAGGGTTAATTTCATCTCGCAACTGTCAGGTTACTTTTCCCTGGGTTGAGGGACCCACCTAAGGCAAAAACCTGCCAGGTAGGAACTAAAGCAGAGCCCTGGAGGAATGCTGCTTACTTTCCTACACCCCACAGCTTGCTCAGACTGTTCTCTTATGGCTCCCAGGACCACCTGTGTAGGAGGTGGCACCACCCACAGTGGGCTAGACCCTCCCACATCCATCTTCAATTAAGAAAAAAAATGCCCTACAACATTGCCTGCAGGCAATCTGGTTAGAGGCAGTCTCTAAATTGAGTGTAACTCTAACACTGTAGTCAAGTCAACAAAACCGAAAGCAAACAAAATTGCAACAACAATCCCACCAACCAGGGCAGTCTATAAACAACCAAGTAGTAAATGTATACAATAAAATGCTTAATTAGATTTATACTCAACAGAGATGGCTGTTTCCACCCAGAATTTGAGAAATGGATGGCAGTTAGGCAAAAATTCGGCTCAGTTTTCTTAAAACACTCATATACAACAAGTCAGACGAGTTCCCTCTATGAAAATAGAACCATTGATGTTCCGATTCCCAGAACACATTAGCTTAATGGAGAGAATTTTCCCTATATTGAGGGCTATTTTTTTTACATATATAAATTGTTCTTAAACATTGGGTGCCTGTTACCACTCATCTGCTAGTGAGTGCTGTAGATGATATGGAAAACAAAACAAGTGGGAATAAATGTTAATGGAAAAAACAGGAATGTGTCTCCTTCAAAATATTTTATGTGTGATCTTTTTTTGTGTGTGTGTGTGTTGCAGCCACCTATGTGCGTGTAATTCGGCCTTATTCCCTGCTAGAAAACATGTTCCCTCTATGAGCGATGGAATTAAGTATGTCAAGATTTCCTGGTATTTCACCAAGCAAGCAGAGGTCCCCACATGCTCTGCCATCCGGGTCACTTTGAGAGCCGGGGCAGAGAGGTGGGGGTGCATCCTTGACCTGTGCAGCAGAATCATTCTTGTAGAGGTGGAGTCAACAGTCTCACAGTGTAGCATCCGGGTTCTGGGGAAACAGCTCTTTTGGTCTAAGATGCCAGATGAAGGCTAACCTCTAGGTCCACATCCCCGACAGCGCAGGTTGCTCCACAGTCCACAATATCTAGCTCTCTGTCCAGTGCCCTGACTCTTCACAAGACCGTATTTCTCCTCCTTCACAAATCGCCAACTGCCTTTATGAAATTCAAGCCCCGTTCCTGTTCGCTTTGCTCCACACACTTTTTACACCATGTCGGCTATCCATGTTTTAAATGAGATGCTTCTCCGTAATGTCCATATTTCTGGGTTTTCTTTAGCGATCAGAATAGAAGACAACTTTAATTCTTCCTTCTCGTGACAGCAGAGCGCATATTGATCCAGTGCTTTCTGGTCCAAGGTATTCCCTTACCAGACTGTGGGCTCTCCAGTTCTTGTTACTCAAATTGTGGTGCAGACCCGTAACAACAAGATTATCACTTGGAGAAACATCAGAACAGCAATCCCTCAGGCTCTTTCCTAAAGCCAGCTGATCAGAATCTGCACCTGCGCAGGCTCCAGGGTCAGCGGTGGGGTGGGAGGGTTGGGGTGGGATGTTTGTCTATTGGAGACCTAGAGGCCACGCGCACAGTCCCAGCCCTGCCTGCCAATTACTTCTTTCAGGCGGAAGAGTCTGGCAACACCTGAGATTCTGCTCTGGGTCCCTGCCATAGGTCTAGTCCACTCTTGCAAAAGGCAGTAACTGCCTCAGCCCCGCCCCCTTGGCCACCATCTACTCCAAATAAGAGTCCATCTTGAACCCAGCCTTTCCGAAGAGACTATGGTGCCAAATGCCAGCAGGCTTATAGCTCTACCCACTTGGGCTCTCCTCCAAAGCCAAGCCCCGCCCTGCCCCCCAGATGCCTGTCATCACAAAGCCTTGTCCCTCCTCTGTTGCGGGACCTCACTCATTTTTCTAAACCTCCCATCTTCCTATGTTCATTCTGGGACTTACAGTCTATGAGCAGAAAACACGCCGACACCTCCTGCTGTCCCTGAATGTGTCCTCCTGTTGTCGTAACTACAGTCTGTCCCAGACAGCACCTTCACAGGCACAGAGTGAGTACAGGCTTTGTTTCCCCGATTTCCCAGAAGCCGGGCCAGATACAACATAGCTCTTCTCTATGTCCACTCGCCTACTCTTCAAAATGACTGTTTCAACACCTTCTACTGTGTGCTCACACTCCGTCACCCTTCCCTCCCACCCACAACACTCCCATCTTTATACACAACAGCCACAGTCCTCACTGCACACTTGAATGCAATTAGACAGACACTCGGAGACTCCCACAGCTTATGGAAAGCCATCATCTCTGCCTTAGCCACTGTTGTGGTGGATCAAGTGTTCCTGCTCATTTCAGAAGCCACCTTTCTTTGCGCGTCCTGAATCCCATTCATCTCTCGAACCCAGAGAACCTGCCACTACCATTCTGCCTCCTGTGGACCTCCTGTTCCTCCATCTCTCCGGGATCGTTGCCTTGGACAGACAAGCTTGTTCTCAGACCCGCTACCTGCTGCACACTTGGCCGTTTCTCTCTGCAACCGTTGCTCCATTAATTTTTTTTTCTGTTCCTGGTCACAGCAAAGCTTCCTTAAACTAAAACATGTCCCCTAACAGGCCAATGTTTCTGCACCGACTCATCTTCCAAGCCACAGCTGCTGCACTGGTGGCCACCTCTCTCTCCATTCTCACACTGCCGCCTTCCCTGCAGAAGTGGCCACAGTTCAGTCCTCTTTTCCAGGACTTTGGGAAGAGGGTCCCTTACTCTCAGAGTCCAGTCCCAAGTCACTGGCCCCTGTGTCTAGCTCCTTGCAGGTTCTTCCCTTTTTTGCTGAAACTAAATATTTAAGTGCCTTGGGGCTCTGCCTGGGCCCCTTTCTCTTCTTTATCTACGTCCCTCACCCTTAGTAATCTATATGCAAATGTCCTAGATCTATATTTCCAGCCTTAATCACTTCTCGGAGCTCAAGTTGCAAATATGCAATGGCTGACTTGACGTCTCTACTTGGATGTCTAATGGGGATCTCAAACTTGGCATGGTCAGAACAAACCTTTTTTTTTTTTTTTCTTTCCCCAAGACAGGGTTTGTCTATGTAGCCCTGGCTGTCCTGGAATTTACTCTGTAAACCAGTCCAGCCTTGAACTCACCGAGATCCACCTACCTTTGCCTAGCGCTGGGATTAAAGGCATGCCCAATCTGAATAAAACTCACTTTGTTCCTAATTCATGTGCAGGCGCGCGAGCGTGCACTTGCGGGCACACACACACACACACACACACACACACACACACACACACACACAC
>OU015746.1:38501840-38520268 GCA_907169655.1 Acomys percivali
AGGATGTCTGTTATCCATCCCTGGTCTCCACACAAGGATGTCTGTTAAAGATGGGTATCAGACCGTGCCATGTCCCTGCTTAACATTTTCTTTTGTATCAAGAGCAAAGTTTAAATGCAGGGATTGTGACACCCACCACAACTCATTCTTTCCGTCCAGCTCCAGTCATGTCACCCTCCACCCCGACCCTGTCCACTACTTGACTGAATATACTTCTTTTCCTTCTTGAGACCTCTGAGTCATTTCTTCCTTCTCCGTGAGCGTCGCTGTCCTTGTGATCTGGCTGCCTTGCCAAAAGTAGCCAAGGCAACAGGGTTCTGTGCACAGGCTCCTGTAGAAAGTCTCCATTCCTTACTTCCCATCCATGGTTTTCCTATTTGCTGGTCATCACCCATCACTAGACCGTAAAGCACATGTGAACAAGAGGCCTTGCCTTAATCCGCGCCGTGCTTAGCACGGTACCTGGGGGGTCGAGAAGGACTCAGTAGCTGTAGATAGAAACATAAAAGAATATTTTTATAAAACAATGCTAATCTCCAACACTGCAGGGGTGATGTTTAGTCCACTCTGGAGAACAAAGTCTTTTAAAAAAAATTTTTTAACAACCTGCAAGCTTTGCTGTATTTGAATGCAAATGGCCATTTACTAATTACAAATTAGTCTTATCTGTACAAGACAGCCTCCCAGGCAGGACCTCTAGCCGCCAACACTCTGGCTGTCAGGAGTTCAGTGCTTTCTAAATGAGAAAGTTCTTTATGAAGTTTCTTTACATTTTACTTTTTTTTCCCAATGTTATGTCAGTTTGCTGATTCAAACTTCTGTCTTTAATCCTAAGTAAGCAAGGTCTTGCTATGTATCATAGCATGAATGCTTTAGACCAATAATTCATGGTCGTTCATTCATTCATTCCACAAATGTGTTGGCACAAATAAGGTAACGTATAGATGAATGTAGAGAGGAGACATGAGATCTGTCCACAAAGAGAACCATATCTACCAACCAGACTTAAATACATGCATTCTTGAAGTCACCAGTTAATGACATGTTAGTCCTTGTAAGCAGGGCTCAGTGGAGAGAGAGGCCACAGAAAGATATAGTCCTGTCTGTGGAAGCTCTGTGGCCTTTGCTTTAGTCTATCATCTCATTCAGCCCTCATCCCAAACCGAGACCCAGAGAGATTCAACCCGTGACTCAGGTTGTGCAGTGATGATAAAAGGCTTTTAAGTCAGTTGTTCTGGACAGGCCTTTCCCCACTAGCATCTGCCTCCAACAGTTGTATGCCAGGGGTGTATGGTCCCGGACATACCTTTCTGATGCCACTAGCCTACCAGGTCACAGTGACTGACAACATTTTATTTTGGGTAGCTGGGTGCTACTGGCAGGAGCATCCTCTCTGCCCAGCGGTGACATGCCCTGAGGACCACACAGCCAGCTCCTGCTCTTCTCTTCCACCAGCATCTCTTGCTTCATGGAAGGCCCTCCTTTCTCTAGCAACTGGTGCCAAGGCTGATTCAAGTGTTTCGGGGGAAACCCACTCCAGATTGGGCTTGAGGGGTGTGTGGGGGATGGAGACTAAGATGTGACCCCACTCTGGAGGAGCTGACCATCTGGGAGGGACGTTTGAATATATAGCTGGGGAAATTCGACGTCAGCAAAAGCTTTGTTTGTCATCTGAGAGGAGTTCTCACTCTGTAGTTCGGGCTGTCCTAAATTCACTGTGTGGTTCAGGTTGGCCTTAGAACTCCAGGGTAAGCCTTCTGCCTCAGCCTCCCAAATGCTTTGATTAACAGACAGGAGGCACCACACCTGGCTCGATGCCAACAAAGTTTGACACTATGATATACTAATAAGTGCTCCGTGAGACATGGACAAGTCCCATAGGGCATCTACACACATCATGGAGGAACCTGGGGAGTCTTCAAAGAAGAAGCATAAGGTAACCCAATCCCTGAAGAGCAGGGACCATCTGTAAGACTCAGAAAGGCAAAGGACAACTCCCATGTAAGCAGGAAAGTATAGGCAAAGGGACCGTGGCCCCTTAGGAGCCCCAGAGGTTTCGCCACACTTTGTCCACAGAGAAGGGATGGGCCCAAATCTGGATGAGCACATGTGAAGGGGAAGTTGATAGTGAGGAGGATACACTTGCTCCTCCAGAATTGGGCATGGCTGGGCCTACAGGTCATTTTGAGATTGGAGAATGCAGAGCCTGCGCTGAATCTCTCTTGTGCAAAATCCTTACAATCTGAGAAGCCACATCTGAGGGAGAGGAGCTGGCCTGAGTCCCGTCAAATGGGCAGCGTGGGAAGAAACCGAAGCAGCATCTCCTGCATCCAGGGAACCGGCAGGGTGGCTGGAGAGCTAAGACCAGGACACGTGCGACACTCAGTCACGATGGGAGGTAGTCCCGGACAAGCGCCATCTGGAGTGGCTTCTAGGCTGCTAACATAAAAAATAAAATAAAATAAAATAAAATAAAATAAAATAAAATAAAATAAAATAAACCTAAACATCCAGGGAAGTCCAACAGGCTTTTGAAGAAGCTGGTAGACTTAGCCAAGAACTGCAGGATTGGTCTGGAGAGGTCTAGGAAAAGGAGACTGGAACTCTGTTGCTCTGAGGTGCTAAAGTGGGTGCTGTTAGGGAGTATCTCTCACTCCAGGGCCCTTTCTCTCCGCATGGTCTGTACCCAAGCATGTAAGCCCACCCACAAAGTCCTGAGCCATTTGCACAGGAAACACCAGGGCCTTGGGCCCCTCAAGTGTTCGTACACAGTGTTCTGCCTTGACTTAGATTTCTTACTGCTGATCCCTAGCTGGTCTCAGTCTCTCTTTTCCCTCCTCAGACCTGTTGCGGAGAGCTACTTCTCAGTACTGGCCTTGGCCGACCTGTTTGGTCAGGTTATCTAAGGTGGATGAGTTTCTGCTCCCTCTGAACAGCATCTCAGGCTGGTCTAGATCAATTCCTGTAGCCTTGCCCCGCATCACCCTCCTGGCTGTCCCCTTAACCCCTCTGATAGAGTACCCTGGGGTCACCCATCAAAACAGGCTCAACCTGGAACTGATGAGGTGTGAATAGGAGCTGTGGAAGAGATCAGGGCTTTGCTCAAAGGCTCTGCTCTCTGCCATATTCAAAAGAGATCACGTAGAGTCACATCAAGAAGAGTCACCTCCATGGCCCCAAACAGAGCTAGGGCTTTTCTGGTAAAGCACATTGAGCAGAAATGTATGATCGCTCATGGTTATAACGTAGCCTTAACCGGCCCGCAGAGGGCAAGACAGACATTGCATTCCTCTAGGGATGGCCATGCTCTCAGGAGGGAAGCAGGCAGGAGGAGGGGCCCTGACAGTATCAGGACACATGTACATACAAAAACACACATACATCTCTACGCATACATGCAAACACATTCGGGATGCAATAAGCACACAAAGCCGTATAGCTATACAATACAGTCTACATGCAAATGTACCCATCAACATACAGTGCATGTACACACACACACACACACACACACACACACACACACACACACACCTGTCCATGACAGCTACCTTGCACTTCAAATCCCCAGCACAAAGTGAGAATGGCACTAGTGATCTCTTTGCTTCGGAAACTTCCATGTGTGGAACAGCTCCGGGGAGGGCTTCCCCTCTTTCTATACAGTGTGAGTGGTATCATTAAGGCTCTCAAAAGATTTTAAGGTCATCTTGTATTAATGTCACCTGCCACTTGATGGTGGCAGGATTGATCTTTGTTTATTCACAACACATTTTTTTGTGCGAAGCAACATTAAAATGGAATCAAAATATGTGAGGCCCACGTGACTATTCTTGGTGCAGCTTTGCTCCACTTACATTTGCTGCTTATCCAGTGGGTGAGGACCATTCATCACAAGACGGGGCATCTAGAAGTGGGCTTCAGCAGCTAAGGCAACCTTCAACTTAGCTCCCTTGAGCTCTCTCCAGTTTATGCCCAAAACCCACTAAACTCCACCTCTCCTTCTTCTGCTGAACTGTGTACCCACCCACCTTTCAGATAAGAATTAGGCAATTCGATTACATACCTAGGTGCATGGTCAAATACACACCTTCCATTTGGAGGAAGATGGCTAGGCTGGAGCTAAGGTCATCATAACCCAGGTCATACCAGAAACTGTGACTAATTATTGATTGCATCCCTATACCAGGGAAAAGTCACAGTGACCCTGATGGACAAGAGCAACTTGAAAACCCCAGGGCTCGTTAACAACCAGGCTACTTGCTCTTAATCTCAGGCAGACTGGGATCAACCGTCTAAGGAGGCCTTTGCTAGCATGGCTGCACTCAAAGAACTCACAAATCACAAGTCAGCCGCTGCCCCATGAGTCTCCTTCTCCTTGGACTGGCAGGCTGACTAGACAAGCTTTTTATCACTGACTTAAGAGAATAACAAGAGACCCCTGCTTCGCAGTACAAGCTCATGCTATGTCCCCTGATAGCCCATCACTCCAGGTGAGAGTCACAGCTAATCTCATCATCAGTGACACGGAGAAGTATATTCTATTCACCGCACGAGGAGGTGAGGGAACAAATACATGCTAAATAATAACTTAAACCATGGTCAGCAGACCCAGCAGACTGTTTACACGAAGAAGCACATAATAAAGACGAATAAATGATGATGATCTTGCAGGCCATGAGGTCTCTGTCATAATTACTCAGCTCTACAAACACTTGTAAGCAATAAGTAAATAAGTGGGCATGACATTGGCCAAAACAGGCTTAGTGTGCCAGTCGAAAGTGGCCCGGTTGGTCATGCTCATCCCTAGAGTTTTCCCATGGGTGGTCATGGACAAAGCTCATCAGAATGACTAAGAAAGAGTGTACATATATTGTACATACAGATTCCCAGCCCTGCCTTCAGGCCCCGAGCCCTGGCTATAGAATCCGAGTCTGAGAAATGGTGCCCATGACTCCAGAGTTTAGCAAACTCTTCATGGGAATTCTGATACACGGTATTCATTGATTACCGCTAGACTGCATGACTGTGAAGACCTCAGACCTTCTCAAACTTGAGGAAATCTATGCTTGTTCTGAAAATTGCTTTAGAGATTGAAATACTTTTTTTTTTTTTTTTTGGTTTTTCGAGACAGAGTTTCTCTGTGTATCCTTGCCTGGGCTGGACTCACTTTGTATACCAGGCTGGCCTCGAACTCACAGCGATCCACCTGCCTCTGCCTCCCAAGTGCTGGGATTAAAGGCATGCGCCACCACTGCCCAGCTAAAAAAATTTTTTAATATGCATATGCATGTATGTCTCTATATGTATCTGTGTCGATGGTTGCAGGTGCACATAGAGGCCAGAAGAGGGCATCAGATCCACTGGAGCCGGAGTAAGGTACAACCTCTTGAAATGTCTTTTAAGACAAGGCTCTCTGGGCTGGAGAGAGGGCTCCGAGGTTAAGAGCACAGGCTGCTCTTCCAGAGGTCCTGAGTTCAATTCCCAGCAACCACATGGTGGCTCACAACCATCTGTAATGTGATCTGATGCCTTCTTCCGGTGTACATAATAAATAAATCTTAAAAAAAAAAAAAAAAAAAAGACAAGGCTCTCGGCTCTCCCTTTTGATCTACAGTTTAACAATGTCTTTTCCTTTACACACTCAAATGCTGAGACTCGGGTAAGAGGCACACCGGACTTAAGACACACTTGTTAGGATTTCAAGGTCATGAGTGCAGACTGGGACCCACCAGTGGCCTCTTCCTTCAGTAATGCACCCCAGGCACCCTCCTGAGCCCCAGCTGGTCTTAGGCCAGGACTGCTCAGACAATCACACAGGGACAGGCTCTTCTTGCATCTCCCTACTGGGGAGCCAGCTGTAAAGGGAGGCACGAGCCCCCTCTGTGGCCCACTTGAGCATCATGGACACCTCTCTACGCAACATCGTCAACAACCTTGGAACTGTTGTAAACAATAATTCCTCCTAGTCTTAGAAAAGTTTCTCTCTGATAGCATCTCCCACAAAACACAAGGATACTTGAAGAAAGTCAAACTTAAAATGTTAACATTTGTCTAATGGAATGTTAGCTGACTTCAAGATCCAGGGAAATTTTTTAAAAGATGCATGAATATATACTGGAGTGTACAACATTCAAAAGGTGTTATTACAGCTCTTCCTGTATGCCATTCATTAGCCTGAGTGCCCTGGGGGAAAGTATCCAACAGGTATGGTGGATTCCCAGTTAATTAAGAACTTTCTGGAAAAACTGCTACGATTCTTGCTATGCACTGGACAAAACCAACTCTCCAATAGATTGAGACCGCCCCGTGACGATGATCTGTCCCCAGTTCTGTAGGGCCTTTCCCCTTCTGGCTCACACTAGCTTCCAGGCATGACCTGCTGCTCTCCAGGGAAGCAAAGAGTCTCTCTAGCAACTGATTTAGCAGCATAGGCCTCCATAAAGCACAGCACACAGAGAGCAAAGGTGACCTGATTTTGTTTTTTGGTTTTTTTTTTTTTTATTTTGCTCTGACTTTTTGTGTTGCTGACATTTCCATATTTGTGGCATTTGGTTATGTATTAGGCATTTAAGATGCATTTATAATATTAACCTTTTTAGGAGGGCCACTTTTAAAGCAGTCATCCTTGCCTGCTTAAAATGCAACTCTGAATGTTACCTGCAATTGCAGCAGTTGGAGTTAATGAATCAAAGCTCTGAAATGCAGAGATGAGTGGGAGGTAGCAGGGGGTGGAAGGCTTTGCTAACAAATGACCTCCAGCAAAATAGCAGGTACCTACCCAAGTGTCACCGCTGCTGCCGAGTTTGGCACTGTCTCTTCTTGCAGCTAAACCCATGTCCAAGAGGTTCAATCCCTACCTTCATGGGATGTCAAGAGGCAGAGAAAGCGGAGCAAGCCCTGCCCTGACAGGAGGAAAGTACCTCTAATTTTCTCAGGGGTCAACACTGAAGTCAGCCTTTTCTCTTCACTTCTTCCTCCAATCCAGTATTTGCACAGATGCCAAATGGCCTTTTAAGATATAAATGATCCCTGAATAACTTGCCCGGGGACACAGCAGAGAAGTCAGCAAGATGTGGTCTGTGGGTCAAATACAGCTGTGTTTGTCTTTGTAAGTAAAGTTTGACTGGCAATCACCCTTTTCTGCTCATGTGCCCACTGCCAAGGACTGTTTCTAGCTTGTTGTTTGGGGAGTTTTGTTTTGTTTTGTTTTTCCATCTTTGGTACTTCAGGACAGTGTCACACTGTAGCCCAGGCTAGCCTAGTACTCACTATGAAGCCCAGGCTGGCCTCAAACCTCAAACTCATAATGGGTCTTCTGTATTAGTCTCTCACAGGATCTGAGATTACATTCAGGAGCCACAATACCTTACTGAAGTATTTCAGGTCCAGAGAACTGAATAGACCACATGAACCATACAACCAAAACCTTTCTGAAAAAAAGCTTCCTGACCACAGCTCATAGGACTAGAACTTCAGCCTATCAGAATGGGCTCAAAGATTTTGGAGAGCCTAGCCTTGCTACCAGAGGTATGCCCCGCCCTCCAATGCTGTGCCATAGCCCAGAGTCTCTTAACCTTTTATCATTATCCCCACTAGAGAAAAGGCTTTTTCTTTTTAATTTTTCAAAAGTGTTTTGGGAAGGAGAAAAATCCTACAATATAAAATTTTCCATCTTGACCATTTCTACGTGCACAGTGGAGTAGTGCTAAATATATTCACATGTTACATAACCAATTTCCAGAACCTTTTAATCAACCCAAACTAACACTCTGTACCCATTAAACAACAGTGCTCCTTCTAGCCCCTGGCACTGCCATTTGTGTTCTGTTTCTATGGATTTGATGACTTTAGAAGCTTCATATAATGGAATCACACTGAACTTTTTTTGTGACTGGCTCCTAAGTAAACTGCTTAGCAGTGTGTGTGTGTGTGTGTGTGTGTGTGTGTGTGTGTGTGTACACATGTGTGTGCACACTCCTACAGATGTGTTGTGTATATTTCTCTCCAGGTACACTTTCCCATGCATGCCCATGTAAAGGCCAGCGGTTAGCCCTGCATGTCTCCCTTTATCCCTCTCATTGGACCTACGGCTTGCTTTGGCTAGCTATGGCCCAGTATATGTTTGGCTCCTGCCCTGGTACTGTGGTCATAATTGTCACAATGTCTGACTTTCTTACATGGGTTCTAGGGACTGAATTCAGGTCCCCATGCTTGCAAGGCAAGCATTTTACCAGCTGAGTCCATCTCTCCACCACTGTAATATTTAAAACATTTTCCCCTGTCACCCAAGAACCATGTTTTGCCTTCCACTGAGTCTGTTTCTGCCATGCATTTGTGGCCACACCCACATACACAATTTCTTGTTGCTTCTTACCCCTGGGATTTGCATGCTGTTACATCTTCCCAGAATTCCTCTCTCCTTGTTTCTTCCAACTACACCCCCACATATCAGTTCTTGTGGGAAGCCATCACAGATTCTCCTGCTCATGCTCTCTTCCCCTGTTGCCTGGGCTCCACTTTTGCCACATGCATATCTCAGGACTCTGCCTTCTTTCTCAGCCAGAACTCCGTGAGAGTCTGAGAGAATGTTCCCTTCACCAGAACGTCTCAGCTTTCCAGAATATCTCATCTCTGTTCTCGTCACTCTGTGTGGTGCCAGGAGCAGAGGGCACCCCATGAGGGCTTACCACATGAATTTGTCTTCACCTCACAGGAGCTCTCAGAGCATGTCTCGCTTCTGTGGCCAAGTTAGAAGAGCGAGGCTCAGGAAAGTCTTCTTGGACATTTGTCCCAGGTCACATGACTTAGAGGAAGTGTGTGTAGCAAGCTCTTTGGAGTGAAACCAGTCAAGGTTAGTTTGGATTCAGCCATCAACTGCTAGGTGCCTTTGAGCAACAGTATTCCTGAGAGACTCAGTTTCCACACTTGTACGACATAGAGACATAGTGAGGGACCCATGAGTGGGTTGGTATAAAGAACACAGGCAGCACTCAAAAATGGCAGGCATTTCTGATCTGTTTTGAAATTATATATACACACTACATGCATAAGAACCACTGCTCACATGCATGTGTGTCCCCGCTCCCCCATTCCATCAGACCACTTTCCCACCAGGTCTCCAAGAGCAGGCATGGCATCTCAGGCACACGCAGCCAGGAGCCCAGATTAGAAGGAAGGAAGCTGGAAACTCTCGGGGGATATTTCCATCCAGTCCTGGCAGCCTGATGAATCACCACCCTCTGCTCTAGGAATATTTCTGTCTCAAGACCAAGGCCGTTTGTGCAGATTGAGAGCCTTCCCCGCTCCTCTGTGCTGGAGCACGGTGACAAATCTGACTGCCCAGTTCCCATCCGTATCAGTCAACTGCAGCCCTGTTACCTTGTGTCTTTTCAAATGGACCTGGCTTTGGAGAATCAGTTAGATGCTAGTGGGGGGTGGGGCCAGACGTGGAGGGGGCGGGGGCATAGAGGGAGACAGGGAGTCAAGGATGGAGAAGACAAGGAGAAAGGGAGACGGAGACAGACAAACAGACAGACACGGTGGGGGTGGCAGGGGACCTCTGCCGCTAGGAAATGCTGTTAGCTCATTAGGAAGGTCATTTTCCTCTCTGGGCCTCTCTGCTTCCATTTATGAGAGGTACTCAGGGCACTCGGTGCATGGCCTTTGGTCTCAGCCTCCCTGGCATGCAGTAGTCACTCACTCCTGTCATCCTCTCAACCCAAACTAGCACTCCGTACCCATTAAACAACAGCTTTCCAGGTGAAGAAAAAGAGGGAGCATCTGTCTCAGGGGCAGTATTTAAGTATGCCTAAAACTTTTGATAGCCAAGATGAAGAACATTTTAATGGGATACTTTTTCAAAGAAAAATCAAAACTGACTGGGGCTGAGAGCACGGTTGATAAAGTGCTTGCTTAGAATAAACAGAGCCCTGGGTATATTCCCCAGCATGACATAAAACCGGCCATGGTGGAGCACACTCACGAGGCAGAGAAAGGAGGATCAGAAGTTCAAGTCCATCCTCAGCTGCATAGTAAGATCAGCGTTAAGTTAGGCTACTTCAGACCTTGTCAATAAATAAAGCCTGGGAGCAACTGGAGATGATCATATTCAATGAATTAAGGCAGTCTCAGAAAGACAAACATCATATGTTTTCTCTCATCTGTGGTTCTAAGATTTTGTAGGGACACATAAAACCGTGTGTGTATGTAAGACATGAAGCAGTAAGTGACACTGCCTAGGGAAACAAGGAGATCTAATGAGAGGCTGGGGAAAAAGTGCTAAGGGAGGGAGCTGGCGGAACACATGCAGTGACAATATGTACTTTCTTAATTTTTTTCCCAAACAGTACCGTGTACAGTGAGTATATACAATTAAAAATTTTCAAAATCAAAATTAATGTTAAAAGGAAATCTATGATGTTCAAAAACTGCCTTAGATAAAGACAGCATCAGTGGTCTGCGTCAGCAGTTCAAGGCTCCAGTATGGCTTAGCATGACCCCTCTCCCTCCTCAGAAGAAGATTCAACAGAACCAGTGACTCACTAGGGACACAGAGGCTATGTGTTGTGTTTAAAACCACCCAAAGAGCCTGGATGGCCCAAGGAACAGCATGGAACATCCCAGGAAGCTGAGCTACACCTAGGACTCTCCAGGATGCTCCTACCCAGGCCCATACACTGTGGGATGGAGTGATGAGCAGCCAGCACAGAGGAAAAAGAATCTCACTCTCTTCTGCAAATCTGTACTGGAAGAGGATGCAAGCATAGAGACTAAGTCTAAGATGTGTGTGGGCTGGTACCAGAGGAGCTGCAGGGCAGTCCCTGGGAAAGAGGCTCAGGCTTGGGGCTTGTCTGATACCTGCCTGTGGGAATCTAGGCTACTGGTCCGGCAGAAGGCAATTTATTGCTACATTTTCTCCATCCTGTACAGCGGAGCTCAGCCTTGACTTCTGACTCTGGCTTTCTCTCTCTTTCTCTCATGAATTCCAGTCCCCTCCAGCCTGTATTCCATATCCTTCATTTGTGTCTTGTTCCCTGCCTGCCAACTCTTTTCAGACCCTGAATGTCTTTTCCCATGATCATGACCGGGCCACATGACCCCACTGCTCCTATACCAAGATCATGCGGCATGCATGGTTTATCACTATAGCTTTATATTCTCTCCTGATCCCTGTGTCCAAAGTATAATCTACTTTCAAAGGTCCCAGGGCTCCCAGCACTTGTGTTCCTCTGTAGCTAAGGCCGCTCTTTCTCTCTACCGACTCCCTGTTCTCTGCCTGGGATTTTTTTCAATCATCCCTGGACAGTGATACCATTCAAACATCACCTTTATTCAAAGAAAACGATGTTACTTAGCATCTCTCTATTGTGTACATCTCTAATTTACGTATAGCCCTGTGTATCGGGGTTGAAAGCGAGTGGATAAACTCTGAGTTCCCTGGGAGCTGAGTCTCACTCATCTCTGTGTCTGTGAGGTGAGTGACCGGGCATCCTCACTTTGGTGCGCGCTGGGAGATGTGATCTCAACTTCCGTAGCACCTCTACCTGGACCTGATTCTGCTACTTGCCTGTTCTCTGTGGTGACAACCATAGGGAAAACATCCTTTGTCCTTCATGGCAGCTCAGAAGTTCAGGCTCTCCTGGGCATTATGCATTCTCCAACCTCTCTCAAATGTCTGAAGATCTATCCTGAAGTGCTAGAAAATGCCCATCATAGGGCTTTGAAACTTGCCATCCACACTTCTCTCTACGATAGCCTGAGCTTCTCAGACTGTGTAAGCCACAGCCTTTTCCATCAAGCAGCAGGTGGAGGCGTCCCTGCCGCTGTCTTATGAGAATTAGCTCAAATGGATCCTGTGTTGATGCCCCACCCACAGGAGGCACTCCAGCCTTCTTGGCCTCTATTGCTGCTATCAGGTTGGTGTCCTACAGTTAAGATGGTGTAGCCCCGTCATTTCACCCTGAGTTTTGTCTTCGGCTTTTAGTGGTTTAAATGCATCTCATTTCTGGAGATTTTAGGTGTCTGGCAATTATCATTTTACCTGGATGTTAGTACTGATATTAGCCTAACTGCTTGCATTTATATTTTCCCATCAGCGGGTTCTCACAGTTTAATGTAAAAGGGAGATAATAGACCTATCTCCTTTGAATCCAGCTGCCAAGCTTGGCTCACATTACACTAGTTTGCAGACTTTAGGGACTGGCGAATAATAGGCAGGCTCGTCAGCCCCAAGTTCTCCAAGCAATGAGTCAATCCTGACTTATTATTTTCTCCTAATAGTTTACACTGCATTATTCCGTAATTACTCCGTGAATCACCCTGACAGCTCGTGCGTTTGAAGCTTGCCTGCCTTCCCCTTCCATCTTCCGCCGAGAGCGCCATTAGTCTTTCACTTGCCCCAGCAAGGCAACCCCCATCACCTGCTGAATACACAGGACCCTTTGTGGGTCCTTGTCAGAGAGGATGACACATGAGCCACCATGAGTTTGTGTTGGGGTACTCTTCTTGAGAAGAGAAGCTGTTGCTTGCATTCTAAATACCCCTTCTGCGTGGCACTGGCCACCTTGCCTTTCTGATGAGATCTAAGCATTCCCTTTATGTGAAAATCCCCTTTGGTTAAGCTGACCTGTGGGGTCTATTTGGGGCATATTGTATGGCTGTGATCACGGGTCAGAACCGGAAGCGAATTCAACAGTCTGATTCTGTCTTCCAGGATGACTTCATATCTGTAGCCCCCCCCCCCACAGAAGAGGCAAACTGGCAAGTGCATGAGCTGTGGAGGCAAGAAGACCCAAGTTTCAACCCCACGGTTGCCTTTTACTCCTTTAGTGTCTTTCTTCACTTCTGAGCCTCAGTTATAGCATCTATGAAATAGGTACATTAGCACCTCTCCCATAAAGTGCCTCAGCTGATGCTCCACCCTCTGGGCTTATTTTTAGGAGAAGGAAGAGTTACAAATCCTCCTTTTAGAATCCATAGGCTCTGGAAGTCCTTAAAGTTTCAACTTAGTTTCAAACCCTGAAACAAGGGTCCTCGTGCCAAGGGGATCGGGACATAATTGCTCTAGTGAGTTACTTAATTTTAGACTTAGAGCAACTGAGCAGTGTCCTTGTCCAGCTCCTTCCTGGGGACATTGAATGCCTGCATTTTGCAACTGCAGGCTGAAGAAAGAGTTTGTTGTGCCAGCACCAATGAAGATGGGTCTTCCTCACAAACCCGCCTTTTGTGTATGGAACATCGGCATCCCGAGGCTCTAGGAAAGGACTCTCAAAATTGTCAGAAAGAAAGCCTCAGCATATAAAATGCAAATCTGCCCTTGGCAGGAGCGGACCTTCCTATCCACAATCCCCCTCGGCTCCCCACCTCCAAGAGCCTATGGGCATTGTGAAGCCATGTTTCTAACAACAAACAAAACTTTTTCGTTGCTTCTTAATGATGTTTTATCCTTAACATTGTTTGTTTATTTGAATAAGGCTTATTTTACTGTGAAAGAAGTGCTATCACTAGAAAATAACAATGATGCTTTAAAGTTTTTTTGTGAATTTTTTTGCTGTCATTTTGTTGTACTGAGGTATTTTCATCTGGTTATAATTCTGCACCCACAAATTTGATTCTACCTTCTTCCCTTTCACATTTTAATACAAAAAGTCCCCTGCCCGGTGACTGTTATTCTTTTAACCCACAGTGTGATTTCCCCCACTCCC
This sequence comes from Acomys percivali, assembly GCA_907169655.1. Lineage (NCBI taxonomy): Eukaryota > Metazoa > Chordata > Mammalia > Rodentia > Muridae > Acomys > Acomys percivali. The sequence continues at coordinate 38,515,544 of OU015746.1, forward strand.
TTGACTGGGCTCAACTCCTGTAATTGCTGCACGAACACGGAATGTCTGTCTGGGTTGTGTCCAGTTATTTCATAGCAGAAATAAGACCCTGATAAGGATCTCTGGGGCATGAAGCCTTCTCCACAGTTAAGGCTGTTTGCTTAGAAAATTACCTGTTTCAAAGAAATGAATAGTTTCTTATTTCTCCTAATCCTTATCATCAAATAGTTTCCTCAAGACATTTTTCATCTTAAAAACAAATAAGCAAACGCTGGAGGAGTAGCTTTCCAGCACCCCAGAAAGGCAGGCTCCTAAAACTTCTTCACAATCTATCTCCTCATAAGGAGGCAATAGGAATTTGAGAAAACAAATATTGACTTGAGTGTGTGTCTGTGTGCCTATGTGTGCGCGTGCTCGCGCGTGTGAGTGCACATGTATATGGAGGCCAGAGATCAGTGCTGGGTATCAATTGCTCTCCATCTTACATTTTGAGATAGGATCCATCACTGAACCTGGAGTTTTCAGATTGGCTAGGATGGCTAGCCAGCAAACCCCAGGGACCCTCCTGTCTCTACCTCTTGGTCCAGGGATTGCAGGCACCCTGACGTACCCTGTTTTTACATGGGTACTGGAGATGAAACTCAGATCATTGTGTTTTCATGGCAAACACCTTAACCTCTGAGCCATCTCCCCAGCCCCAAAGATTAATCATTGGTGATTAAACAGAGAATATATAGGTAATAAGATAGATTGATACCTAGAAGGCCACAAAAATTCGACAAGAGAAAAATATCTCCTGGGCATTCTGTTACAATTCCTGTACCACGATGAAGCTTTGGGAGGAGAAATGGCCTGAGGATGTGACTCAACCAGAACTGTTCAACCTTACAGCCAGCAGCTCTGTGTGGCCACTAAGCACTTGCAATGTGACTGGCCCAAACTGATGGATGCTCTGTGAGCATAAAAGGTATACCATATTCCAAAGACACAAGAGAAGAATAAACAAAATGCCAGAAGCACCTCATGAATTACACTTACGTTTACTGCACAGTGAATGATACTTTATCTATATTGGGTTAGATACATCTTGAAAATTAATTTCATCTGTCCCTTCCTACTCTCTAAAATGTAAGGTGACTGGAAGGTGTGGAAATATGTGTGCATCTTACATTGTGTTTCTTCTGACAGCTTCCGTGGGAAGCGACTGTGGCATTTGTCTCCCTCATACTGAGGAGGGAGTCAGGCTCAAGGTGGACCTCCGGTCACCAAGGGCTTACACAGGGAGACTATCACTTAGCCACAGGGCACTGGCATGGGATGATAAAGATTGTCTGCCAGCACACAGGGAATTTTAACCCTCATCGCATGCCAGGATCACATGATGGGCTTTAGTTTTTAGAAGTGTGCATATCTGGGGGGGTGGTGTCCTGTGAATGTGGATGCCAGAGATCGACTTCGGTGTGGTTCCTCAGTTGTTTTCCACAATGTTTGTATGAGACATGGTCTCTCACTGGCCTAAAAGTTATCACTTTGGCTAGATGAGCTGGTTTCTGAGACCCAAGGATCTATCTTCCTGTCTCAGTGCCCCTACACTGAGTAGAGTAGGGTGTTCTAGGGATTGGTGGTGCTTTTTAAAAAATCTTTAATTTGGGTCCAGCAGATGGAAGTCAGGTCCTCATGCTTGCAAGGAAAGCAAGCGCTCTTCCAACTGAGACGTACCCCAGCCCCACCAGGGCTTTGAAAAGCACCTCCATGCTATGTGTGCTCTGAGACCCCAGAACCCCCATTCAGATGGCCTACATATTCTCCTGAAACTCCACAGATGGTCTCAATGTGTAGGTGAAGTTAGAAATGGCTGTCCAAAGGAGGTGCTTGCTTCTTCTTTGACCCTGGCTCTACTGTCTGTTCACACAAAGACCCTGGATAAATATCTGCCTTCTCCGATTTCTATTTTCCTGTCAAGAGACTAGTGTGATGACCAAATGATATTGTCTGTGGGAAAATATCTGGCAGGTTATCTAGTCCACAGGAATTGCATAATAAATACTACTGTTCTAGCTTGCCCGTTGTGAATTGCTCCTGCCCGGCGTGACAAAGGGCTCTTTGGGGCCCAGGAGTCAAAATGACTCCTGTGGAAATACAGGCCACTAAAGGTGGCAGAATAAAAATGTGCCTTTTCCAAACATCTTTCCTTGGGTTCAGTGCCTTTCGGTGTTTCAGAATTAATTATTCAGAAGAAACTAAGGCAACATCCAGCTGAGTAAATGTGAGAGAGCTGTGAGTCTAAAGGCATACGAGAACTCTGATTTTAGAAGCCAAATTACACAGACTGAAGACACAGACCCCACCTGCTCCATCACTTTTGATGACCTCTTCACTTCTCTGAGCCTTAGCATTCTTATCTGGATAATGAAGACAATAACAATTTTTATTTTAATAGTATTGCCAAATGAATACGGTGGTAGGTGGGACCCACCCAGCATAGTACCTGGATATAATGGAACAAAGTAATGTCAGTATTTTATCCAAGTAAGCTCATATTTCTGTCCCTGAATGCTGAGCGAGTCATCGATGCTTCCCAATTCTAGAATTCCTTGTGACAGTGTGAAGCAGTTGGACACTCAGGCCTCCAGTGGGTCTACCCCGATGAGCCAACACTCATGGGGAAAAAAGATGCCTGTACACCTGGAGAGAATGAAGCATCTACTCCAGAAGAGGAATAGAAGCAGCAAGGACATGTGGTACAGGGAACAGCTATAGCACAGATGGGCAGAAAGGATGGGAAGATGGTAGACCCCAAGCCACAGGAAAAGCCTACATGCCAGTTTAGATGCCATGTGGTCCAACCCAATGATGAAATTACCTGGGTCTCTGCTTCCTCATCTACAAGTGGAGCTGATGCAACTGAGGCCCAGGGTATCATGAGGACTCACTCATGGGGAGTATCTGTGTGCAGAACCTGGCTCACATGTAGCCTCTCTTCTCAAGAGGCTGATGATGGGTTCCCAAAGCCTGTCCTCAGCCCCTCCAGATGCCAGGTGTGCAGAATCATGTGAGCACGGAGTGAGTTAGGTTATCAGGACAGAAACACAAGGCTTCTCCAGCCGACTTAATCTTATCATCAAAACACATGCACACACACACACACACACACACACACACACACACACACACGGGGAGAGAGAGAGAGAGAGAGAGAGAGAGAGAGAGGCAAACAGACAGACAGTCAGACAGAGACAGACAGACAGACAGAGACAGACAGACAGAGACAGACAGACAGAGACAGACAGAGACAGACAGAGACAGACAGAGACAGACAGACAGACAGACAGACAGACAGACAGACAGACAGAGAGGTAACTGACCCAACCTCAGGCCACAGAGCAACCACAACCTCTGGCAGATCTGGGGTGAGGGTCACGAGGAAACACCAGCTTCCTCAGGAGACAAGTGCCTCTGGAGCACAGAGGATGAGAGCTGGTACCTTCTCCCCTCCTAGCACACGCTGCTCCTCCTCACTGTTGAGGCCAGTTTCTTCCCAGAAGGAAAAGATGGTTCAGTCATGCTCATACGGTGTTTCTAGACAGCTCCATGTGGTTACACCTCTGCTCCCCAGGATGATGACCTATGATGTGAGTGTGGAAACACAGGATCCACGGGAGCCCAAATGGGTTGTTACAGGTGGAAAATCAGCTATGGACACAACCAAGATTTGAACTCAAGTTCTCTTGTGCCAGGTTTGTTGATTAAAATCAAATACTCCAGGCTGGAGAGTTGTATCAGAGGTTAAGAGCACTGTCAGAACTTTCAAAGGTCCCAAGTTTAATCCTCAACAACCACATGGTGGCTCACAACCATCTACAATGAGATCTGGTGCCCTTGTCTGGTGTATAGGCACACATTGAGGCAGACTACTGTATAAATAAATAAACAAATAAATCTTTTTTTTAAATCAAATACTCCTAAAAAGAAAGATAGTAGCCTGGACATAATTGGGGACCAGGATCCATTGGTCATGTAAGGAGCTTTTCCATCTTGGCCATGATAGCTCTGAAATCTGGGCTTTATTTATCACATTTGTAAAATATGGGTGTTTCCCCACATGACTCCTGAGATTGCTTCCAGATGTGAGCAGCTGTGAGTCCTGCAGCTGTCCACTCAGGCCTGCTCATCACTTAAAGCTCATCTTTTCCTGTTTGCAGGACAGCCTTACAGCAGGTGAGCCTCTCAGCCGCGGAGATTCTAACAACAGAATCATGCTAAAGGCTCCTTGTTACACAAGCACATCTACCTTCTGCACTCACCCCAGATCCCAAAACACCCCATAACATGATTCCCAGAACCCCAACTCCAGCACCAAGGAAGAAGCCCAGGACCTAAGAGAGGAAGCGCCTCTGCTCCCCTCATAAACGAAGCATTGAGGCTCAGGCTTACAACTGCTTCCAGAACCTCCTCAACGTCACCATTCAAATACCACCCTTCTTAAACTTGAGGTTTTCTCCATGCCTCTTAGGAAAAGTTATTTTTCAATGGGAAAAACTCTTGGACAGTCAGATTTTCCTGATCTCCAGGAAAAGGGGGGGTGGGGTACAGAAAGAGGGGACAGGTATATGGAAACAGATCCACACCTTCTCTATTAATTGCATTGTGTACATGATAAAGCAGAGACAAGGGTTTTCTTTTCAGCCTTTCAGCATTATTCTTCTTCTTCTTCTTCTTCTTCTTCTTCTTCTTCTTCTTCTTCTT
>OU015746.1:38531040-38541410 GCA_907169655.1 Acomys percivali
GTGTGTGTGTGTGTGTGTGTGTGTGTGTGTGTGTGTGTGTGTGTGTGTTTGCTTTCCTCTCATACACACACACACACACACACACATACACACAATTTTATAAGCCCAAATCTGTCTCATAAAAACCGAAAACCTAGCTGAAGTGCCATCCCACTCATGAAGACTTGGGAGCTTTCTCTAACCGGTAACATTCTTCTCTTGAACTGAGAAATTGTGACATCTCTGGCCTTCTATAAGGACAGTTATGTTGGAAAGACATCTGTGATGTCCTGCTAGACTGCAAGCTTACATACAAGAGCCAAACTTTGGTCATCCCTGTCACTCACAACATCAAGGACAGTACCTGTCCCAAAGGGGGTCACTCCCAAGTGTTTAGCTATGTGATTATCTGCTTAAGCCAAAACTCTGAATGAGAAGGAATGATAGGGAGAGTAAGGGGACTGTTTTATGATATCTCAGGTCAAAGTACCAAGCATAGGGCTGTCTTTATGCAGCCTAAAGACCTAGAACATTGGCCACCTCAGTCCATGGGTGATTTAGTTGCTGAGACAACCACCCACCCAAACACAGACAGGAAATATTGGGGAAACACTGGATCGGTACTGAGCAGCTACAGACCTCTTCTTGCCATTACTGTCCAAGGGATGCAGGACAGCCGCCATCGCCCAGGATTTTGTTCACCTCAGGTGTTATAAGCAAGGTAGAAATGGCTTACAGAGCATGAAAGGCTGTGTGGGCTACATGCAGGCATCACACCACTTGTATAAGGGAATTGAGGATCTGTGGCTTTTGCTATCAGGGGCTCTGGAACCAATCCTGCAGATAGGGGGAGACAACTGGGCTGGCATGCTGATGACACAAAGCATGGCAGAAGGAAGGCTCACCCAGCCTGGGGACACAGAGAAGTGACCTTTATGATCCACTCTCAGAGCTGACATGAGCCCTGGGTGGCAACAGGGGACCACTACTCACAGTGTGCTTTGTACACTGGCTGGGTATGGAGACACAGCTCTTCAAGGAAAGCAAGCCTCCTGCGCTCGATGGATGGTAGGGGCAGGAAAAAAAGGAACAACTCCAGACAACACCCAAAGTTCTTTGGAGCTTGATTAATTGCTTTAATTACCCAGCCTGTGGCCATTAAGGCAAGTGGCATGGACAGTAATAGCACAAGAATGGGACCCAAGATTAGACCTCAGTGGCTGCAGAGTCATTTCTTCCAGCAACCAAACCCAAGTCTCTAAAGCTGTCGTTGGAGGCAGAGAAAAGGACTGTGCAGGGCATGACCCAAGGCAGACCAGTGCCGATTAGCACCCAGCTTCTTACCTTGTCCGCACATCTCCCTGGGAGAACTAAGTGCCTACAAAACAATTTGCATCTGGAAAATCTCCAAAGTGGATTTTATTCTCTCCCAAATGTTACCCAGTATTTTAATTAACCTAGGCTTATTGTTCTAATTACTTGAGTTTTATGCAGTGAATTGCTGTTCAGGAGTAGAGACGATCAGTAAACACAATTACCGTGTATAATATTTCTAGCAAAGCTTTGCCCTTAAATTTTTATTTAAAAAAAATAATAATTAGCAACATAAATCTTTAATTTCTGGCTCACCGAGGCAGAGACTGAGGAGGATAGAGGAAAGAGCTCTCTTCAGATGTGAAGATGTCTCAGTAGTCACCCACCATGTAATGCTTTAGTAGGTTTTCATCACTCAGAGAGATACCCAGGAGAAAAGCTAAGAATGCAAAAGATGTTACGATATATTATGGACTGAGAAAAAAAATAAAGGCCTAACCAAATTGTAGGTGACTGTAATGTTTTTATATAAGATTATCTAGAAGCCACCATGTGTCTGTGCGTATCCAAATGTGTGCTCAAAATATATGGCAGGACATATAACAATTAAACGAACTGTTTACCCTTGGAAAGCAGGATGGAGCTTGGGGAGAAGGGAAGAGAGACTCTCCATGTCTATTTTGAATACTGTGATATTAGCGTCTGAATTCTATTTTAGAGGTGTGAGTTTTGAATTAAGCGTTTTTGTAAATTCTGAAAACCACTAGCTCTTGAATAAACAGAGAGCATTGCATCCTACAGAGGAGGCCTGTCTGGGGAGGCCTGTGTTCAGGGAAGGCAGAGCCTGTGTACGGAGGGGAGTCTGCTTGCAGGGTGGCTGCAGCTGTGCAAACCCTTGGGCTCCAAGCTTCCTTCTACCTTCCGCAGAAGCATCTTGAGGATGCTGGGCCCCTTGGCCTGACTCCCTGGAGTCTTCTCTCAGATTCAGCCCTGGTGTCTTGTGACACCTTTTCTCCTTCTCCATTTCTTCCCTTAGGAAATAACCTGTTTTCTCTTACTACCTCCTTGATGCATCCTTTCCTGCCTTCCTTTTGCACACCTTCTTAGTCTCATCCTTGACTCGCCCACCTTGAGGTTCTTTTATATATATATATATATATATATTTGCCATTTGGATCATGCTTTCTCTACATGCCTTCCCAAGCTCTCCTTCTTGGCTTCCAATCTGGTCTAATGTTTAATGACACACATTTTTTTAAATTTAATATGAATTCTAAACAGAAGGCAATTGTTTGTTTTGGGGGATCCATTAAAGAAACAACAAAGTACAACCAAAGTACAAGTGGGTACTAAAGAGCAGGACAAAAATACTATGTGTTATAAAATTTGTTTACTTTAAAATGGTTAATGTTTATATGTGAATTTTTGTTTGATTTAAAAAAAAATAGGCAAGGGGCTGGAGAGATGGCTCATCAGTTAAGAGAAGTCTCTAGCCTTTATATAAAAGCTAAGTGGTGCTGAATTCTAAGTTTTTCAGTTACTCATTCACTGGATGCACTAATCCACTCTTTAATAAAACTTAATTTCCCACTTTGGGCAGGTTATCAGGAACAGATATCGACAAGGTGAGCTAGACCACATTCGCACATCCCTGGATGTCAAGGGTCCCAAAGTACAGCAAGACAAAGCACCATGGAGACAGTGCAGGGCTTAGAGTGTCAAGGCTATCAAGACAGAAGCTCTCAGAGATGGTGGAGACACCAGCCAATGTCAAGTGGGGCACCAGAGAAAAACCTCACATAACCAGGCATCAACTCTGCTTTGAAAGCAAGAGAAAGAAAGGAAGTGTGCTGTAAAAGAAGAGTTGCCTACAATATCCAGGGAGCGGGAGACTAGCTCTGGGTAGTTGGAAACCTCTAACAGGCAAAGTGCTTTTTGAACAATCTTAAAGAATGAATTTGTGTGCCGAGCTGATCATGGAGGTAAGGAAGAGGATGTTCCAAGCAGAGGGAGAAAGCCTGTGCAAACCCCGCTGTGTGTTCAGGGACAGTCCAACAACCTAAGATGCCAAGAACTCAGAGGGCTTGCTGGGCAGAAGTGGGTGAAGATGGCAGAGAAGCTGTGAGTGCCCAGCTGCGCTAAGATACCCTGACAGAAGCAACTTGAAGAAGAAAGGGCTTATTTGGACGTACCATTCCAGAGAGAGAGAGAGAGAGAGAGAGAGAGTACACTGTGGTGGGAAGGTGTGTCTACAGCCAGAGAAAGCATGGCAGCAGGAACAGGAAGTTGGCTGATCATATTTTCATTCACATTCATGAATAAGAAAGAGAACAGGAAGTGGGACAAGGCCTCTGCAAGCCCACCCCCAATGACCTACTTCCTCCAACAAGGATCTACCTAGTATGGATTTTCTAACCACTCCCAAACAGCCTGGAGCCCAAGGGTTTAAATACATGAGCCTATAGGGAACATTTCTTGCTCAAGCCATTTCATTAGTCAAGGACTCTGGCTTCATTTTGTACATAGTTAGAAGACACGGAAAGACATGCTTACATCTGTGTTCCAGAACTATCTCTCTGGGGCCTTCCAAGGATTAATAAATATGGTACTAAACACCAGATGGTCTGAGAAGAAGAAAAAACCTGAATTAGTTCATTGGCTTATATTCTCCTAGAAAATCCACATGAGGTTATATTTTGTTAATAGAAGGAGAGTGAATATTGTCCAACTTATAAATGCCCCCCCCCCAGCACCAGGCCCTGGGCTGGGTGGATATACCCTTTGGCACCCAACATGACTCTAACCACGGGATGGGAGGGAGAAAACCCAGTGAGAGTGTGTTGAGTCACAAATCCACACAACCAGAAAGCAGTTAAAGTGGAGTGCACCGCCAAGCCATTTTTAAAATAAACTCTTCAAATTAACATACCATGTTTACTGCTATACTTTCTTGATGAGTAAGCTGTGGGGCTGGCCTAGGCATCTATCAACAGATGAACAGGCAAAGAAAATGTGCTATGGTGGAGTTTGATTTGGCCGTGAAGAATGAAATCCTGGCATTGGCAGAGAAATAGATAGAGCTTGGATTCATCAGGTTAAGTGAAATAAGCCACACTCAGAAAGTCCACATCTTTCGATATCAAAACAAGTGTTCCGCCATAATGGTTCGTGTTTCTACATGGAGGCTCAAGGGATATAGGCCAAGTGTCACTTAGGTGACTGTAAAAGAGAAACCGTGAGAGCCGTTCTTCATTGCGTTGCCCTCTATGGCAGATGGTAGGTCAATGCCACTGACTCCTTAGTCTGTGGTGGATTCCCTTGGGAGTGCAACAGAAGGCTCTCGCTCTCACTCTCTCTCTTGAGTGCTTGGTGTCACCTGACCTCTTCCCCTCGCTCCAGGCTTGTTTACCGTGGACTTTCAAACTCAGTCCTTTAACCCCACAACCGCATTAGCTCAAGTGATCTAGTGGATGCTTTCCCATCCTTTGTGGGCCTCTTTAAAAAGTTTGTTTCTTATTTTATCCATCTATGTCATTGAAGACAACTTAAAGCTCTTGGCATGGAAATAGACACATAGTTAATTAGAACAAAAATGTTTTTCCTTCTTTCCTGGCTCATCTTTCCAGCAATAGCCTGAGCAATCTTCAGTAGAACTGGCCGAGGTGGGCAGCCTTCGTTTCTGCCTTCCTGGGTTCTACTTGAGCTGTCCTCTTAGACAGCGGTGTTGGTTTTTTCCTTTGAACATTTTCCATGTGTGCGTTCCAGGTGTTGGTTTAACCATACATTTTGCATTCATTCAGCATCGGATGCCTTGATGTTGGGTCAGGGACTGGATTTACACTGACCTGTCCTAACATGTCAAGAATTTTCTGTTATGCCCATTACACAGATGAGAGAATACAAATCTCAGAGCACTTATGTCCCTGCCCGGGCTCCTGCAGGAAGCAAGGAGTGAGGCAAGGTTTGGACTGAGCTTTCTCTATTCTGGAAGCCTGTTTGCCTTTCTTAGCAGTCCCACATTCACAATCCCTTTATAGTCAGGCAAGCTCCTCTGCCTCCTGCAACCTTCTTTTTCCCTACCCGCTCCACTCTCCAATTAATTTTTTAAGGCACAAAAAGAAAAGCCTGGTCCAAGCTGTATTGACAGGACTAAACATCCTGACTGGCTATTTTTCTGACCTAAAGCAAGTGCTTCCAAGGTACAAAAATAGAATCTTTCTCTCCCATTTATCTTTGTTCTTGAGAATCACAGAGTAAAGACTATGGCAGACCCCCCAACTTGTCTATCTTTGTAAAAAAATGCATTTAAACCTTTTACATTGAGCTCTTCTGCTTTCTTACAGAGCTTGGTAATGAAAGCTGGATGTGCAAACCTAACAAGAAACCCAAGTTACATAACAAATGCCTGCCCACCTGAGCTCTCCAGAGGAGTAGACTTTAGAGGGAAAGCTGGGGAGCTACCCGCAGGGTGATGGACTCCTTCCTTCCTTATGTCCTTCTTTCTTTCCTTCCTTTCTTCTTTCCACTCCTTTCTTTCAACTAGAGGCAGAATGGTGGGTTCTCATATTGGAATCTACATCTCAAAATGGCTATGTTCCTGTAAATACACATGCTCAGCCAAGAAGAGCTTGTGTTGCCAGGCAGTCCCAGCAGAATGTCATTCATAGAGGCCCCTCTTCCTGGTCTGGGATGCCAGGGAAGAAGAAGGATGAAAGAGGAGACGGGCACTATTGTGTCCATAATAGCATTGCTGGGGCTAGGGAGATGACGCCATGCCTAAGAGCATTTATTGTTCATGCAAAGGACAGGCGTTTGGTTTCCAGCACCGACACTGGGTGACTCCCAACTACCTGTAACTCCAGCTCCAGGAAATCTGCTGCCCTCTGCCAGCCTCTGAGGCACTTACATGCGTGTGAACACCCACAGGCATATGAACATAAATAAAACTAAAAGAAATCATTTTTAGTTGTGCTGCGAAGTGTTTTCTCTGCCCACTCTTTTAATCTTCCCAACAGCCTTTACCATGGCTCCGGTGAATAAGTGAAGGATCTGCATGGCGGCGTGCTTGGTGCAGAGACGTGGGCTCGGTTGCTTCCTCTCTAGCTCCAGGCTCCCCCACACATGATCACAGCGAAGCACAGTCTTGGCCCCACCAAGACCTTGCTGTGAGAGAACTCCAGAAAGGAAGGGCTAACCACCACTGAGCCCTAAGTATAAGGAGTCCTTATCTTCTTCATGCCTGAACTTACCCATTTTTGACCCATATCCCAGCAGCCATCCCTCATGAAGGACCTGGGCCACAGTCATCTCTGCCATCATCATCACTTGTGGCTTTCTGGCTTAGCTTCCAGTCCGGGGGCGGGGGAAGAGTCTCTTTCTCCCTTAGAACCAGCCAGGAAACAATGGGAAAACTTCAAACAGCATTTGTAATAGGCAAGTTACAAGGCACGAGATGTGAGGGCAGGGAGTCAACCAGGGATTTCTTAACAAGTGTCACGTAGCATCTTCCTCCCCACGTATCTGTATGTCTCAGTAACCGGAATGATTTTTAGCTCTGCCTTTTGTAAAGAAAACTCGGATATTTGGAGGTGATGATGAAGTCCACAGGCCTGTGATGGAAATAACATACACTTACGGGAACTAATTATATATAATAAACCTCATGATGGATTATGATACTCAGTGATAGAAAAGTTACCGTGGTAAAGTATAAGAAGCCCTCAAAGCCATGGTGGTTTGGGGATCATTTTGAATGAGATTCTAGTAAGAATAACAGGGCTACTCCCACCCAGCACTGCTCTTTCTGCCTTAGCCTTTGTCTACCAATAACAAAAAAATCCACGCTCATTGTCACAAATTGTTTCTCAATGATCCTTATGCAGTTACATGTCTACATCAAGTGTCAGGTACAGATAGCCCTTGCCACTTACCCGCCTGCGGTAGTTAACTTTGTCAACTTGACACACCTGGAATCACTTGAGGAAGGCATCTCAGTGAAGCATAGTCTACACTGGATTGGCCTGTGGATGTGCCTGTGGAGGGTTTGGCACCATTCCCTAGCCAGTGGATCCTGAGTAAGAGTGGAGAAATTGAGCAAGCAAGCCATTATGATGCATACACTTCTCTCTGCCCCTGCTTGGGGGTGTGTTACAACTACCCGAGGTCTTGCCTTAACCACCCTCACAGCGATGGGCTGTGACCTGGAACTGAGATGAAATAAATGCTTTTCTCCCCTAAGTTGCTCTTGGCTATGGCATTTCAGCACAGAAACAGAATGGTGGGGTAGTTGTAGTGGGCTGTACCTTTCTGACTTCAAGTGTTCTGCCTTAGGACACGGACATCTCTGATGTCTGCCATGTTGGTTCCATAAGCTGTCTGTACCGTGCATTGAGGAAACTACAGCATGCTATCTTTGATTTTTTAAAATCACTTCCTAACTTGGAGTTCATAAGAATTCCATTAGTAAGAAGTCTGGACATCATGAGACTTCTCGGGTCTCACCATTAAAAGTCACAGTAACACTTTAGGATGCTGCCATTTTAGGATGGCTACCATTCAAAGCTTGTTTATTATACACCAGGCACTGGCTTAATGGGTTGCATTTACTACTCTCATTTGAGTCAATGTTCACAAGATCTACAGTGTTAGTGTTATTAGCTCCACATTAAAGATAAAGGAGACAGAATTGAAGAGGTTTCATGGCTCGTTCAAGGTCACATTTGTAATAAGTTATAGCATATTGGTATTCAAGCCTGGGTCCTTATGTGCTTGACAGCAATCCCAAAGACCATTGTGGAGCTTGAACTTTATTCTGAAGGCCAGGGGGAACCCAGGGGATCTACAGCAGGTGAGTGAAATGTTTCAGTTTGGAAGCAGCATGGATAGGTGTGGGTGGAGGTGGGGCCATTGACATTCCAGATGACACAATCCTGGTGAGGCATCTGAGAAGAGAGACAGTGAGAGAAAGAAAGGTGTACTAGAGAGACACAATGGTACTTAGCGATAAGGAAAGAGTCCAAGACAGTACCAGGGATTCTGATGTAGGTGGTAGGGTCACTTGTTGGAGTTAGAAACTTAAGAGGGTGGCAGGAGACCAGGTCCTGCTCCTTGTTGGATACACAGGAAGGAGAGTTAGCCCTTCCCTCACCTGGGCAAAGCAGGAGAGTTGGCCCTTCCCCTCACCTGGGCGAAGAAGAAGAGTTGGCCCTGGTGGTGCAGGTGTGGGAGAGCTGGCGGGCTGACCCATCCAGCTACCACCCAGGCCCAGATCAACATCTACCCTATCTATGAACTGCTGGAGCTTGTGAAGGTGCTGGCCTTGCAGATCCGAAAGCTATAGAATCTTGATGCTATAGAGGACAAGAACAGGACATCTCAGAGGAGTCCCCATGATCATCCAGCATTGATAGTGTAGCAGAAGCCAGAGGCCTTAAACCAGACCAATGATTCATTGCAATGAATATTTGCAAGAAAAGATGTGTGGACAAAAGTGTACACTGTGTGACACACCATGACATACTTCAGCTTCCACTCCAAGTTGTTTCATTTGTTTCCTATAGGAGGGAGGTTGCAAAGGGTGGATATGGAGAAATAGGAAAATAAGTGGGGTTGTGGTGCATGACAAAGAATCAATAAAATGTTTAAAAGAAAGAAACTTAAGAGGGAGACTGCTGTGAAGATGAAGAAAGTATCACTGGTCCAGCTGAAGTGTGAGTGTCACCAAAGCATACAAAGAATTGCATATCCAGGTAACAAACTCAGGAGAAAAACTTAGCAGCAGTCATGGGTTTAGGAGACATAATCTCACTCAAGAGACTTGAAGCCAAGGAGACAGATGATTGCCAATGAAAGTACACAGAATAAGAAGTGAGATGAAGATGTATCTGATGACAGAAAAACTTGTCCACACACAAATGAAACCTCCCTGTTTTCCTGAGCTCTAGGCTACCTGCCACACTGATTCAGGGTACTAACAGCATTGGATTCTTCAAGTACAGAAACAAAATTCTCTCTCCACTTCCCAAATTCTGAGATGTTCTGCTTCTAGCAAGGCCACAGGTAGTCAAGGAATCCACAGTTTCCTGCTGGTGAGAAAGGGCATGCTCAGAAACCCTACGCAGCCAGCCATTTCTCAGGACTATTGTCACTGGTGGGGGGGGGGTGTGATAAAACACTGTCCAAAATCAACTCGCAGGAGGAACCCCTTTATTTGGCTGATGAGTTATGAGTTACAGTCCATCTTAGAGGGGACCCAAGGCAGGAACTCAAGACAGGAACCTAAGGAAGGAGCTGGAGGAAGACCATGGAGTTGCACCACTTCCTGATGCTTCCCTTCTTCAGTAAGGAAGGCTTTCTTCTCTTATATAGCCCAGGCCCATCTTCCCATGAACAGTGCGACCCACAGAGTGGTTGGACATTGCTACATCAGTTAACAATCAAGAAAATAGACCCACAGACATGGCTACACATCCTTCCCTCCCAGATGACTCAAGTTTGTGTCGCGTTGACAGGCACTAACCAATGTGCACACACTAGCTCAGAATGGCAGGGTGCACATAAGATGTTCAGTGCACTCTCTAGTAGAAAGAGTCTAGTCACTGGAATTAGAAACATGTGAGTCTAAATTCCACCCTGAATGTGGAATGCCAAGCCAAGTGCCTTCAGTGCTACATGTGTCAATCTCACCACCTAGGAACTAGCCTGTTCATGCAGAGAAACCCAGAAGCACAACTGAATGGCTCAGGTGAGATACAAACCAGTCACATGGTACCCTGCCCATATCCGGCTCCACAGGAAGCACCGTCTCTCCCGACTTCCTCCCCCTAGTATGGGATAGACTTAGAACTGAACAAGTGTTTGGATGGTTTGGGTCACCCCTCCACAAATCTGACCCATAGGGGGCTCCAGGGTAAGTCTTGCTTTCCTAAGTCATCTATTCTAACTGGAAGCTACAATTGAGGCTCTGTGATGCCCCAAGATGACCTCAGTCATTGTCATTGGACCTGCGATTAATGGCAGAACAAAATACAGATATATATATATATATATATATATATATATATATATATATATATATA
>OU015746.1:38554515-38583680 GCA_907169655.1 Acomys percivali
TGTCTGTGTGTGTGGTGTGATATATGTGTTATGTGTATGTGGTGTGATATGTGTGATATCTGTGTATGTGGGGTGTGATTGTGGGATGTGATTGTGGGGTGTGTGTATGTGTGTGTGTGGTGTAGTGTGATATATGTGTTATGTGTATGTGGTGTGATGTGTGTGATATCTGTATATGTGGTGTGTGATTGTGGTGTGTGTGTGATATCTGTGTATGTGGTGTGTGATTGTGGTGTGTGTGTGTGTGTGTGTGTGTGTGTGTGTGTGTGTGTGTGTGGTGCTGGGGATTGAACTGAGGTCCTTGAACACATTCAGGAAATATCTATCAGTAAGCTACACCCAAAGCTTTCAAAGGGGATTTAAAAAATAGTCATCTGAGAGGATAAACGGGATAAATTGTAAGTTCTGACCCGTATTTGGGGCTGCTTTTATCAGTACCAAGCTGTGCGGCTTATAGAAAGTCCCCTAACTTTCTAGGCCTCTTCCATCAGCGTGAAAGGAAGGAACTTAGTTTTCGGTGCAGCCCAGATTCTCAGCACTCTCCCTTTGAGGACTGCAGTGCTGTAGCCAAGCAGCTACTAGCCCCGTTCAGAGTGCAGCAAAGCCATTCCATAGACATGGACCCTATGATCTGTGATCTTTCTTCTGGGAGTCAGAAGCCCCCATGAGTGACTGACAGGATAAAAAAAAAAATCATCTGGGGAATGAGAGAAAGAGCCCCAAAGAGGAGAGCACCACGAGGTTAGATATGCACAAATGAGCCGGTGAGGGTGGGAGTCAGTGAAGATTCAAAAAATATATATGATGAAAGCTTCGAAGGATGGAGCTGCAGTCACAGTGTCAGGCATGGAGGTGAGGGCTTGTAAAATGAGTGTCCATACGATGGGCTAAGGTCACAGAGAAGTCTCTCTCAGTCTCTTCATGCTAGTGAAAGAAACTCCAGTGCAACTGTGGGACATTTGCTTGGGTCCTGCAACACTTCAGGCACACCAGGGTTCCCAGGGTTCCCTGCAGCACAGGATGGGGCAATGGCAGGGAGCAAAGCTAGGCTTTGAGCCCTAACTGGGGAGGAAAAAAAGAGGAGAAAGAGGACAAAGAGGAGGAAAGAAAGGAAGGCAGAGTCACCGGATAGCCACAGCAGAGAAACTAAGAAAAAGAACAGGGATTTAGGTTTGCAGCTGAGCCACAAAAAATCCTTCTACCCCACTGTCCATTAATTCTAATGCTAAAGGCAAAGCAAGCTAATTCGGTGGTGCTATTCCAAAGGAAAGGCACACAGTGTTTCACGCAAGGACACCAAGAAGCCGTTGTCCTTGGGTTGCCTTGCTGTCCATATCATCCTCACAAAATCCCAGAAGTAAGAAAGCCAATGGAGGTCAAGATGCCTGTAAAAAAAAAAAAAAAGATCAGGGTTTAGAACAGCAAGATCTGGGCTGGAGAGATGGCTCAGAGGTTAAGAGCCCTGAATATTCCTCCAAAGGTCCTGAGTCCAATTTCCAGCAACCACATGGTGGTTCACAACCATCTATAATGTGATCTGATGTCCTCTTCTGGCAGGCAGGTATACATGCAAGCAGAGCACTGTATACACAATAGAACAGCAAGATCCAAGGTAGCACTGTACACTCACATGGCATGAGGCTAGAGACCTCGGAATAAGGAGATCAGCACTCAGGACCCTCATCCCCACAGCAGATCTATGCAAGAAACAGCCAAAAGAACCCAGGACACCTCCTGGAGAAGACACAGCTGGCTGGAAGACTTCTTCAGGCAACTGGATGCAAGGGTCCCTCTAGCATTGAAGGACTGACGCTACAGAGTAGGTGGGGTTCGCTTCTGAGAGGAAAAGCAGACCATTCATTGTGCAAGGCTCTCCGTGGAGAAGGTCCTAGAAATGGAAGAATGTCACAGGAAGTGTTTCCCACAGTGCTCTAGGATAGAGTCAGCCTAAAGCACTGTTACAAGGGGCTGGCTGAAGGGACTCCCACTGTAGGGAAGAAGCAGAGCTAAATACTGTATGAGGCCTGACTGGTAGAGCCTGGGGATAAACAAGAGCACCATGGCTTCAGTGAGGCTTGAGAAAGCCATAAGAAGTCACAGATCCCATGTATCCTTGTCATTGTTCTATGCTGTGACACAACACCATGGCCAAGGCAACTATTGTAGGAGGAAGCATTTACTTGGGGCTGGCTCACAGATTCAGAGGTTCAGGCCAATTATCAGCATGGCAGCATACAGGCAGGTGCTGGCGCAGTAGCTGAGAGCTACGTCCTGACATAGGCAGGGTGGGAAAGACACTGGGCCTGTCTTGGGCTTGTGAAGCCCTAGGTCACACACTCCCTCCCTCCAACAAGGCCACATCCCTAATCTTCCTAATCCTGCCAAAAATCTACTCCCTGGGGGTGAGGGCATTCCTATTCAAACCACCACATTCCACTCCCTGGCCCCCATAGGCTGGTAGCTATATCATAATGCAAAAAATGCATTCAGTCCAACTTCAAAAGTCCCCATACTCTGTCACAGTCTCAACACTGTTTATAAAGTCCAAAGTCTCTTCTGAGAGTCGTGGCAATCGCTTAAGTGTGACCGTCTGTAAAATCAAAATGAAAAAGTAGCAAGTAGCTGGCGTTCTCATATGAGAGGAAGGCCTGACTATACTTCCAACACACAGTGACACAGAATATACATTAACATTCCTTAAGGGAGAAAAGGGAGCACAGTGAGGAAATACTGGACCAAGGCAAGACCAAAGAGCATCCCCACGTCTGACGTCAATGTGCTCCTCAGAGCTCCAATTCCTTTCAGCTTTGTTGACTACAACACACTTTCTTCTCCTGAGCTACTTCCACACCTGGTTTGCAGCTTTCCTTAGCAGATACCTGCGATTCTGGCATCTCCAACATCTTGGTTGGCCTCCAGAAAACTTCCAGGCTTCACTTTCACAGCTTCATGAAATGGCCTTTCTGGGCCTCCATGAAGGGGCACCCCTGACACATGAAAGGCCTCAAGCAGCTTTTCCTTAGCCCCTGAGAGAGACTCTATAACCCTCTTTTTTGTAACCTCAACTCTAAAGATGGAACCACATGGCTGAATATGCCAAGTTCTGCTGCTTAAAGGGGCTGAATTTTGGCCTCCTCCTTCAATTACATTTGCATCAGCTTTCTGTTGTTGGTGATCTCCTTCAGTGCTTAAGCTTTCCTTTTATTCATTTGTACAAGTTGGAAGCTTAGCTGGGCGTGGTCTTGCCCTGAGATTTCTACTCCCTTTATACCATTTAACACCAGGCTTTTCTTTAAACTCTTTATCTCCTTGAGCACAGGAGTTAGTCCATTCCACTCCCCAGCGCTCCTTTGGTCTTCTACTTGTACATTGTGTATTTTTCCTTGCTCAGTTTGCTCCTTTTCTTTATAGAGCAGCATAAGAGTGACTACTAATAACCACAGGACACAGTCAATATGAGGCTGTCTTGAAATCTTCTCTTCCAATTCTATTAATCCAAAACTCTTCACTTTAGCCTCTGACAAGTTTTTAGGTCAAGTGCAGAAAGCAGCCACATTCTTTTCCAAAGTATTTCAAGAACAGTCTCTAAGCCATTTACTAATATTCTTCCCCTCTGAAACAAATTGGCCTGGGGACCCGCAGTTCAAATGGTCCCCAGCATGGCCTTCCATGCTCCTTTTAGGATGGCCCAGTAAGCCCTGATTAAAGTATCCAACTGACTTTCTAACCCAAAGTCCCAAGGTCTTGCATATTCTTTCAACAAACAGCATGGTCAGGCCTATCACAGCAGTGCCCTAGTCCCTGGTACCAATTTCTGTTTCAGTCACTCTTCTATTGCTATGAAGAGACACATGACCAAAGTAACTACAGCAAGAGAGCACATTTAATTGGGGCTTTGCTTACAGTTTCAGTGGTTTGGTCTCTAATTCTCATGGTGGTTAACTTGGTGCCATGCAGGCAGGCACAGGAGCAGTAGCTAAGAGCTACATCCTGATCTGTAGGCAGAGAGAGAGAGACACTGGGTCTGGCTCGGCCTTTTGAAACCTCAAAACCCACCACAACCATAAAGAGATCACTGCTAGATATGGTGTCACATACGTGTAAAACCCTCACTCCGGGGGGAGGGGGGCGGCTAGGCAAGAGAGTTAAAAATTCAAAGCCAGACTGTGCTACATGGCAAAACAGTGTCTCAAAAACAAGTAGGAAGCAAAAGCAAAATCACAACCTTAGTCTACAGGGAGGATAGAACTTATAACTGTGGTGGTGGTCGCAGTCCAGGATATGGACCGACTCCTGGCAAGACCCTCCTCCTCTGCACATGGCATGACACAGGGTGTGGACCGACTCCTGGGGAAGACCTGTCTGCACTGCACACAACATTACACTTGAAGATAAGTGCTAAGTATGGAGTCGTGGATGCTGGGGTGATAAGAAAACAAAGGAACTTTTCTTAAAAGGTTATTATGGGGTGGGGGGGGGAATCACAGCACTAAGTTTTTATTTCTTGGTGGAGAGGGTTTGATGGTCAGCATATGCACCATCTTATACATTTGTTTGGCTATCTGAGAAAACCCACCAGGAAAGGACAGCTAAGTCACGAGCGCCATTGTGTGCGAAGAACAAGAGGAGAGAGACGACTTCTCCGAATGTAAACCCTTTTCTACTGCTTGGTAGCTGTGTGGCTTCAAGAGAGTGGCTTAATCTCTCTGTGGTCTCTTTGAAGTAAATAAAAGAATACTTTCCTAGACGGATTAAACACTTAGAACATTTGTGAAACTATTTTAGTGTAAAATATTTGGAATCATCCCTATGGCTTAGGAAGGATGATGATGATGATGATGATGATGATGATGATGATGATGATGATGTCGTCATCTGTCATGATGCTATTTAAGGGGCAATATGTAAGGGAGAAACCCCGGACATTGGAAAGACTTAGAACTCAATTCTGCTCCAATCTATTACTTCAGCAAAATTCTTTCCCTAAAGAGTTAGAGTGAGAAGTAACGGAAAATAGTCTTGTTCTATGCTTGGCATGTAATATGTTTTTTAGAAACATTATTATTCTCTTTCCCCTATTTTCCCGTATCAGTGTGTCTCATCAATGTGTCTGGACACTGAGCCGAGAGGCAGGGACATAAATATGAATGAGATGTAGCTCTTGTTCTCAAAAGGCCTCAGAGTCCTCAAGAAAGACCTGGACACACACAATAACACTGTGCTGTGACAAGAACCGTCACTGGACATCAGCACAAGCGTGTTGGGATTGTAGAGACAGAAAGACCAATCATCCTAAGGAAATCATCCCTTAGGAGGCAATGGAATTTGGAAGGAGAATTTTTCTGGGCCGACCAAAGTTCTGAAGAGAGAGGAGCATTTTCGTCAGCATAGGAGACGCGCTGAGACTGTGTGGTCACCCAGAGAGACACTAGTCTTTTCTTGGAGTCACAATCTCTGTTTCTTTGCCAAGACCCATGGGTGCCTAAGCAGGATGCCCCCACTCGCCTGTAAATGTTCTTCGTGTGGAGAATGGACAGGCAAAGCAGGGTAAAGGTGGTCACCTGGTCAGCCCACAGTGGCACAATACAAGTACACCACAAGAGGAAACAGGCCAGAGAGAAAAGTTCATTACAGCAGGGCCGACAAAGCAGTGTTGTGCCACTCCAGAGTAAGGACGCTGGGAGATGTCACACGCTTGTTCTGGCTGCTTTAACAGTGGCAGCACCTAGTCCTCTTGGCTACCACCTTGGCTAAAAGAGGTCCCTGAATTCCCAGGCAGGAATCCTGGGTCTAAGCCAGAAGTTTTAGAGGACGGGGTTTTTGTGTGGAGTACAGTACACTGGCACCCTCAGAATTCCCCCACCAAAGCCAACAACTAACTGGCTGACGCTTGCAGGGAAACCTGATCCAAAGCTGAATCTCAGCACTGCCTGGCAGCAAGAGTTTCTTCCCCCAGCCATATGAAAAGGACACATGAGCCAGAAGGTGGTGACGCACACCTTTAATCTCAGCACTCCACAGGCAGAGACAGGCAGCTCTCTGAGTTCAAGGCCAACCTGGTCCACAGAGTGAGTTCCAGGACAGTCAGGACTACACAGAAAAACTTTCTGGGGGGAAAATGAAAAGGAGGAAGAGGAGGAGAAAAAGCATGTGTGTAGCTACATGCTTGAGTGTGCATATAGACACTCATACACATAGGATGTGTCCATTGTGTGCATGTATACATGATTGTGAATACATGCATTGTCAGTATTATATGGTAGTATAATTTGTATACTTTGTGTGTGTGTGTGTGTGTGTAGTATATCATGTATATTGCATGAATGTGCAAAATTGTGGCATGTATGTTTATGTGTATGCTCCTTATGTGTCACACATATTTGTGCAGTTGTGTGAATTGAGTGGGGTGTGTATATACATATAATGTGTGCCTGTGCATGAGGACATGTGTGCTGTGTGCGGCTGTGTGGTTGAGTGGGAGATGAGGGGCTCAGAGACTCTTTTCTCTGGAGCTCCATAGAAGGGAAGCCCTCAGGCCAGTGAGGACAGAATACCCACTCTAGTCCCGCTTGCCTCTTTCCTAGAAACCTACTGGCCATTTCACAGACCCGCCCAAACCACCACAAGCATTGTGAATTTCTCTGTTCCCAAATCTTCCCTCCCCCAGTGTCCTGTCCCAGAATGCTGATCCCCCACCACCTGCGGTATCAGTCTTTTCATGCTCAGGGTCCTTACTCTGTATCTGCTCTCAGAAATATCTGGAACCCCTTTTCCAGTAAGGGAGCACAGAGGGCTACCTGCCATAGTGATGTCTGGAAAGTGTACGGAGCTGTCCTGTGTAGGCTACATGGCCAGGCAGCCATAGGAGCAGGATCCTAGCCCTGCTCCAGAAGCTAAAAACTGCAAGGCCCTCTGGGACATTAGAAAATGCCAGGGCTTTGGGATCTGAGCCCTGATCCAGCTAGCCACTGCCCAGCTGTGCTGCCTTGGGCAAGCCCTGGGCATCCCTCACATCTCTTAGGAAATGGAAGCAGTTGTACCGACAACCCTCATTCAGTGCCCTGAGAAAGTTAAGGCAGAATATTTAAAAGGCAGCATCAAAAGTTTGAAAGGGCCCAGGAGTTAGGGAAAGGCTTGGGTGCTTCCTGGAGGGAATAACGGAGTCTCCTGTGTGGGGAAGCCATCCCCTTATCTACCCGCCTTTCCACTTCACCTCTAGGGAGAGCTACTTTTGCCCAATGGAACACCTCCAGAGAAGGGGCTGGTGCACTTGAGAAGTTTCTAGAGGCAGAAGCAAGGTGCTGTCCCCTTGCGTCCCCTTGCACATAGTTCTTCCTAAAAACTCATACAAGTGCAAATCAGAAACTACACTCATTCGTACCCACCACCCAGGATATGTACACGCAGAACATACAGCCCATCATAGGCATTTTTCCACTTAGGACACATTCCAGCAGGCGCGGTACATCACCCACAGGCAGCTTCACGAACTGAAGAGCTTGGCACAAATGCCTGTTCACATATAAACAGTTCACATCCTACACACCCCCTGCATGACACAGAACTCACACTTGCTCAAGTGCCCACGCTGCACAGCCCCTTCTCTCTCCAGCCCATCTCACACGCCCAGGCAACCACCACCACCACCACCTCGCATTTCTTTGCACACGGCTGAACATAAACACAACATTTTTACTACTCTCCATCTCTTCCACAAGCCGGCACAACCGACCACATCTGTGCTGCACCCCTCTCCCCCGCAACTCCAAGAAGAGGCTTCCCGCTCGGTGTGCAGCGGCCACAGTGGCCAGGAATTAAAATGCAGCAAGGAGGAGCCGGGAGCGTCAGCACCGCGTCTCCAGGAGCGCACAGTGCTTGCCGCGGCCGCCGCCGCCCCGCCCGCCCTGAGCCGCGGGGCCAGCGAGCGCAGTAGCAGGTGCTCAGAGCCCAGCAGCGCCAGCCTTGCGCGGCTGCTGCCCAAGTTCGCCCAGGGCCCAAGGAGGGCCGGGCCACTGAGAGAGGAGCGCAGCCGTAGCCTCCGTCACTGCCACCGCCATCGTGGACTTGGAGTCTCAAGAGGAGACCGGCCCACGAAACAGCGAGCTTCGATCAGCAGCGAGTCCGGATCAGCCCCAGAAGGTGGTTTGGGCTCCTCAGTTCCCAGCTCCTGGCGCCTGCGGAGGAAAAGAGGCAAGGGACAGCGTGGTGAAGCTTTTCTAGAGAAGATACGTGCCGCCGAGGGGAGAAGCGATAGTTCCTCGGGACCAGAAACCTTGGAGGGGCCCGGCAGCAAGAGGCTTTCCGCAGGATGCCCTGAGAAACCCTCGGTCCCAGACGACTGTAGACACCCTGCAGGACTCAGGAACTGGACTTGGGGGTGCCTGGGAGCGTCTCCGCGGAAAGCCAGCGGTGAGGAAGAAGGGTCCTGGAGGAAAGGGAAGGAGGAAGTCGCCACTTGGCGACCACTCACCCCCGTACACACCCACCCCACCCGCCGAGACTGGAGCCGCGGAGCGCCTCTGGGGGCGCTCGTTCCTTGGCGCCTTCCCTCGCATGTCCCAGCACCGCTGGGCTAAGAGCCAGACTGGTGGGGTCCCCGGGACTGTCCAAACCAGGCATGGTGGCCCAGTGGCCCCTCTCTCAGGATCAGGGTAAAAACTGGGGTTAGTTGGTGCAGGGGGACTCAGTTCAGGGTCCCCCGAGGTCCAGAACCAGAGGAGGTCGGCGGGCACAGAGCCCAGGGATTGGAGAGGCTACTCCCACCAGGGCCCCTCTGGAGGTAGCGCCCGGTGACTCGCATCCGCCTGGAAGACTCGGGGCTAGCAGAACCTGGGAGGCGCTCGGGAGAGGCCAGAGCCAGGGGCGGCGGGCCGAGGCGGTACTCAGTCCCGGGCGAGCGCCCGTGGAGGCGGCGGCGGCGACGCCGGGAGGGCATGCCGCGCCACCGGAGCTCCTGTCGGGCGCAGGCTTCCCTGGCGCAGGCTGCGCGCGGCTGCTGCTGCTCCCACTGCTGCTGCGGACTCCCATGGCGGCTCCGCCCGGTCGGGGCCGCCGCCGCTGTCGCCAGCCTTGGGCTGAATGAATGAGCCGGAGCGGCGGAGCCCGGCTGCCAGCGACCGCGCTCACCGGCCCGGGACGCTTCCGTATGGCCCGAGAGCAGCCGGCGCCCGTGGCGGTGGCCGCAGCCAGGCAGCCCGGGGGCAACCGGAGTGGCGATCGGGCGCTGCAGGGGCCAGGGGTCGCCCGCAGGGGGCGGCCGTCGCTGAGTCGCACTAAATTGCACGGGCTGCGGCACATGTGCGCGGGGCGCTCGGCGGCGGGAGGCTCTTTCCAGCGGCGGGCGCTGTGGGTGCTGGCCTTCTGCACGTCCCTTGGCTTGCTGCTTTCCTGGTCTTCGAACCGCCTGCTCTACTGGCTCAGCTTCCCGTCACACACGCGAGTGCACCGCGAGTGGAGCCGCCAGCTGCCGTTCCCGGCGGTCACCGTGTGCAACAACAACCCATTGCGCTTCCCGCGCCTCTCCAAGGGGGACCTCTACTACGCGGGCCACTGGCTGGGGCTGCTGCTGCCCAACCGCACGGCGCGCCCTCTGGTCAGCGAGCTGCTGCGGGGCGACGAGCCGCGCCGCCAGTGGTTCCGTAAGCTGGCCGACTTCCGCCTCTTCCTGCCGCCGCGCCACTTCGAGGGCATCAGCGCTGCCTTTATGGACCGCCTGGGCCACCAGCTGGAGGACATGCTACTCTCCTGCAAGTACCGGGGCGAGCTCTGTGGTCCGCACAACTTCTCCTCAGTGAGTTGCCCTCCGCGCGAACCCGCCCCTTCTGACCCCGCGCTTCCTGAGGCTCTTAGTTGGGCCCCTAGGGACTGGACACCAGGTCCCTGTGAGTGTCACCACTTCCAGACTGGGTGCCACCTCTCCTTGGTGCCCAGGCAGAACCTTGGGGCCCCTCTGTCGGTCTTCAGGTGGTGGGAAACTTGGGCTTAGCTCTGTGTAGGAAGTCACCTTAACCTTAATGCCATGCCGTTGGAGTTTCTTCCAGTGTGAGCTCCCAAACTCCTTCCTCTGTCTACTCTCTATGGGTCCCATCTCTGAATAGTGGTTCTCCTGCCCCTAAGCTCAACCAAGGTTTATGAGACTCAAAGCTACTGCTCTCTGCCTGGCCTTTAGAGTCCTCTTAAATGGGGCTTGTTGTCTTTGGAGAGAACCAACGCAAAACCCCGCAAAACAAAAACAAACAAACAAACAAACAAACAAAAAGGGCTAACAAGAGAATCCTGCAGAGTTTCTAACATAGCTTGAGATCCTAAGCAGCGTATGCTCTCGGAGTTTCACACGAAGTCTAAGAGGAAACTCCCAGGACGTTAAGAAACACCAAAGTTATGGGCCTCCTTTGGGGCAGTGGCATCCATCTATGAATTGGCAAAAACGCTGAGCTAGCACACCCCCACACCCACCCCGCCTTGGCCCTGTAAAGTGTTACTATGAATCTTGCTGGCTGGAAGAATTCCCCGCAGGTGGGGCAAAGTTGCAGCAGGGTCGTAAATGCAAACAGTCAGCGCCAGGAGAAGCTGTGCTGGAGGTTTTGTGAGCCATTTGTTGTGCAGGTTCCCCCACAGTGTGGGTCTGGAGAACGCAGATGTCAGGCAGAAGGTATCTGCCTTGTGCGGTCTGTCTCAGAAGCGCTCCGGTGCCAGGCCCCAGCGTGGTGCAAGCCTGTACAACCTTTCCTGTGTAAATGCCCCTCAGGTGGGCTCCGGCTTTTCTACCAGGGCAGGGAAGGCTGGTGTGCGTTCCTGGGTGGTACTCTCGGAATGATCTCTTGAGAGGATTTTTCCTGGACTGTCACAGTCGCAACAGGTGTTGGCTTGATGCTGGTCAATCCTAGATCTCTGATTGGCTGTTCTGATTATTTCTTGCGTGAGATGCCCCTCCCCCCTTCAGTCTTACTCTGTTGATTTTTCCTGAGTATAGAGTAATTCTGAATTATCCCTCTCTAACACAGTCCATGTTTGGGGAGCTTTTCAGCGGGTCCCAGACTGTCTCATCCGAGGCCACCTGCCTTAGCTAGTGAGGAATGCTGTTAACATATGCTTCTACAAGGCTTCTTCTAGAACCTCAAGCATAGTCCATAAAGGCCAAAGAATTCAGGGGACAACACTAGTGGTCAGTTGGATTTTGGCTGACCACTGGTGAACAACCTCTAGGGTTAGACTAAAGTTCAAGGTTATGTCTAAGTATCAGGTCTAAGTTTAAGTATCAGGTCTAAGTTGCATGGCACACAGCCTCCTCCATGCAATTCTGCGTGGGACAATTAGCTTACAAAGCATGGGGCATGGCCTCTGACGGCCAGGGTTCCCTTCCAACATCACGGCAGACCTGAGTTAGCAATAGCTTTCATTCCTATATTTAAAACGAGGCGGGAACTGCAAAGAGCAATCTCATAGCCGGCATCAGCAAATCTAAAGTCTAACGTAACATACCACCAAAGGCAATACACAGATGCCACAGGGAACCCTCCTCTCTGATCCTGGGCCTAGCTCCTATCAGAAAAAACAAACAAACAAACAAACAAACAAAAACTGAGTGAGATTTATGTCTCCCACCCTGGCACCTCCCGCAAAGTCCCGTACCTCCAAGAAGCCGGGAGAATGAAACAGAGGCCATCCCAGTGGTCCAGGTAGATAGAGCTTAACTCTTGGCTTCAACCTCCACAGCAGGTATTGATGTGAGTTGTGTGGGGCAGGAGGTAAGGAGCTGAGAACAACAGGGTCCTCCCCACTGGAGCTTACTCTTTCTCCCTGTAAGGATTTGTCAGCCACGCCCACTGAAGGGAAAATACTACTTCCGTCCCCAAAGGCTTGTGCCCTGACACTCAAAGTGACCCCTACAAAGTGACCCCCCCAGTGGGTTGTGGCTCTGCTCCTGTCCTCGGAGGTTCAGGCTCTGTAACAAGGCTGTGGGTTGTTGCCTTCCTACCTGTGGCTTCCAGAAGCTACATCAGGAGCAGACCCCATCAGAGAGGCTCTCCTCTGACTGCCTGCTGTGTGAAGGAGCCTTTGCCACTCGTGATGTAGAGGCTTTGCAGTGTAGAAGCAGAGGGCAGGAATTCTTGGATCACATGGCTGCTCAGATCCTGAGTGTCTCCCTTTCTCTCTCTCTCTGTCTCTCTCTGTCTCTCTCTCTCTGTCTCTCTCTCTGTGTGTGTGTGTGTGTGTGTGTGTGTGTGTGTGTGAGAGAGAGAGAGAGAGAGAGAGAGAGAGAGAAAGACAGACAGAGAGACAGAGAGACAGAGAGATTTCTTTGGCTTGGGGTCTTTCCTGACCACCCCACCCACCGTCACAAAACCCAGACAAGCCCACAAACAGATTTCTTCCGGTTTGTCTCCACTTCCCTGTGCACGTGGCTTTACCTGCTAAGGCTGCTCGCCTCTTCCTTCGGACAAGGGAAGGAACTGTGTGTAGTTTTACTGCTGTCTCCAGTTCCCAGCACAGAACCTGGCGCATAGTAGATGCTAAAGAGAGACTTGGAAAATGAGTGTCTTCACGATTATCTGCAGGATCGGCTGTCTTCTAGGGTCTTGGTTGACTTCCTCTGGCAAATACCTGTAAACCGCATTTCCAGTGGTTCCCACTGGCAGCCTGTGGCAAGAGGAGCAGCCTGGTCAGCACTTATGAGGCACCTGTAAGCCCCAACTTGTCAGATGATAGAGCAACAAGTGAAGGGACACCTATCAGGAAACGTGCCAGCTGTCTCTAGTCAGCCCCATGGTCTGAAAACAAACACCGATGGGAGAGAAATCTATTGCCAAGGACAGTCGGTTGGGCTCATTCTCCAGGCCCGTTCTGGGTGTGTTCACTGGTGGCTCTGGGCTTGCTGAAGCTGGGGAAAGGCTCATCACTCAGCAGGCAAACAGAGCGGTGCCGGCTTCTGAAAGCCTGTGTCGTTTCCCTGGCATCAGCCGCGGACCTCGGCTCTGCACACGCTGGCTCCAATGTAGCTCCTGGCATTGGAGAGAGTGGGCAGGAAGCAGAGCTGCGAGGCCAAGCTCTGAGAGCCCAGGGGGAGCTTAACAGAGAAACCAAAAGGCTGGAAACAGGAAGATAGGCAGATGCAGGGTAGGCTGTGCTTCAAGAACAAGGGGTCGTGGTGCTCTTTGGGAAACAGCATGCTTTGGGAGGAAGAGTCAGGCAGAGCTGGTCTTGGGCTTTCAGTCTGCCCCTTCTCAGCAATGTTTCCTGGGCAGACACATTGCTTCTGAGCCTCCACTAATAAGTTCTCCATCTCAGAGCTAGGAGGGAGAGATGTAGGTGTAGTGGCTGGGTTATGTCTGGACAGCAGTAGATGCTTAATATTCACAAGCCGCTGTTATGGTATAGAGAAATAGCTAGGCACGGTGTATAGGTACCTGCTGGTTAGATGTACTAAGTATTATCACCATAATTATCATGTCTTACCATGGCAACTTACCTGAGGGAGGTAGGCATGCTCATTCTAATGTTAGTCATTGAATCAACCAGCACCTACTACATGTCAACTCTATGCCAAGTTCTTTATTAGATACCAGAGGTATAAAATTAAATAAGACTTGATGAAGTCCCTTTGGGAACTTGCAAGAAATGTGCGAACCAGAGCCAAGGCTCAAGAGCATCCAGACCAGACTGGGGACCTCCAACTGCTTCCTGGAGGAGGTGACATCCAAGATGAATCTTGAAGACTACATAGGAGTTCCAAGGGAGAGAAAGAGACGAAAGAACAGCACGCACAAACAAGAGAATCCAAAGGGAAGCATGAAGCAGTGAGACTGAGCCAAATTTAAAATAGCTCGGGGTAAGGTGATGATGAAAGGCCGCAAGGCAATGGAGTGATCAGAACCTGGGCTCAACTAAAGCTTTGAAATTTGCATCAAAATTCTGATGTGTTTCACTCCTATCTGTTACACCATCATACCTGTGCCCAGAAATCTAACTCCCACCTTTATTTCTAAGCCTATTGTGGCTGTTTCTGTCTGTACCCACATTATCCCCTTCTCTGTAGGAGTTAACCTCTAGTTCAGATTTGGACCATCCACAATGCTTTTTAAAGCCAAGGAAACAACATTTAGTTGGCTTTTTTTTTAAATCACATTTTACCATATCGAGAAAACTGGCTGCTATGAGGCAGCAATCGAAAACAAGAAATGATTTCAGTAACATATTGTTTAAAATCAGCAAATTCTGTTGAAATGATGCTGGGCCAGGCGGTCTAGTGGCTGTAAAGATGGATAGCTTTAGGGAGTCAAGAAACAATACTTCTGCCTTTATAGAAAGTGGAATAAATGAGCTACTACATGTAAAGTGCTTAGACCAGTTTTCTGGCATCAAGCAAGCATTCAATAAATGGGAGCCGTTTCCATTTTTATGACTTGTATGAGCATTTACAGTGAAGGGCAAAGGCAGATCGCATCGGGCATCTGTGACAGGCCAGATCCTGGCTGGCTTGTTTCATGTCATCTTCGTAGTAACCGTGGACAGTTTGTGATAATCCATGTTTTATAAAGGGAGGGAATGTCACTCTCAGAGGGTATGCAATGTGTTCCAAGTCAAGAACCAGCCAGCAGCAAGGCCAAGTCAAGCCCAAGTTGCCATGACTGCAGGAGCACATGCCCTTTCTGCAGTAGGATGAAAAGGGAGCAGCGTTAGGAAGGGGACAGAGTGCATCCTATAGCATCCGGTAGGGAAGACCAGTCCAGCCTCAACTTGGCCCTGGCCAGATGCATGCCTTTGGCCTCATGGCTCAGTTCTGAAATGATAGGATATAAGCCAAACGGTCGGTGGGACTTAGCAGCAGAGTTCTCCATTCAAGTGGGCAGTCAGGGGGTGGGTTGGGGGTGGGGAAGAAGGCTCAGATACTGCAGATGGCTGAGGCTCCTCAGGCATCCATTTTTTTTCCTTTGCAGAGCTGAAGCAGTGATTATGGGGGGTGGGAACATACACGTTATTGAAGTGCTGGAGACAAGGTGGTGATTAAATAGACATTTATACAAAGCACATGAAAGGACCTCTACTAGTTATTTGACTTCAGGGAAATTAGTTTAGGGAATCAAATGTAAACTCGACCCAGGTCTGCAGATATCCAAATTGACCCGCATCAGGCTAATTCTGGTAGTGGCTATTTGGGGGCCTCTGTGGCCGGTCACGGAGGCATCAGTCAGATGTCTTCCCAATTGAGAAGGGCTGGAGCAATAACCAGGCCATTGGCTCTGCACGTGTGTAGCTTTTGACCCTACTGATTTGCTTGGGTTGATACTCAAAGCCATTCAACCGGGGCTCAATAAATCCTTGCTCTGTGCCAGTCACTGACCTACCAAGATGACCATAAATCCAATCTGTTTCCGGCAAAGAGGTCCTCAGAGGTCAAGGTGCTTTGTCCACACTGCTGGCTGTGAAAGGAAGTCCCTGCTATACCAAGAGACTGGGATCTGTGTCAGGCACCTTTTCAGACTCCAATGAGCACTTCACAACCCATTTCTCAGATCAGGAAACCGAGGCTCACGGGAGGCACAGGTCACACAACCAAGAGGCAAGCCCAGTCAGATTTCAACCAGAGATTGGCCCAATTCTAAAGCTGTTGGCTCTTGAGTGTTGATAAGGCTAGACCTCCCTGGCAGGGGATGGCTTTAGAGCTGCAAGTCTTCAGTGGAAGGTTATACTGCTGGTCGATGGGGACCAGAGGAGTTGGGCTGGATTCCATGACCCACAGCCCTAGAGGAAGAGCTGTCTCTAAAGAGTGAGGGTCCAGCATGCACTTGCCATCCTCCTGCTCCATCAGCCACACACAGCAGTGGCTTTGTGGGAGGGGACAGTGCTCAGGAGTGGGTCATTTGCATGGTGTCCCAGTCTAACCTTAATGACCTTCTTCATTCTTTCAAGGACACTGATCCCCTGAAAACCTGGCTGTTCAGACTGAGATCCCACTCAGGCTGGTTCTAGCAAATGGATAATCTATTTATAATTAGAACAAGAATTGTTGGTAAAACAAACAAACAAACAAACAAACAAACAGACTAAGAGTGGACAGGGAAAGGCTAATGGCTCAGCTGTTAAGAGCTTATATAGCTCTTGGAGAAGACCCGCATTTGGTTCCCAGCACCTACACCAGTCACCCAACAACCTCTTGTAAGTTGTAGCTCCAACTCCAGAGGATCCAATGCCCTCTTAAGGCCTCTGCCAGCACTTACTTGCACTCATGAGTACACACACACACACACACACACACACACACACACACACGATTAAAAATAAAGGAAATCTAAATAAACAGGAACCCGAGAGGGCCACTGGAGATAGACTCTCAGCATGTTTGTGCTTCTGCCTGCCAATGTCTATCCCCAAAGCAACAGCTTCTCCTCCCTCTGTGAACTCTCTCCTTCCCACATCTGTATTCTGGTCACTTCCTCCCGATTCCGATGGCATATCTGATCTGAAAGTTGTTGATACTCTGATCTCTGAAAGTGAAGGGTTTAATCTTCTCTTGGAACCCCTCCCAACAAAAATTATTTTCCCACTTTGAAATGGCACGGGCATCCACTGTGAACTGCCATCCATAAATCTGAGCCTACTGCCCAGGAAAGTAGATGAGGTTTGATTCTTCTGCATCTCGGCACAGTCTCATGGAGCAAATTATAGAAAGAATTTGATTTATAGAAACACCTCAAAGGCCCTGGAGTGAGACGCGTGTTTATTCACTTTATTACCATTTATTTTACACTATCTCTTTATGCTCCCTGCACATGGATTTGAAAGACTATCAGGATAGATGCTTAAGGCCTGCCAGATTGCATGGCCCCGTCAAGGCACATGGTTCTCTTTGGCGAGACTGCCAACAGCTCAGACTTGGGGGATCCACAGTACAGTGCTAGGGCAAAACCTGGCCTTATAGCTAGCAAGATGGAGATGTGAGCCTCAAGTTTCCCCCCGAAGTTTCCCAGCTCTGGGCTTGTGTGATACACGCCCAGCTGCAAGCGCAGGATGCAGGCAGGCAAGCTTGATTTAAGATTCAAATATCTCAGAACAGCTGGGGATATTTAGCATCGCAATAATTACATTACATTTTTGACGGTACACGGAGTGAGAGCCTTTTTTGGGGTTGTTGCTGCTGCAT
The DNA here is from genome assembly GCA_907169655.1 of Acomys percivali. Lineage (NCBI taxonomy): Eukaryota > Metazoa > Chordata > Mammalia > Rodentia > Muridae > Acomys > Acomys percivali. The sequence goes on from OU015746.1 coordinate 38,571,656, forward strand.
ATTCTATGAGCATCCAATATCTTAACCAGGCATGGAAGCCGAACTACATTTTTCACATCCAAAGAGTTTCACTTTAAAGATCCAGGCTGAGGATGGTGTCTCAGCCTTTAATCTTTACCATGACTTTAGAACAGCAAAGCTATGTTCTATCTACCACAGCCAAGGAACTCAGTCAGGAGAGCTGTGGCACCGAGGAAAGCAGAAGCAGATGGAAATGATCAGGCACCCCTGTGTGCCAGGAGTGAGGGGATCCAGTTGGCAAATGTGACATTGCTAAGAGACACTGATGGTGGCCTCTACAAAGTCAACTGGACAACTTGGGTGAAATGAGTTAATGTTAGGAGGTGGGATGGTGAGAGAAAGCAAGAGAGAGAAAGACCCACGATGCGCCAGGCCGAGTGCCCCAGGCTTACCGTCTACTCTGAGCTGCTATCCCCACAGTCCGTGAAAAAAACAAATACAGAAAGGAAAGATTTATTTTGGTTCATGGTTTCAGAGAGTCCCTATCCAACATGGCGGAGAATGCACACTGACTTCGTGGCAGCCAAGGCAGGAGGCCAAGGCTGTTCACACTGTAGCAAAACAGGAAGCAGGAAGGGCTCTTGGTAGCAGGGGCTAAACTCATCCTTCGAAGCCTCACCCCAAGTGACCTACTTCCCCAGCTAACAAGCTCTGCCATGTCAGGGAAGAAGTGGTCAAAGCATTAGCCTGCAGGAGATGTGTCAGGCTAAGATATTGGATGCCCATAGATTATGCAGCAACTTACTTTGCAGCCCAGGTAGACCAGGACCTTGTGATTCTCCTGTCTCAGCCTCCCGAGCAGCTGGGACTATGGGTCTATGCCACTAGTCCCCACCACTACCCCTGGGTCCAGTGATGTATTTTTAACGTGCACAGGATGGAAGATTTTAAAGAAACATTATAGGTTGAGGGGTGAGGGGGCCACTGACATCACAAGCAAACAAATAGATAACCCTAAATACTGTGAAGAGAAGACGGGTAGGGAGGGGTGTTTGAAGACAGGGAGCAGGGTGGGATTGGGATCTGGGGAAGGAACCTGGAAGGGGAGAAGGGGAGGCTGCACAGGGATGGGGGAAAGAGTACCATTCTGCATGGAGCTGGCAAACCGAAGCCAGCACGGGAGAAGCATCTGCCTCCTTCCTTCCAACATAGAAAATTCAGCTTCCACAGCTCCGTCCCTTGTTCTTTGTGCTGTGGGTACATCTGGCTCCTTCCAAACTGTAGCTGCCTCCCTCACCCACACAGTGTGCCAGTGTGCGGGGAACAACATGACTCTAGCAGTCTGGAAACACTGACCCCCTGGAATGTTAATGGGCTGGAGACTTAAGTCTTTAGGCAGCTCTCCTTTCAAATGGGAAAATGCAGCCCTAAGAATTCAATCACACATTCCCACGTGGGGCAGCTCAGCGGGCGGGGCGGACTTAGCCAAGCACTTTCTGTGGAATATGGCATCCTAGCCAGTTGGCACCTCCCCCTAGGCTGGCTAGTCTTCCTGAGGCCAAAGGTCTCCAGCCTTTGACATGCTGGTGTGTTTTTCTCATCCAGCCTTTGGAAAGGTTAGGTCTGGATGGCACGTTGCCCAGCCCTCTTTCCCAGGCTTTGTGTGTTTCACAGAGAGCGTGTAGATCTTTCATTTCAATTTCACTTTCATGACCACATGATGTAGAAAAGCAGATGGTAGCACTCCCAATTCACAGACAAGGAAATCAAGGCTTGACTTGATCAAGGTCATCTAGCCAGAGCTAGGACGGTGTTGGCTATAGTGGGTGGTGATTTGCTGACTGGGGTCTAATTGTGTACCTTTCTGCAAGTGTCAGTATCAGTGTCACCTCTTAGATGGGGATATTATCTCTTGTCTCAGTGGAGGGCATGTAGAACCTAGTCAGGGTTGGAATCCTTGAATCCTTGCATGAGAGATTCTACCAAGTCACCTGGGATACCCAAGTTCCTTGAACTTCAGGAATTTCTATGTCCCTGAGAGCAACCCAGGAATGTTGCAACAATACAGACTCTGGTTCAGTCAATGGGCCCTTATGTCCTACATGTGTGACAGGCTCTCAAGCGATGCCTGCACTACTTGGCACCAGACTAGTGCATAGGCTACGTTTTTTGTAGCAATGCTCTCCAAGGCCAGGAGAAAGGTTATCTTAGACTAAGAGGGAACCCGAGGCCTCTGGCCGGGACAGCCCTGGCTACATTTCAACCTGCCTCTGTTCTCTGTGTGGTGGTGAATCACCCCTATTGGACAGGGTTCAAGGTAGGGCTCCCTTATGGTGAGTCGCACCCTGAGAGGCTCAACTGCTTTGCCAGGCTGAAGCTCCACCTCTGGGCTCCCACTGCTTAGAGATGTGCACCCTACAGCAACTGTGAAGTCTCTGTGAAGAATAACTCTTCCTTTGTCCTTGTCTGCTATTGAAATGACTGGCTCTTCAGAGAGCGTGTGAATGAAGAAGTGGTGATAGAGTCACCTACCTGAGTCCCTTGCAGAGATGAGCTGCCAGGCATGTCTGCTTCTTCCTCTGATTGTGTGGATACAAGTGGACAGGTGGTGGGAATAGAGGGAGAACCTCCTTCATGATCACAGCAATCGTCCGTTGTCGGTGAGCAGCGTGGTGCTGAGAGAGCTGCACAGTGACAGGCCATTCCGAGGCAATGCAGCCAGAAGCCTGAGCCTTTTGTTGCTTAAGGCCCTTTAGAATCACTAAGGCACCCTACAAACCTGCTTTGGGACTCATTCATACCTTCTTTGGATGTTCTGGTCACTCACTGCTCTTTCTTTGGTTCATTCAACTATTCACCGATTCGATTACTCATTCATTCATTTATCTAGTACATTCTACAGGCCAAGCACTGTGCTGGGCTCAAAGGATAACAAAGTGAGGCTACTCCAAGGCATCAATTCAATCTCCTCATCCTTGGGGGATCCTGTAGCCAAGCAACAGACAAGCCCCCTCAATAGCTTTTCTAACTCAGTGCTGCAAAGGGAGGGAGGGCAGGGGTGGACCAGATAACCATTTTGTTATCTTTAGTCTGAGAGTCCTCCTTGTCTAAAGGTATCACGTGGTATCCCACTGCCTTCAAGATAAGGCCAAGCACCCAGGAAATCGCCAAGATCTGATTTCTGGCCACCATGCCTTTGGTTGCACAGAACTGCTTTAGGTCCTGGAATCTGCATGGTCCTCAGAACAGGCCTTCACAAGATGTTATTCCTTCCACCTAGAAGCCTGCAATTCACATATTCCATGTGCCGCAGAGAAGAATAGGCTCTATGGGCTCTACCATAAACCTTCCCGTGGAAAGACTATTCTGCGTATGTGCAAGCAGCGGGGTGGCGATTCAGGAAGCCAGGAGAAGCGGAGGAGTTATGGATCCTGGACAACAGCAGTGACTTGCTCAAGGTCAAAAAGCCAGTTGGAGGCCAAATCGTCATCATCACAACTTAGTTCATCTCATGCCCTTTCTGGGGCTGATGCAAGTCTACAACTGTGCACAAAGATGAGAGCCCCTGGGAGCCATTAATTAATACTTATGGGGCATCTTTATTACCATCTACCGAAGGCTAGCAGAATCAGCTCCGGCCAGGCAGTAGGCTGCAGAGGCAAGCTGAGGTTAGGCGTGATGATTCAGATCTCAAGACGCAAGTTTTGCCTGAGATGTTTAAATAACTCAGAGTTACTGCCGCCCCAGCCGGGACAGGACAACAAAGCAGTGGTGGGTGATTTTTGAGTGGGAGGGGATGGTATGGGAGGCAGGAGGCAGGCTTCCAGAGGGAAATTACCATTTCATATTTATGACTTTGGCTCATAGGAGTGCCACAGGGACAGGTTTGCTAACACATTAGGTAATTGCTTCAGTTCTCCACTGTACTCTCAAGTATGTAGCCAGCTTAGGTAGTCTTGCAGGATATGATTCAGCCTAGACCTCCCAGATGCCTAGGACTCTCCCAAGGCCCTGAGGTACTGATGGTAAGAAATGAGGGGGATGTTCATATCTCAGGCAACAGGACCACTGCATAGCTAAAGGAATGGAGGAGTCCCAAGACAGAAGCCTAGAGACCAGGAGTCACATTCTATTGTTGTGCATGCTATGTGGCCTCTCTCAATTTTGGTATATATTAGAATCACACAGATGTGTATATATACATATATACATATATATATGTATACACACACACACATTTCAGCCCCAAAGGTCATAATCTCATTGGCTGGGAGTGGAGCCCACAGGTAACTCTACAGTTTTCCTTGGGTGGACTTTCTGGGGCCCCAGTGCTGCTGTCAGGAAAGACCAAGGAGTCAGTGACCTTGCGATCCACCAGCCATTGTTTCCAGGTTTAGACTTCTGTTGTAAGTAATTTGTGTCTGACTGAGGCTGACCCCTCCCCATGGTTGATTCAGAGTGCATGCTGGAGGGCTCTGGCAGAAAGCAGAAGGCTTTGCTCCATGTGCTGGATGGGCTGGAGTGTGTAGCACCTCCTGTGCCTTGGCAAAGTCACCTTGCAATCCTGGGCTTCCGAGTCTTCATCCATGGACACCAAGGAAAACATCGCAGCCTGCCTGCTTGCAAGCAGGTGGGATCCAGTGTGCTGTATATTGTAGTCTAAGGGCACATAGCCCCTCCCAGCCAGTGCCTAGAAGCAGAGAGCGCAGCTCCTGTCCCTGGCTCCTACCCAATTCCAAGTAGGCAGACTGCAGAGTTGTCCTTGGTATTCAAGAATGAGAGAATCCCCATTTCCCTCCAGGATACATGAGGTGATGGAGACTCAGCACAGTCAGGCTACCTGCCACCAAGTTAGTGATATCCAGAGAGATGTCCATTCAAATCCCAGCAACGCCCCCCTTCCGAGCTATCCTAGACTAGTTTATGTGTCTTTCTGGGTCTCCATTCGTTTATCTTTGTCATGGACAGAAACATCAGCCATTTTCAGAGTGGTCTTCAGAGTAATAAAAGAAACGGGAAGAGTCCCCTGTGGAACCTAGCTCTAAGTGCCTGTGTCCTTTCTCTTCCTTCTGTCAGTCCTACCTTTCTCTCTTCCCTGACTCCTCTCCCACTCACTTTATAAACTCCTCAAGGACTGAAGTCGTGAAAAGCAGCTCTGTGTCAGTGACCTTGGGCGGGCCGCCTCATCTTCCTTTGCCTCCACTTCCCCATCCGAGATGTAGGGGATGCTAATGACATTGAGAACAGCTTCCGGGGCGGTGGAGCTATGGCCACAACAGCTCAGCCTTTTCAGTGTGTTTGTTCTCCATGCTGAACCCTAGTGTGACCCTCCCCATTGCCACTCACCTCTTGCTAGTGGCCTTTGCGTGAAGAAGGGACTTGTTCTCCAAACAGAGTGGTAGGTAAATAAGCCTCGTCTCTCTGGCCCCTACATCTTCCCTGCAATGACAGTTCTGCTGAGTTCACAGGGCCCGTGGGGCTCCAGGACAGAGAGCAGCAACCTATATCAGGGGTTGCTTACTGTCTCGAGGTGGCATCGAGGGAAAAATGCTATAAATATGGAGGATTCGTCTGCAGTAAGTCATGGACAGGAACCTGAGCTGTATAACTTTCTAATTCTCCACTCTAGCTTGTACGCCAAGGCAGTAAAAAAAACACACTGGTGATTTATTTTTTCCACTCTTTTAATTTTGTAATTTCTTTTTCCTTAACCAACTAAAAAAGTTCTCTTAAACCCACCTGAAGCAGTCATGAAATTAAATCTGGTGCTTCTTCTACATTGCCAGCATAAAATACAGGCTCAGTGGCAATTTCCTAACCAAGCATTAAAATAGAGCAAGTCCTGGGCTCTGTTTGCCTCATCTGACTTGGGAGTACAGGAGGCTGGCTTGGAGGAAGGTGGCTTCGTCACAGAGAAGACCTTGTATGTCTCCCAGGTGTTGAATTTAGTCTTCTTTGAACGGGAAGCTTCCTTACTGATTCTCGGTTCCCTAGTTTGTAAAATGTGGATACAAATAATTAGCAGGAAACTCCAAAATGTGGATACAAATTAGCAAGAAACCTCCATCACTGTGATAGTCTTACAATCCAAAGAGATGATGGGGGGAAGGGGCCTGTTTAGCACAAAGTGCTATATTACACAGTTGGAGATTGTTGCTATGACCCATGAGGACGGTGATGGGGATAATGGGGACGATGGCGATGGTGATAAAAGGGGGGGGGGGCTGGTACCCATGGAGATGGTGATGATGATAGTGGTAATAGTAGCATATCGTGCACAGGATAGGAACCATGGATTTATGTGTTAAGAAGGGTTTTTCTTACTGTTTATGCTTCTCTGTGAACAAATAAAGAGACACCTAGAGGTGGGGATATATATCTCTTTGGCAGGGTATTTGCCTAGGATGCGCATGGTTTAATCCCCAGGACTGAAAAAGAATGTATCCCAGTAAGGAGTTGTTGAAAATCTGTTTTCACTCCTTGTCTTCCCCCTCAGAGGTTTCTGTTACTCATCGATAAATATTAATTGAGTGCTGACTACATACCAGACCTCGTTAGCCCCAGACCACAGTGAATGAGCACAGGGAGATACAGGCCTCTCCTCACAGGTCTTAAGGTCCAGAGGGCTAGTTAAGTGGGGTAAGTGAAGGCAGGTGGTGACATGTAGTTTCAAACGGCCATAGGGACCGTGAAGACAGTGACATAGGACAGTGGCTTAGAGAGCAATGGAAGCAATGTGTACACTGCTGACACTCACTGACACTGAAGTGGGACCTAAGCGATCGCGGAGCACAGCCAGGGGATGCCTCAAAAGCCGTGTGCCAGACAGAGGACACCCAGCACAAAGGCTGTAAGTTGAGCACAAACTTGTCTGACTTAAAAGATGGACGCAAGGACCATGTACCTTGGGCAGAATGGAAGGAGAGATGGGTGTTAAACAGACATTTTATAGGTAAATGTAGGAAGAACTGTAGCAAGTCTTGTAATCTGGGCTGGAGTTTTGAGGCTCCTCTCGGGGAGTGTGAGGCCACTGGGGGGCTTGGGTGCAGGAACACCTCAGAGTGACGCCTCTGCAGCCCTGGCAATGGGTGTGAATGGAGGCAAGAAGACACACAAGAGCATAGACTCAGGAGTTAGAACAAGGCAAAGCAGTCTCGCAGAGCAGAGTGACAGCAGAAATGATGAGTCTGGTCCAGTTTGGGATGTGGATCCAGAGAGGCTTAAGGGACAGGTGGAATGACGCTGGTGGCGGCGTTGTTGTTAGCGGTGGTGGTAGCACAACTATAGGTTGGGGATGGAGTATGAACAAAAGCGGACCAAAAAAAAAAAAAAAAAAAAAAAAGAACTCCCAGGCATGGGCACTGGGCTGATACTGGTAATACGACCCAGAGGAAACGCTGGCGGAGAATGGACCTGGACAGAAGTGAGGAAAGAACTCTCCATTTGGGGGTACGTTGAGGCTGAAAGAACAACTGAGCCTCCTAGGAGTGTTTGGGCATGTGGGCTTGAGCTCCAAGGGAGGTCAGGACAAGCAATGGAGGCGGGAATCGTTAACTGGAGTGCTGGGATTTAGTGATGGGGACTGAGTAGAACCACAGAAGTGAGGCCTGTGCACAGAGGGCAGCAGGCTGAGTGCTGAGCCTTGGACTCATCAACATTGGAACAGGATGTAGAAGAGGGTGAGAGGGAGAGGGAGCCTTCAGGAGATGGGACGGAAGCCCAGAGAGCAGCGCCCGCTGACGGGTGGAGCTCTTAGGAGAAGCGAGGTGCTGCATGGGTCAAGCTCTGTGTGATGAGCTGAACAAAAGGCAGGCCACTCCCGTGAGAACCAGAGCAGAACCAGGCAGCAGAGGTTAGGTAACCTGACGCATTTGAACCCAGGCCCTGCCTGGTGCTGCTATTGCTTTTGGCCCAGGGGCCACGCCTTAGCATCCCACGTCTTAGCTTCCTCCTCTGCTTGGCATTCCTATGCAGTTTGTTTGAGATAATATCTACAAAATGATTAGCACTGGGCCTGGCACACAGCAGGGACTTAACAAACAGAAGCTATTTGTGTTCCTCCTGAAAGGGCTCGAGTGGTTAGCTCGTCTGCAGACATACTGCAGGTGTCACTGAGGCGGCCCCGCCTTCTCCCAAGGTTGGAAGTGAAGCTGTCTGTAAGACTCCAATAAGCATAAGGACAAGGCGGGTGGGACAGTAAGACCTCGTTGACAAATGAAAGCACAGCCCCTGTTCCTTCTTAGAATCATTCCAATTAAAATCTTGCAAGCCCCTGATGTGGGCCACACGGAACCCATTCGAAGACCCAAAGATGCTCACCTGAGTTGGAGACCCTTGCTAGGTGATAGAGGCCCAGAAAGGAACTTTTAAGTAGGATAAATTAGCTTCAAGGGCAGATGTGCATTGCAGGAAGTCCACTGTGCAGCATAGACAGAGGATGAGAGGGTCTCATCCACAGCAGAGAGAAGCCAGGAAAGCTCACTCAGGAGAGAGGTAACAGCAATGAAGCAATGGGCTCATTGTAGCATAATTAGCTCTCTATAATCAGTGTGGAAGCTTATCATTTCAAAATGTAAAGGTGATTGTGCTGCTAAAGATTTTTTTGCCCCTGTTAATGGAAATAACTTACCAACCTAAGGTTTGGGGTTGACTAGCTACGTTAAAAGATAAGGTGTTAATCTTTAACCAATTGATTTTGATAACAAATTAGGTTATTGATTAAGAAATCATTCAGTGTGGACAGTAAAAGCTGTACATTAGAATCGTGTCTGGTTAGAGTGAAGGCTGAGAACAGGGCCCAGAAGGCTTCCCCCCTTAGGCTTTAGAAAATGCTGTGAGTCACACAGATGGAGAGTGGGGCCTCTGGCCAGGACCACGGAGTCTGTTTGGGATGCTGCAGCTGGCTGTAGGTTTAGCAAGTGGTTGAACTTGGCACAATGGGGACATCATAACACACAAAATACAAAATAGTTCTACCTATATGCGTAATATATTTAAATTTGTAAATTAGCAGGGAAGGAGAATGGTAGAGATCTGTGGCCCTCCGAAACGGGAAAGGACTTTAAAACTGCAGGCAGTAGGGCTCAAGACAAAGAGACTGGGCTCTCTTGGATCTGGGGAAGAGTGGCCAGCACCAGAGATGTGAGATTGGTCCTGCCACGGAGGATATGCTTAGAGCTGTCCTTCCTACCAAAGAAGTGGCTCTCAACCTTCCAATGGCTATGACCCTTGTTACAGTTCCTCTTGCGGGGATCCCCAGCCGAAAATTACTTTGTTGCTGCTTCATAACTGCAAGTTTGCTACTGTTATGAGCCAATAATGTAAATGTTTGATATACAAGATATCTGATCTGAGACCCCCTAAAACGATTGAGAATCTCTACAACTGAAAAAAGACTAGAAAACTCCATCCAGAAATTCAAGGAAGCCAGTCTGCTGCAGGCTCCCAGTGTGTGGGGTCCACAGATACCCTATGAGAACTAGGGCCTGTAAGCTTGCAATATTGTGCAGTATGGTCTGAATTTATACTATTTACATAATACAAAGCTCTCAAGTTGAAAACAGCACTAAAATTGGACTATACACATGTGAGGGTCCCAAGACAAGCAAGCAGCAGAGCACTGGATACAATGCAGGGGTATGTAGTAGCCAAAGTAAAAAAGAAATCACAAACAATGTTGCACTTATGCTCACCAAAGACAATAGTAGGATGCGCCTATCCCATTCACCCCTACAGAGTGGAAACTAAGGCCCAGGAAGGCATGTCAGTGTGGTAGTGCACTACTGTTATACAGAAGAATGAGCCAGGGCTGTAGAGGTGGTGAAGCTGACCTTGAATCTGAGTTCTATCATTTAATAGACATGAACAAATCAAGCTTAAGCTGTCTGGGCCTTGGTTTCCTTATTTAAAAATGTAGGGTTGTTAACAGCTACTCTGAAGGGTGGCTGGGTAGTGAGGGGGAGCACTTGGGTAAAGGTCCCAGATGTGGTGCTAGCTGCTCCACATCTTTTTCCCCTTAAACTTTGCTCTTTAAAAGTCCACTCCAAAATAACTTCTCAGTGAGCCCTGCTTGGACTAGTGACATCTTTACCTCTGGGGCTACTTGTATTCCAATGCTTTGCACTAAATTTCTTGCTGTTTTAGAAGTAATATTTTTATACCAGGTCCTGGCTTATGCAATTCCCTATAACCTTACCTTCTCTGGTCTCATTTATTTCTCATCTGGTTTGCAACAATCAACTAGGGAATGCATGATGGATATAGGAATGAGTAGATGGATAATTAGGTAATGGATAATGGGTGGTTGTGTATTGGCAGATGAATGGATGGATGGATGAGTTGATGCATGGATGGGTAAGTTTATGGATAGATGGATGAGTTTATGGATAGACGGATAAGTTTATAGATGAGTGGATGGAAGATTGGATGGATGGATGGGTGGATGGATGGATGGATGGATGGATGGATGGATGGATGGATAACAAATTAATGGGTGGGTAAGCAGGTGAGTTGTTAAATGGAGGTAAGGATGGATGAGTTGACAGATGAAGGGATAGGTGAATGATGGATAAATGTAAGGGTAAGTTTATGAACAGAAGGTTGGATAGAGAGATAAGTGGATGAGCGAGTTGGAGGATGGATAGATAGATGAATAGATGGATAGTTGGCTATATGGATTGGATGGATGGTTGGATGGATGAGCTCATTGACAGATAAATGGATGAGTGAGTGAGGATAAGTGGATAGGTGAGTTGGTGTATAGATGGTGGATGAGTGAACAGATGAATTACTGGATGGATGAATGGATGGTTCAATAGGTAGATGATGAGTAGATGTGTGGTTGAATATCTACTAAGGTTTGTTATTTGTAAACCCTTGGTGTTGATCTTGATAAATTAAGAAAAGGAGTATACTGAAAGAATATCAGCTTGCTCACAGAATCAACTGGAAAATTGGAAAAGCAGGCCAAATAAAAGGCAAGAACCAATGGGCTACAGGGATATAAAGTACAGTGATCACTTTTCTGTCAAGTCAGGGTGGTATCTGTGGAATGAATGTACATTGGGCGGTTTTCACACCCAGGCCTAACCGCAATGAAACAGCAAAGTCCTGGTAGAGAGACTATAGCAAATGTGAGTTGGGTCACATGTTCACTGATTCATAAGTCCTCTGGGCCTCTGGTGAGCTCAGATAATTTCCTTCAAAAGAAATTAAAGTCCTGGGCAACAGAAGAGAGACTATCTAATAACTGCTCAGATCCTGGTCACTGCCCCCTGCAGAGAGAATGGATGAATCCTTCATTCCCAGAGGTGGCATCTGCAACTCTGCTTTGGCTTGTCCCTTGTCATCTCCCTCATAATCTGTTTATCCTTCCTACTCTCCTTACCAGATCTTCCCCCCTCTTTCCACTGCAGAGAGCTGACTGCTCCCCGAAGCGTGTCAGTCTCTACCTTCTCCCAGGAGCCTTTGCAGCCATCCAAGCCCACACCGACTACGTCTTTCCCCAAACTCCAGTGGCCCTGAACATCAGCACAGCTGCAGATGAAGCTGTCCTGAACAGCTCCTATCAGGGGCTGGGTTCTGCCCTACGTTCTCGAAAGCGGTAGCCTCTCCCAGCTTGGCTTCTATTCTCCACTGTCCTCGCACATTGTTGAGTCAGTCAGTGATGGCCGCATGAATGCTGATGAAGGCTCAGTGTGCGTGTGTGGCACAGTGTCACCAGCTGCCTCATCACGTGTTAGAAATGATTCAGGCCTACCAATCTTGGGGGTTGAGTCAACTGGGACCAAAGGGCTGAATTGTTCAATGCTGCATCACTAGGCACAGGCAATTCTAACCCTACAATTGAGTGCTTAACACTTGCAATCCAAACAAATGCTCCTTGGAGTGTGTGTGTGTGTGTGTGTGTGTGTGTGTGTGTGTGTGTGTGAGAGAGAGAGAGAGAGAGAGAGAGAGAGAGAGAGAGAGACAGACAGACAGAGAGACAGAGAGAGAGAGACAGAGAGAGAGAGACAGAGAGAGGAAGAGCTTCCTCTCTCTCTCTCTCTCTCTCTCTCTCTCCCTC
>OU015746.1:38585054-38601377 GCA_907169655.1 Acomys percivali
TTTTGTTTTTCAAGACAGAGTTTTTCTGTGTAGCCTTGGCTGTCCTGGACCTAGGCTCGCTTTGTGGACCAGATTAGCCCCAAACTCACAGAGATCCTCCTGCCTCTGCCTCCCGAGTGCTGGGATTACAAGCATTCACCACCACCACCCTCTAAACCTTTTCTTTAATAAAAACAAAAATATTTTTTAAATGAGAGCGCAGCTTTTCTCGCTCATTGGAACACACACATTATGGAAAGGAACTGAGGCAGTTGTTTAGTGGCTGCCTGCTCTGAATAGGACTTCCCTGTGCTATGGGGAACAACATGCACACACACACACATACACACACACACACACAAACACACACACCTGCCCACACTCATGCGTGCACCCACACACTTGTATTGACCTTAAACGAGATGGAACACAGGCGTGCCTGTCTGAGTGATATGTTAGAGGCCTCTTGGCTTTGGAGTCAAGTTCTGAATCGTCAGGAGCTTCCCTTGGAGAACATTCTAAAGGGCTCTGGGTGAGAAGAACTGGACGAAGTAGACGACTGTAGTGGCCATGGTGCAGGATGTGAGGGGCCAGCAGACCAGGTGAGGGTGTGACAGCTGGCCCAGGAAGTTCAGCATGTAGCTGAGCAGAGGAATGGTAGGCCCTGAACAGAGTTCTTATCTGTATCACGTGCCTGTAGTCCCGGGACTGGAAGAGAGGATCATAAGTTCCAGCCCAGCCTGGACTACATATTCAGACACTACCTCAGAAAACAGAGACATGTAAAGGAATGGCCTATCCTTCCTTCTCTCTGGTCCCTTCCCCGCCCATGCCTGGAAGGGCACAGTGGACGGCAGCTTCCCTTTAAAGTTCCCACTACACAGAAGAGATGAAAGAATAGACAGTGGCCACCTCATGGGACACATCTGGGAGTAGAGATAAACTCAGAACTGTGGGGACTGCAGCAAAGCTGCCTCCAGAAGAGACATCCACACATTGGGGTTTGAAGCAAGGCCAGGAAAGCACAAGGCAGCTAGTGTGCACAGCCTGAGCAGAGGGGCTCTGAGAGGGAACGGCACACCTGGAAATTGTGGGAGTCTGGCAGGAGTGGAGTCATGTGATCCACAGAGGTCAAGAGATGGACTCCCAGCTGCCTAGTAGATAATTGCTCATGTTTAATTTGTTACCCCCCTGTAGGACAGCACACAGGAAGCAGAGTCTATAGGACAGGCTGCCCTGTTCTTAGCTAGGCTGATGCTCGGCCCTGGCAACCAAGCAGGGCGTACTTGCTTCCACCAGGTTAGCTCTTGTTTTCCCAACAGTTACCCTTCCCCAGCAGCCCAAGCTGGCTCAGATTGCCTGCTAGCAACCGCTTCACAATGTTCTAATTGGAGAAGCCAGGACCTGCCCCTCCAAAATGTGAGTTAACATCAAGCCACAGAGATTATAGGTCGAAAACACTGAGTCCTGATTCCCCATCCTCCTTGCCCCTGGCCTGGCCCTGTGCTGGGAAACAGACCTGAGAGACAATGGGAGTGAGTAGAGAAATGAGAAGGAGGCCACCTCCTCTCGGGCATGGTGACAGTAAAGTGGATCCAAGCAACCTCCTTTGTATGACTCTCCGTGTTTTACTGGCTGTGTGACTTGGGCCAGATTACTTCACCTCCCTGTGCATGGCATGGCTTCCTTGTCTGTAAAATATGCACAGCTGTGCTTGTTCCGTACAGTCATTGGGAGGAGTTAGTGCAGCCACAGTGCTAAGTAAGCATACAGCAAGTGCTCAGGTTCATAGTAGCCCAGCGTTTGTCTCCAGGGATTGGCCAGAGCCATCATAAGAGCACCTTCCATGCGCCAGGCACCAGTCTGCCTCTGCTGTTTGATTCCACTCATAGTGCCACCTTCAGGTGGCACATTAACATTACAGAGTGGACTTTATGGTTGCACAGAGACAGGCCCAGAGTGGTTGAGTCATTTGCCCAAGGCAGCCCAGCTAGCAGGAGGCAGAGCAGCATGCTAAGTGCCCAGCTCTTACCTTCTACCCTTTTCCCTACCTACCCTTTTCTTACTAGATGGTCGCCAGTCCCTACCCTCTGTCCCGTAAAGATTATGGGGCACAGAGGAAGTCTTTGAGGTGCTTTAAGAAACCCTTTGGAAACAGAAGAGGGAAAGCCAGCGCTCCACAGTTGGCAGGCCTCACACTCACAATCTAGATCTGTATCGCTGATGTGTGGCAGCCTGCTGCTTCAAGTGCATCATCCTTGCTGAGGCCGGATTTGACTCTGATGTAGTCCTTGGTAGAGCAAGAGCAAGCAGTGGTCAGGAAGCACGGACCAGAGAGGCAAGGCTCCACTCTGCCCTCTCACAGAATATCCAGGGCACGTTTCCCACCATGTCTCCTCGGGGGAACATGGAGTCGCAGCAGCCTGTGTCTGGACAGGGAGCCAGCTCCTACAGTCAGTTCAGCCACAGCTTGGGCAACTCTGTTTGGCTGGTAAATTTTACATGAAAGATGATCTTGAGAGAAAAGTGTTCACTCATTCCTATTCAGAAAGCTTACAAGCTGCAGCTGGGCTTCTGAGACCGGACCCACCATAAGAGCCAGGCAGCAGTCCTCTCTGAAGCGCTTTGTCCATGGTGGCCCAGGGGGACAGCAGCAGTAGGGTGAAAAGAGCAAACACTTTATTCATACTCACTGCTGTAGTGTCACCTGAGCACCCCTGCATAGCCAGGTGGTGAGAATATGAATAAATAAGCACCGTGCCCTCAGCCTGCGCCTAGAAACGGCCCATGAATACCAAACAGCTGCCCTTCCTTCCCTCACGGAGCATAGAGTCCAGCTAATGAAGAAAGTGCCTCCGCCCTGTCCCTTGGAATGGCTCATTTACATAGTGGCATCCTCATTTACATAGTGGCATCCTCGGCAAATGTCTTCATGGTCTTCTTGCATCAGCTGCCTGTCCCAGACACAGTGTATCTCCCCTCCCACCCTCCCCAGTTTGCAGCTCTCCCCACGGTCTTCTCTTCTCCTCACCCACAGGGCCTCCTCCACAGCCGTTGCCCATGCACGCTCTCCCCACAATGACGCTGCCTTCCCCTTGAGAGCCCCGTTCCTTTCTGTCACTCCCTGCACTGTGGAATTAAACTTATTTAGGCCTTTATTTGCCTGGTGCCTGCCAGTCCCATGTACTGAGCTCAGTGCTGTTTAACCTGAGTCCAGCAAGAGTGGCCATCTCACACTGGAAACACATAAATATTTTACACAAAGGAAGAATCCACTAGAAGATTAGCATAGATGAGTTTGGAAGGAAATTAAGACTCAGACTAGGGGAGCCTTGAACCACAGGTTGAGAGGTCTGGGCCATGTCCATTTGAGCAACCAGAGATAACCCCCCGACACACACACACATCTTTCTGAATTTCTTCCTTTTCTTTACTCCTCCTCCCCCACTTTCTTCCAACCCTTCTTTATTCCTTCCTATCCTTTGTTTTTCTTTCCCTCTCCCTCCTCCTTTTCTTCCTTTCTTTCTCTCTCCCCTCTCCCTTCCCTCTGCCTCCCTTTCTCCCTCTCTCTCCTTTCCCCTCTCATCCCACACGTTGCCTCCTCCTCCTCTTGGTCCATGCATAGAAAGGTAAGAGAAGAGATGGCCACAGGACTGAAGCCTGGGGTTGAGGGCAGCAGCAAGTCCATTGTACTCTGGAACAGGTGGGTTTCATTAACCCAGTGCCCAGGGCTCAGTAGGTATCCCTGAGTCAGGCCTTTCAAAGCAAGCACTAGGATTCCAGAGATTTCTGTGGCCCCTCAGAATCTGCAAGGTCCATGGCTAGCACTGCCTGTTCCAAGGGATCACCTTCAGTCCCCAGCCTGACAGCCTCGTCACGCGCCATCTCCTTTTCATTATTCCTGTCTCCAGACATTGCTTAAGAGAGGGCTCCAGCCTGGCAGATGCATCTCCCAGTCCAAAAGTCACACTCCGGTGGCCATGAGAGGCCACCAGCACTCTCTGGGGGGTCTGGGCAGGCAGGTCAGCTGCCTTCCTCTGGGCCTGTCTGGAATGAATGAATTCCCAGCCCCCACTTTCACATGGTGACTTGGTGCGGCTGTGTGGACAACACAGACACAGAGGTACACATTCCCGATTCAAGCTCTGAAGCTGCTGCATGCAAGTCACTTGGCTGTGGCCTCTCATATTCTTCATCCGCAAATGCCAGTGGGTCATATGATCTTAGTATGCAGTCAGACTTCCCCATCTAAGGGTCCATACCTACACATTCAACTAGTGGGAAATCAAAGGTATTTGGAGAGATTGTATGTATGGGTGTTTCTTCTTTGTTGTCGCTGCCTAACCAATAGACTAAAGCAGTTGTTTCCAAGCATTTACTTTATGATATGTACTATAAGAAACAGAGATTTTTGTGTGCAGTAGGATGTGGGGAGGTAACATGCAAATACTACATCATTTTAAAGGATGGCCCTAACCAATCATAGACTTTTGTGTGCATGGGTATTCTGCCACCAGTCCCATGGGGATGCTGAGGAAATGGCTCTACTTGCTTCCCAGAACTGGACTGCTCTATGAGCTGCCATGTGTGCAGTGATTGGACCTGGTCCTGCTGCCTGCCTTCTAGCAGACAGGATCGTTGCAGTGAACTGGACCCATGAGTCTCCTCTACTCCAGTTTTCATGTGGGAACTTTTCAGGGGGTGGGGTGGGCGCGACACAGGCTTCCTCTCTCAGTAAGTTGAGTGACTTTCTACTGGTCGCCAGAGGTTTATGGAAAAGCTTCTTGCTTACTTCCTCAAACTTTCCACCATGACTCTGGAAGCTCCTTTGGGGATGGAAACCAAGAAACCAAGCACCCAGCACCAATATGTGGTAGCAACCAGAGGTTTGTTAGGTTAGTTAACCAAAAGGATTGGGAGCTGTGGGAAGACAGAAGACATGTTTCTTTCTTAAGGCTCCATCCTGCTCCAGAGGTCATATAGTAATCTCAGTCACCATTGTGGGGCAGGGTAGTCCAAGAGTTAGTGTTGAGACTGTAATGTCAGGGACCATATCACTGAAATTAGGTGCCAGGGACGAGGATTCTAAGTGGTACTTTGGTCAGGGTAGCCACACTGGAACATTTATTTCTAAGTCTACAGTTAAATCCACTGCATGAGGACCTGAAGTCAGCTCAGCTCAGCTCAGGGAAGTAAAGAGGGAAATCAAAATGTGTGTCCAGAGAGGCTTAAAAGGGTTCTGAAGAGGCTGCTCCCATGGAAGAGCAATCTAGTGGCAATAACGCCTTTTTGTAATCATGTTGGTGGCAGCGGGAGGCCAGCCTTGGGTAGACCTGGCTAATTTGCATGCAGAAGATGCACAGGCACTGCCAGGGGAAGGTGAGGGTGAGGAAGTCCCCCTGGAGCCGGGGATAGGGCAGAGGAATTTGGAGAAGAGGTACCAATGAGAGTGATGTGATGGAAGAGAGAGGCAGGTGTGGCTAGACTCTGGCTTACTGGCTCTGTGTCCTGACAACTCCAGGCATTAACCCTGTAAGTCATCTAAGCTGGCTAATAAATAGGCAACACGGGCCTGTATTCCTTGGCCCCATAGTGGTCATCTCAAAGATGGCTTCCTTCCTGAAACATCGCTTCATTTCCCCCTGGCTAGATGATTCCTTCTGACCTTCAGAGATGGTGGGGTGTTCAGAGCAGCCTCTGCCAGCTGCTCCAACCAGCTCTGCTGAGTTGATGCACCATAGCCAATAGGGTCTAGGTATCATACCTGTAGCCTCTCCTCACTGTAGCTGCTCCAGGACTTGGAAGACGAAACTAGGAGACAGACAATACAGCCCAACAAAGGGACACTGGGCCCGTTGTCCAGGAGACTGAGCTGTGCGGGCAGAGATGTACAACTGTCTTTTTGTGTTCAGTGGCATATGATTTTGTCCCTGCACCTTTTACATGGGATCTCTTAAAGTTACCTGGCAAAGAATGGCTCAAAGTTGGATCCACTGCGATAACATTGACCTCACCATAAAGCTTTTTAGAAACCCAAACCGGTCTCTCCTGCTCTCTCTTGGTTTCTCTCCCTCTGTCTGTCTGTCTATCTCTGTCATGGGTGCCCTCCCATTCTCTCCCTTCCCCCATTTCCCCACAATAAATCTTCTTTCATATGGAGGAAGAGGAAGAGCAGGAGAAGAAGGAAGGAGGAGGAGGAGGAAAGAAGAAAAAACTCATACCAGAAACTCTGGGGTGCAGCCCAGGATCAGTGGCCCAGCAGGACCCCCAGAAGGTTCATTTGTGCATAAATCAAAAGAAACAGGCCTAAAAGGAGGATTGTGCATATTCCAGCTGAATGCATGATATCCACTAGGGGCCAGAGGGTCATTTGGACAGGTAAAATAGCCAATTCTTCAGGTCGCCACTCTTTCCTCTTTCCACTAAATTGTTTCTATTTGGTGTCTTTGTCTCCTTCTGCCACAAGACAGCTGGTTGCTTAATTTACTGCTCATCTAGGGAATCTGCTGCCCATCCACACTGCGTCTGTCTGCGATTTCTACATTTGAGAGTTGGGTGGTTGGAGCAGCTTTGGGCTTGAGACTTCTGAACCAAGTGGTTACTGCCTGTGAAATGCCAGGCAGTGATATCTACACATGTATAATACATAGGTTTGCAAGAGTCTCTTATAAATTACAGGTTT
Organism: Acomys percivali; assembly: GCA_907169655.1. Classification (NCBI taxonomy): domain Eukaryota; kingdom Metazoa; phylum Chordata; class Mammalia; order Rodentia; family Muridae; genus Acomys; species Acomys percivali. Next base: position 38,591,716 of record OU015746.1, read on the forward strand.
TATGACCCTGGTTTTGCAGATGGATGGCATGAATTGTAACAGCTCCATATATTGCTAAGAAGATAATGCCTCCAGCAATGGGGGCCACATAGATCACCGCCAAAGAGGACACGGCATCTAGAGATGTGAAAATTTTTATTTCTAAGTGTTTCTGGTGTTTTAAAACTGTCATCTCTGAGGTCCCCCAAGAAGTGACAGGTTTGGAACAAATACCATTTGTCATATAAACCCCAAGCCCTCACTATCATCAAAGGTAGCTGACTGAACCTGCCAAACAGTATATGAGTGTGTCTGGAGATAAAGGAATCCTTCCATTCTGTTCTGCCTGCACACACACACACACACACACACACACACACACACACACACACACGAGAAAGAGAGAGAGAGAGAGAGAGAGAGAGAGAGACTCACTACTATACCAGTCCTTAGTGTCTAAGGAGAGTTTGAGCAGAAGCAGCTGGCTAGACCAACACTGTTGAGACTAGTTATTTATGTGCAAGACACTCAGCCCTGTTAGTTAACAAGAAGTGCCTTGAGGCCAGATGATCTTGCCTTCAGGTCACTGGTTCTACCACTTAGCAGCTTCAGGAAAGTTATATATATATATATATATATATATATATATATATATATATATATATGTCCCTGGGCAAGCAGAAAGCATAGTATGGCTTGTCTTTGGCCTTCTCTTCACCTAGGGACTAACTAGCCTTTCCCCCCTCTTCTTCATATCCCCAACTCTTAAGACCTCCATCTGGTTTCTCAGCCTCGGCTGACCGAACAGCCAGTCAGCCTCTTGTTCCCACCTCAGAATCTCCACACTTAACTATTTCTTCTGTCAGGAATGCATTCCATATTTCCACTTGCCTGCTCCCTCCTTCCCTCCCTGCAGATCTCTGCTCTGGATGCGCTTCCCGTGATACCATCCTGTCTGGAGAGTGCTCTTCCTCAGCCGGGAAAGTATTACTCTTCACTAACTGCCCTTGTTCCTCACTCAGCTAAGACACCAGTCTTCACTTGGCTGTTTAACTCTGTCCTCAGAACCACGGACAGCGCCAGGTACTGCTGTGAAGCGCTGCCAAAGGAATGGATGCTCTGGCTGAGTGAAAGGGAAGGCACTTAGGGCATTCTGGTTGAGACGGATCGACTGAGATAAAGTGTACAAGACACTTAGCATAGCTCCTGCCAAGTGGACTCACAGGCACTTACATTTAATGAACATGTAGTAAGTGCCTGACATGGATTAAGTACTTCGCCCATATTAATTCACTTGATCTTCCAAGCAACCCTCCGATGGAGATGCTGTTGTTATAGTATCCACTTAAGCAAAGAAACAAAGACACAGGCACTCAACTAGTGAGGACTAAGGCCACCACTGAAAGCTGTACACCTAGCCTTAGCCCTCCATCATATCCTGAGATGTATGAGCTGTACAGGCAGCTGTGGCTGGCATTGGTGTTTTCGTTTCCTCTGATAAATGTCACTCCCTATGCCACCTCAGTCAGGAGATGGTGGCTGTCCCATCACCTAGTCGATGGGACACAAGCTTAGAGCAGCAGATGACACTGGGCAGGAATGTGGTGTTCTGTGTTCTTACCCTACTCCTGAGACCCTCTTGCTGTGTGATCATAGTAAAAGTACCTCTCCTCTCTGAACCACAGCCTTATGAAAGTAGGAATGTTTCAGCCCTCATCTTATGGTTGCAGAGGTCCTTAGAGTATGCTTGCATGGGCTTCTGTGGGAAGCACTATTGGAGTAGGCAACAGAAGGGAGAGGTGTTCGGTTCTAATCACTACCCCCAGATGTGGCACTCGGGTGACTTCCAAGGAGAGGCTGCAAAGTGTTCAACTACAAGAGGCAGGTGGCTGGGCCTGTGCGGGATACGCACCTGCTGAACGCAGCCCACACCTGGCTTCTGGGCATCATGGTGCTCACAAAGGCAGCCCTACCTTGCCAGATGTCTCTCGGTACGCCAGGAGCCTTGATTTCTTTTCCAGCCTAGAATCCTGAGCCTTGTGAATGAATCTTTCATGTGATGTTCCTTGGTGGTTTTCCTAGAGCACTCGGTGCAGATGCAATCATAGCAAGCACACCTGTCGGCTGGATTGGGCCAAGCCCACTATCTCTGCATCGGAACTGCTGTGTGGAGGACTGCCTTTCAGGAGAACCCTAGGGAAGGCGCTTGAGTTGTCCCATCTACACCATCTGCAAAGACTGAGGGCTGGGTACCACTCTTTTCCTGTCCCAAAGCAACAAAGGATGCTCAGGGATTGGGGCTGGGATATACATCTTTCCCCTTACATTTGTTTTTCTTTTTTCTTTTTCCCTGTGCTGGGATTCAAACTTAGGCCCTACACTTGCCAGGCAAGCACTTTGCCACTGAGCTATGTCACAGCACTACAGTACATTTTTCTCACATCAGCTTAATGTGAGGGGTGTAAAGGCATACATAGTAGAAAGTCTACAGAAAGAAAAGCCCTCAGCCTTCTTGGTGGAAGTGAATCAGCAGTTTCCCCATGTCCCTGAACCATACGCTGGCTTCCTTTGCACACTCAGCTCTTATCCTGCACGTTTTATTCTGTAGTTTTATTTAATGTGTCTCAGACATATTTCCATATCAACTCACACAAATCCATCTCTTCATCTTTTACTGCCCTATAACAAGCCATTTTGTGGATTTACTGCCATTTATTTTATCAATCCCCATGACTAGACTCTTTGGGGATATCCACGTTTTTTATTCTATGGGTAATGCTGTGGAGAATAACCCTGTCTGTGTGGCTTTTTTTTTTTAAACCTGCATTCTGTAGTTCAGCAAGTATTATGCGGTTTTGGGGTGAGGCTGTACACCTGTTTCGCCCCAAAATTTATGAGGAAAAGGCAAGCATCTTGGGAGTTCAAGGTTATTCATGGATACACAGTGAATTTCAGGCCAGCCTGGGATATATGAGATTTTCATCTGGAAAAAAAAAATGTATGCATTGATGGGTTAGTGCCAAGGCCTGAGTTCAGTCATGGGGACCCACATGTTGGAAGGAGAGAATACCAAATCCTCCATGTTGTCATCTGACCTCCACTCACACTCTGTGGCACAAGCACACACTCACACATTCACACAGATAAGTAAATAACTGTAATCAAATAATTTTAAAGCCAGGCATTGGTGGCCTGAAGCACGCCTTTAATCCCAGCACTTGTGAAGGCAGAGGCAGGTGGATCGCTGTGAGTTTGAGGCCAGCCTGGTCTACTAAGCAAGTCCAGGACAGCCAAGGCCACAAAGTGAAATCTTGTCTCTAAAAACCAAAATAATAATAATAATAATAGTAGTAGTAGTAGTAGTAGTATTTTATATTATATTATAAACAAAGAAAAGAAATCGTGCTTGCACATTTTTTAAAAATGATCACTGAAATCCATGGAGATATGAAAAGCGATGCATAAAACTAAAATACTTTTTTCCTAGTATGAATTAAATATCACTGGGCAGGAACTGAATGGAGATGAATGCTAATAAGAGGTGTAACTGTAAGTTTTGAGTATGTTAGTGTGCTGTTCTTCATAGCATCCATGTAGTTACTCTCTACATTTAAAATAGTTTCCAAATTAAAAGTGTTAACCAATTATTCTAATAAAGCGACCAGAAAATCAAATTTGGGGCTAACATTATGGCTTACTTGAAATCTTATATTATTAATTATAGTATAGTCGATCCTACTATTTAAAGTCTTTTATGCTATAGGGTTTTTTTCTTTTTAAATTATAGGGCTGGAGGATGGCTCAGTAGTAGAGTAGTAGAGAGCTTGCTGTTCCTGCAGAGAACCTAAGTTCCGTCATCAGCACCCACACTGTCGCACATGACCGCCCTAACTCCAGCTACAGGGGATTAGGTGTCATTGCCCAGCCTCTGTGGGTACTGTACTTACATGCACACTTGGGCACGCATACACACACACACACACACACACACATGCACACGCGCGTGCGCACACACACACAGAGGCACACAAATAAAAATAAACCTTTTGAAATTGTATCAGTGATACAGACTCATGGGATAAAATAGTATTTAAGCGAATGAATTTCTCACTACCTGTACGCACCAGCTCCTCTTGTGCACCAAGGCAGCTAACATCAGCCCAATGCAAAATCACTCTAGAGTATTCCTGACATGCATGTGTGGTGTTTTTTTTTTTTTTTTTTTTTTTTTACATAGGGTCTTGCAGTGTAACTCAAGCTGACCTCTAGCTCTCAGCAATCCTCCTGCCTCAGCCTTCCAAGTGCTGGAAATCCAGGAGTGTACTGCCATAGCAGGTCATGTTTTATGCATTTTGAGGTGCCATGACCCCCCCCCATAGCCGACTGACAAAGCCTTATCATTCTGGCTTTTTTACCTATGCACCCTATATTCAGCATAAATATTTCTTTTACAAACAATATGTCTATTAATTAATGTAGTCCAGTTTATTCTGCAAAATGTAGATAATCTATAAACAACAGAGCAGGGCATAAAGTCCCCTGCAGCCCCTCCACCTATGGTCAATCCAGCCGCGCTCTGGTATTTCCTTTGCCTGTTTGCTATACACGCTGGCACACGTGCGGGAATGTTCTGAGTGAGGGCTGAGCCAATGCCTCTGCTGCGTTTGTGCACTTTCTTGACGCCTGTTCTTCTGTCTCATTGTCCTGATGAGGCTCGTCTCTCCATCTGGACATTTTTATAAAACTTAGATGCTGGGGATAACTCAAATGAATGTTATTTGTCATGCCATGAAGAAATGAGGTAAGGGTGGTCAGGGAAGGCTTCCTGGAGGAGGTAGTGTTGGAGCAAAGACCCAATGGCTGGCCAGAAGTCATTAAGATAGAAAAGAAGACATCGGTGTGCAAAGATAGGGAACAGCGTAAGCAAAGCCCTGAGGTTGATGTAGCCTGGTTTGACAAGGCCTGTGTGAGGTTTGATGATACAACGATTTGGGATTGGGAAGCAGAGAGCTCTTGGAGGACTCTAAGGGACTTAGGGTTTGGTCTGAAGATAGAGGAAGTAGGCAGGAGAATTCAATCCTTGAGGGAAGGGGGCATGACTGAGAATTGCATTTGGGGAGGTGACAGTTGTGGGAAGGGAGATGAGACGCAGCAGAAGACCAGAGTCCCCCGATCTGATCTTTTCAGGCAGATCTCCCGCCACCCTAAAAATTCCTGCCCACCTCTCCCTGTCAACCCAGAGCCACTTCTGGAATGGTCATCTGAGTCTTGTTGGCAGTTGTGAGGATCTCAGCTGGTGGAGGTGGCCTCCGAGCCCCAGAGCGCCTGTTAACGAAACCATTAACAGTTGGATGGAAATGATTTTGGAAAACTTGCATTAGAAAAACCTGCAGCTGCTTTCCATGGCCTGTTTAAAGGAAAAATAAATGTCACTGTACAAGATCCTGGGAGCCCACAAAGCATCAGAAGCTGGCACATGGTGTCACTGTGCAGACCACAGGTGCGGTGGAGTGGGCTTCCTCACTAACTATCCCAGCTTCCAGGGTTCAGCATCTTCTTGGACATCAGCTACTGTCCACCTGTACAGTTGGAGAAGCTGGGTGCTCAGAAGGAACAAGATGCTCCGTGTGTTTTAAAAAACGAGATCAACACCTATTCTCACAAAAACCAGTGTCCAGAGACCAAAGAGCCACAGATCCCCAGAGGCTCTTCCAACTCAAGTCTCATTCCTGAGAGCTATGGTCCCCTGGGCCATCCAAGCTTGTCACATCTGCAGACCATGCTGATCAGCGCTCCTCAGACCCGAACCCCTGTTTTCTTCTATAAACACACACACACACACACACATACACACACACAACCACCTATACATGCAAGAGATACAAGAAAATCATCAACTAAAAAGCTCAGATGGCATGTCTTCCATGCAGCATTAATAATGTTGATTTAATGGTGATTTTTCATTTTCTACTCAGGCCTAGTTTGTTCAGAAAACTCCCCAGACAAGGAAGAGTGATGTGGGCATGCATGCGTGCATGCATGCATGTGTGACTGAGAGCTGGTTAGAAACACAGCCAACAGTGTACCTGTCCTCTCTAGTTCTCAGACTGGTCATGGTGGCTGGGAGGTTGGACCTCAGGTGCCTAGGTGTCTGAGAACACCCACATCTGCCCATGAGCTCCAGCCCTCCCTCCTGTGAGATGTGTAATCTCGAAAGTTTATATGCTTTCACAAAAACTTGTTGTTTTAGCCTCAAAGCAGGCATGGGGACCTATCCATCTCCATGGGTGTGAGTACTTGCTGAGATGATGCTCAGCTGACAGATACTTAGCCTGTCTGTTAATGGCAGTTGTCACTTTGGTTGTGGCTTAGCATGAGAGAGCATGCTCACGTTTCACCTGGAGGGATCTGGATATGTCTGGATCCACCCACAGAGACAAGTCAGAGCTGATTCAAGAGGCCAAAAGAGAACCTTTTAGCAATCCCAGTAAGAGCACTGTGAGAATGGAGAGCGATGTAGGCATAGCCCAGGCCATGGTCAAGTCCGCGGACGAAGGAACGAACATAACAAATGAAAGCTGCTGGGCAAGGCCTGAGTGCTAAGACTGTAGCTAGAAGGTTGAGAAAGATGTGCAGAAGAAAGGGAAGATGGGTCAGGCAAGCCCCACAGACAGCCAAGGCCTGGGACAGGTGGGGCTGCTTCACGCAGTGTTGTGTGAACCCTGTGAGGGTGTCTGCAACATCACAGGGTTCAGCAGACATCTCTCCTATGGCCTTGAGGACACTGAAGACCTCGATCCACTTTCTAACCCTGACCATAGCCACCAAACAAACGCAGACTTTTCATTGTTTTCTTTTTTGGTTTTTTTCAAGACAGGGTTTCTCTGTGTAGCCTTGGCTGTCCTGGACTCACTTTGTAGACCAGGCTGGCCTAAAACTCACAAAGATCCACCTGCCTCAGCCTCCTTGAGTGCTGAGGTTAAAGGTGTATGCCACCGTACCTGACTTCATTGATATATATATATAATTTTATCACACTTAAGTGTGAGTGCACACACATGTAAGTGCCACGGTGGGTATGAGGAGGCCAGACGAGTCTCTCCTTCCACCATGTGGCTTTCAGGGGTCACATGCAGATTGTCAGGTTTGTGGCATGCACTTTCGCCCTCTAAGCCTTCTCACTGCTCCCTTGACTTGTTTTTATTTTCAGGGAGTTCATGGACAGAAAGGCTAGTCTCCAGGCTGGGACAGCATCAGTTCAACAGGAGATACAGGAGGTGTGGTAGGTCCTTGTAGACCAATTTGTCCTAGAACAGAACCGGCTACCACAGAGGTTGACTGTAGCGGGACGGCTGTAATATGCATAACAACATTCATTCGCTGATTCGCAGTTCCTTCCCGTCTTGAAAAATGAAAAGCATAAGCAAATAATGATGAAGGGAAAGGAAACGGCACACCTAATAAATAAACAGGCGGCAGGGAGGAAAGGACTGGGTCCAGTTGGGGAATAAAATGAGTTCTGTTGAAGAGGGGACAGCAAAGTGCTGGGTGTGGGAGCCCCATGGGGAGAAGATTCAGAAGGGACCAGGCAAGCCCAAGTTCACCTAGGCAGGTCACTCTATCTCTCCAAGCCTCAGTTTCCCTGTCTGAACAGTGGGTATCCTAGTTTGCCTTTTGTTGCAATGGGAAGCCACAGGCTAGAGTCTTATCACTGATGGAAGCCAAGGCAGGAGTGGAAGCAGAGACCACAAAGGAATACTGCTTACTGGCTTTTCCCCAGACTCATGTTCATCTACCATTCTTACACAACCCAGGCCCACCTACCTAGGGATGACGCCACCCACAGTGGGCTGGATCCTCCTACATCAACTAGCAGTCAAGAATTATGTTCCTATGGACATGTCCACAGGCCAATCTGATGGAGGCCACTCTTCAGCTGAAGGTCCCTCCTGCTGGCGGTGTCAGGTCGATAGACAAGATTAGCCGTTGCTGTGGGGCATCGTGACACCTGCCTTGCTTGCCTTGAAGTATTCATGGGAGATTGGCCTTAGTCATATAGATTAGAAAGCTGAAACTCAATCAAGAACAATACTTCAGGGATCAGTAAAGGGGGTTTCTTTTAGCATGGTTCAAAATTGTTACTGAAATTAGAGGAGAGACCACTCAGGGTGAAATGTGCAGTAGTTATGCTCAGAGGTCTGAGATGGACTCCTAAACCCGTAAGTTATGTTGGGTCTTAAGTGTGCCACTTCTCTCCTGTGAGCCTCGGTTTCCCATAGGTTAGATGGGGACAGTGGTCCTTGGACCGTACATCACCAGTCAAGGGATTAACCAAAATGAACAATCAGCTGGCACCTTGTGCACAGTAATTAGCAGTGGTCTCAACCTCTTCTCTGCCCCGACTTCTAAACATAAGCATTTACCCCCAATTTCTTAATAAGCTAGAACCTGCTTCCTTAAATTATAGAGACTAATGACAATACAATAATATCATTTGGAAGCAATTTTTATGAGCTGCAAGAAAATTTAGAAACATTTACCCTGAGAGCTGTCTCCTTCTCTTTCATGGTCAGAGCATTTCAAATGTACTACAAACATGTTAATGTCCAGCTGCAGCTCTGAAGAGGTCCAGGGTAGGGTTTCTGGGGGCTGGATGCAGATGCCCTTCCAGTTCCCTTCATCTCTTGGGTCGCCAAAGCTGATGGCTCAGGCAACTGATCAGGATTGAAAGAAGGAAGAGGATTTCTTCTCTGGAGACTTGGCTGTACTTTGGCTGAGGAGGAAAACTTAAACTGACCACAATTTTCCTATAGCTGAGGCTGTAAAAGTAGCATCTGGCTAGAAATTACAGAGGGGTCTTAAAAGGAGGCTCTTCGATCTGTAGACAGGCCTCTTTGCAGAGATCTCCAGTAAGCTAATGTAAACTTACACCTGCTAGCTCTAGAAGGCTGATGCTAAAGCCCTGAGCCTGCTAACTTATTTGTGAATCTATAGGGAAATAATAAATAAGAGAGAGATAGAAAATAAACCACTCTCACACACACACATACATTCAAGAAAAAGGGTGGATGAAGTTAGGCATCTGAACTTCAACTGAAGTTAAGCCTCCCAATTTCAATGCTGTTTATTGTTGGTGCACAATTGACAGGGTATTCAGAGGTTGGAAGCAATTCTGGGGTGCATCACGGTACAGACCTTGCAAAATACCTGATCCCTTCCAGAGATCTCTCATGCCTACTGAACTTCCCCAAATCAATGACTCTTGACAGTGTGTCAGAGGCTGGAAGCAGTTCTGGGGGTGCACCATGGTACAGACCTTGCAATTACTGGATCATCTCCTAGACAGCACATGCAGGAATTAAAAGCCAGGATACTCCTATCAGGTAAAGCCTAGCACCCTAAACAGAGTTGTGCATAACCACTGGACATATATATCCATCAGCGTCAATTCATCTAGCAGCACAGCTCAAAACTCAGGTGCTTGCAAGACTTTCAAAACTTTTTTCTCAGAGCTATTCTATGTGTAAGGTTCCGTAGAAGGAGGCTGAGGCTGCAGGGTGGGGACATAAGGAAGGTCTTGAGATCTGTAGGACTAAGGTTCTCTCCTAACTTGAACAAGAACATCAGCAGTGTGTGTGTGTGTGTGTGTGTGTGTGTGTGTGTGTGTGTGTGTGTGTGTGTGT
>OU015746.1:38601387-38617253 GCA_907169655.1 Acomys percivali
TGTGTGTGTGTGTGTGTGTGTGTGTGTGTGTGTGTGTGTGTGTGTGTACATATGTACACAGGTGCACTTGCCCATGAATGCACAAATGGAGGTCAGAGTCAGTGATGGGCTTTTCCCTCTGTTGCCCTCACCTTACTATATAAGACAGGGTCTCTCACTGAGCCTGGAGCTCACAGTCATCTGAACTGTCTGGCCAGTGAGCACTCAGCCTATTTTCTGCCCCCTCCCCTCCTTTCCCGATGATCTTACTGGCTAACAGCCCAAGAAATCCCAACCTATGGCTCATCAATCATGTTCTGAGAGGCTGGGGAGGGGTGTCAGCTCCTTCTATAACCTGTTGGGTACAGAATTAGTTATTTCATGTCCTGTGTGTAACATTACACTTGTCCATCAGAGAAAAGGCATACTCACAATAGCGTCACATATGCTTGTCCTCATTGCTCAGACTTGTTCATGTGACCATTTGCTGTTGAGGTAACACCCATCTCCAAGATTTCCAGACAGCTGACACTATTGCTGCACTGCAGTCCAAATGTAGAAGTACAAGCTGGGTTTCTGGTTCTCAGGGATGTCACCCTCGACCATTGCTGCAAACCAAACCCCTTCCTCTCCAACATTTCAGTTCTGTCCACTCATCTTTACTTCTATTACCTCACAAGCATATAATTTTCTTATTAATTGAGTTCACTGTGTTCTGCTCATCCCCCCAGTGCCAGCTGCAGATGCATAACTCCCATGATTCCAATTCCCTGAAGCTTGGAGACCATGTCTCTTTCATCCACAAACACATTCCAAATGGCAGGACTAAGAATGTGGCTCAGTTGGTAGAGTACTTACCTAGCATGCACAAAGCCATGGGTTCTATCCTCAGTACTGCACAAACTGGTGTGGTGGCTCATGCCTGTAACCATACACAGCACTTGGGAGGTAGAGGCGGGAGGATCAAAAGTTCAAGATCATCAGTGGGTACAGAGGAAGGTCAAGATCTTCTAAGACTAGCGATCCCATCATAAATAGATATTACAAATGTCTAAAGTATTCCTGGTACCAGATAGATGCTAATTTGTAGGATGGATGGATGGATGGATAAATGAATGGATGGATGGATGGATGGATGGATGGATGGATGGATGGGCGGGTGGGTGGATGGTGGATGAATGGATGGTGGGCAGACAGATGGATGGATGATGGGTGGATGGATGGATGATGGATGGATGGATGGATGGGCAGTGGATGGATGGATGGATGGATGGATGGATGGGTGGGTGGACGGACAACGGACAAGTATATGAACCATGAAATTCAAACATACTTGCCTTTTCTCCTAGGGAATATTTGCCCTCCATCTACTTAAATACCCCAGGCACCTGCTCATAACGGGCAGGCTCGCTTCTGCTGCCCCGGGCCCACCTAGGTCACTGTGGCCCCCAGGGAGCCATAAGACGCAGGTGAGATACACCAGTTCTTGGTTTTCTGGAAGGCACCCTGTTCTCCGCTTATTTGGTTTCTGCTTCCTAGAACCGTTCTTTATAAACATATATATTTGACCATGTCCCCTGGAGAGGGAGACCTGGTAGCACTCAGAGGAAGGACAGCAGGTCACCGAGAAGAGACTTGATACCCTATGAGCATATACAGGGGGAGGTAATCCCTCTCAGGAACAGTCACAGAGGAGGGGAATAAGGGGAAAATGGGAGGGAGGGGAGAATGGGAGGATACAAGGGATGGGATAACCATTGAGATGTAACAAGAATAAATTAATAAAAAAATCAGTTAATCACAAATAAATAAATAAATAAATAAACAAACAAACAAACATATAAAAAAGAGAGAAGGAAGGGAGCTAGTTGCTGGACACAAAATCCTCTCAGACCTGACCATTATATCTGGCATCAGGCCTGCTCATCTCTCTCTCTCTCTCTCTCTCTCTCTCTCTCTCTCTCTCTCTCTCTCACACACACACACACACACACACACACACACACACACAAACACACGCACACCTGCGAAATTAAACTTCACCTATGGGAAATATAACTCACCCCACGTGAGATCGAACATCTTGTGAAATGCTGCAAAAGGATTTTTTAAAGTTTGCATTTAAAACTGTTTGGCTCCATATTTCTCAGACCCCTCCCATTGGCTGTGATGCCCCAGCTACTATTTGCTAGCATTCCTGCAGATCGAGGGGGCTCTAGCTTGTACCTTATTTTTTATTGTGATAATGAAGTTGCTGTGACATGAAGTTGATATTTTTATAGACATGCAAATAAACACTCATTCTATTTCCGTCTTTTGCTTTTTGTATTTTGGGACCAGTACATTTTCAGTTCCTATTTCTTTTAAAGTATGATTGTATGTATATGTTTATTTTTATTGTAGGTTCTTTTAAACCTTCTTGGTCCCGTGGCCTGCATTGTCAGCGGCTGGTAGATAAACTAGCTATGCTGGGGACACTTACGGGAAACAGAAAGGCTGGGCCCTGCCAGTAGCTCACTGTGGAGGTCTTTAGCAAATCTCTGATTATCTAAGCCTGAATCGCCCTATCCATAAAACAGGGGGTTATGGCTTTGCATCCAGGTGATGGGAGGAATCAAATGGACTAGCGTATGTCAAAAACCTCCCTCATTTCCTTCTGCACCAGCGGGAGCCCATCACGCTCTGCATTTTTCCCAGCTGCTCCCTAACCTATTCTGCTAACTGGTTGCCTGGGTTTAGTAATACTGGCCAGTACTACTTTGACCTTCACCTTAAACACATGAAGGGAAGGCAAGGTCAAAATTTACGAGAGCCTACTGTGTGCGCTAGACGTTCTTAGCACATCGTGCCATTTGCTTCACAGAAGCTTGTGTGCCCAGGTCTCTCTGTCTTCGCCTTCTCTTGCTGGGCCACCTCCCTCTGCGATCTCTTCAGCCAGGAATCACGAGTTGCTCTTCACCCATCCTACTCCCTCCTTCTGTCTTCTCATTTTGGCCATCAGCCAGGTGGCCGAGTACGCCTTCAACAAGGATTTTTTTTCTTTCCACCTTCATGACTGCTAGGGCCCTCTTGCCTGCATGGTGCACCTCCAAACCCGCCTTCCTGTATTCAGGGGTTTCCTTGCCATTCTATCCTTTACTGGGGACCCAGAATGCTTTTCCTTACTGCCTTTGCATGGCTTGCCTTTGCTGTGTTTGAGACAGAGCCTCCTAGAACCCAGGCTGGCCTCAAATAGCTATGTAGCTGCGACTGACCTTGAACTTGTGGTCCTTCTACCCCCATCTTCCAAGTGCCTGGGTTACAAGTGTGCAACACCGTGCCCAGCCAGAGCGCTTTTAAAGTGTTGAATCGGATCCCACCCTCCCCAGCTTCCTAAGAGACTTGCGTTACCCAGTGTCCATCTTGGCTCCACTGGCCCTACCCCCTCAGCTCCTCCTACGTTTACATTCTTTGCCCCTTGCCCATAGCCCTCTCTAGCACTCTTCTACTTCTCACCCAGAATGTTCTTAAGCTTTGGCTCCCAGCTCCACAACCACCACCTCAGGGAGGCTTCTAGATCTTTCATTAACACGCGCCTGCCCTGCCATTCTTAGGCCTCAGGTCTGTGCTTCCTGCAAAGCACTGTACCTGTTTTGTCATATGCATGTTTTGTTCCATCACTGAGGCATTGTCCCCACAGCCAGTCAATGCCAGTCACTGCAAGAGAGTACAGTCTGCTCTTGTGTACCTTAGTCTGATAAACAGCACAGATCCTGGAGCTTGCGGCAAGTCCGGCAACAGTTGTTGAATGAAGGAAAGCTTCGTATTGGCTCAGTATGGAAGCAGATGTTCTACTGACGATGAGCTGAAGTCCTGGCCCCTTTAGGACCTTATCAGCCTCCTCTGGACTCCCTAAGCACCTGTTCCCACTTCTGAGATAGCTCTTACTTTGCTCTAATTGATCTTTCCCATTAGATTATGAGCCTTTCAAACACAGACGCCATGTGTGCCAGCATCTAGTCTCGAGAAACATTTGAGCGCTCAGTAGAACTGCAGAGGACAGAGCAGGATTCCAAGCAGAGTCTGACTGAGAATCCTCATCGATGCCTGTGCCTGTGCCAGATGCACAGGGTCATATTGGTATAATTATTATGTTATTGTCATCATAGAATAAACTGCATTAATGCCACTCCCCCATGATGCACGTGATGTACTTGCCATGTGGCTGAGACCCAGAGTGTTCCAAAGGAGCACCTTAACTCAAGATCACATAGTGACAGAACCAACATCGGAACTCAGAGCCACCTAGCCGCCCCGCCTCCCAACATGACCACTTTCTGCTCATCACTCATCACCTCGCTTCTCCCAGACCCCACATCCTCACAGGAGCAAAGATGATGAGGAAGACAGGGTGAGCGGCAGGGCTTTGAAAGCGGTTGTTGACCCTGAAAGTCATGTGCCGGAAGCACAGAGTCTCATAGTACAAGAGCCACTGTGGGGCTGAGAACGTCACAAGGTAGGGATGGACAAACAACAAACCAGTCTTTCGAAATGAGAATCGCTGACTCCTTCTTCTATGCACTGCATTAGAGGCCTAAAATGACCCAGGGGCAGAGTAGGGGGTTGGGGAGATGACTCTGTGGGTACAGTGTTTACCATACAAGTGTGAGGATGAGATGCCCAGAATCTATGTAAAAGCCCGGCGAGGAGGAGCATGTGTCTTTAACCCTTGCAGTAGCGAGACGAGAAATACAGACAGGCAGATCCTTGGAGCTCATTGGCTGGACAGACTAGCCAACTGACCAGCTCCAAGGTCAATGAGAGACTTTTGTCTTTAAAAAAAAAAAAAATATATATATATATATATATATATATATATATATATATCCCAGAGAACAATAGAGGAAGACAGCCTCTGGCCACAATGCGTGCACATATAGATGAGCGCATGCGTACACTCATGCACGCGCACACAATTTGAAAGAGAAAACTATCTTTGGGGACCTGGGATAGGTAGGTAGAATTTTTAATGCTATTCTCTCTTCTACATGTTGAAATTTTTCCATACTAAAAAGTTTCTTTTTAAGTAGGGGGGGGAATAAAAACGGCCCTGGAAGAGTGTTTGATTATAGCAGCAGTGGGTCTTGTTTTTATATTCACCTCTTCAAAGAAGATGTGTTTAATTCTTCCCAGAGGAATCTTCCTGTACATTGAATCCCTCCATGTGGCGCACAGCCTGTCCCGCACATAATTACTAATGATGGAATGGGACTGGGGTTTTTCCCTTCTCTTTTGTGTACCAGCCAGCACATAAGACCGCCCGTCTTTGAAGCTCTAAGCCTCCTTAGAAGCCAGCCTCAAGCTTTTCCATTTTAGTCTCCCCAGTTTCTGCCCATATTGTACTGTCAAGGTCAAGGTGTCCCCAACTCGTCCATTACCGAGTGCTGTAGTATGGTTATTTACTAAATATTTTTCCTTTGAACTGACTCATTTCATTTACTTCAGTATGTTTTCAGAAGAAACTGTATGCCATTACTGTGGATGGAAAATTAGGCACAGAATCTAGGGACCTGGGATTTAGTGTCCTCATTGTGCTTACTCTAACAGTCATTATGGAACACATAGAAGAAAAGTGTTTGTCAATGTGCAACTGAAAAAAAATCTCAATTTAAACTATGCTCTGGGAAACACTGTCGTCATTAGCTGTTGTTCTCCTGGGGATAGCCTTGTTATATATCTCTCCCCAGAATGCAGGTGCGTGCGTGCGTGCGTGCGTGCGTGCGTGCGTGCATGCGTGTGTGTGTGTGTGTGTGTGTGTGTGTGTGTGTGTGTGTGTGTGTGTCATGTATGTGAACCCGTGTGTTCTTGGTAACAGAACATGTCCACTTGGGCCATATACCTGACGTGTCACGCCATGCTCTTCCCTGCACTCTAGGAAACCTGACTTGTACGAGGCAGGAGCATATCCGTGGCGCGCAGGTGAGCCAAGCAGTCAGTGCTGCATCGGTTAGCACAGCTCTCTTATTCCCTGTCACCTTCCTTGAACCACAATGCTCAGGAAATGAGCAAACCACCTTGGCTGGAAAGATACCAGCCATGATGGCGGTAGGAAGAGGACTGAAAAGGGATGAATCTCAGCTACAAAACAGGTGTATGAAGGAGACTGTATGCTAATGTGGAGTTTGTAAATTGGGAGCTCCTATACAGCTCAGGGCTGCGCTCATGAATGTCGAAGGATTTAATACTCTTGAGGTTACTGAGAGACAGTGAGGCATGTGAGGATGGAACTGGCTTCACACTACATAGACTAGGTTTAAATCCCACCTAAGTCGTATTGAGAAAGGACTTATATCCCGTGAGCTTCCTTTTTTAAAATCTGTGAAAGGGGGACACTCTCTGCCAGGGTTGCATTCGAGATTAGCTAAGGAAAAATCAAGCACTGCAGTGAGCTGTAAAGTATCGGCAGTTGTGGCTTCCTCGGACTCATGAAAAGACTTCCTGTTTCATTGAGGAAAGAATAAACTCTAGTATGTACAAGTTCAGGGTTAATGTGGATAGTATTTGTTACTGAAATCCAATATTTTGAGACTGGGCTTTCCATTTATGTGTGGCAACTCTCCAGCGTTATATTGATTCTAAAGGATCACTCTGTGATTGTCCAATTCATCATCGTGGTGTTCCGGGACACTGCCTTACAATTGCCAGAGGTGTCACGTGGCTTCACAGTCCTTCCCCGGCTCAGTTGTAAAGTCCAGGAGGACAGGGAGCAGAGCTTCCTCAGATGGTGTCCTGGGTCACAGGGGAGTGGGTTTAAATCCAAGGATCGTTGGAGTCTTCAGGAACACCCGACAATGCAGCCGGTTTCCTGCCAAGGCTGGGGGGCCACTAGGGGGAGAAAAGAGTGGAGAGTCATAATGTTGTCTTGATGACTGATGAAAGGAGGGATGGGATATGTCTGTGGGAAACACCCCTCTCCTCTCCCCCCCCCCCCACATAATTCTGAGCACTGTAGACTCAACTTCACAATGGTAGGCAGCAGGCTGCAACAGTGTCCCCTCATGATGAGAGAGAAGGGAGTTGGGGGAGAAACACTTAATGCTGCATGAATGAAACTCTCACCACGGGAAGGGAACCACAGAGGATTCCCTTAATTAGATTTCTCTCCTATATTTTCTTCTGAGAGCCAATATGCTGCAAATCATATTAATTAGGCACCTAGTAACAGATTAACCCATTCATAAAGCAAGCATAACCCTTGAGAGACAAGCAGGCTTGAAGCAGGAAGAAGGTAGGTGAAGACTCACATTTAAATAAAGCTCTGCTACAAACTCCTCCTCTCCCTGCAAACGTTAACCCTTGACTACTCGCACTTCCATGTGCCCAGGGAGGTTTCCTTCTTGCAGGCTTGTCTGGGAGTGGATGAGATCGCATGTGTGTCGCTGCCTTGTGACTAATGTGGCGGCGGGTGGGGGTGGGGTCAGGGGGAAGCCCTTCAGACTGTTAAAGTTACCCAGAGAGTTAAGAACACAGCTGCCGCTGTGCCCATGTCCTGCTTTTGATGTTTTTCTCTGGAGAGCTAGCTCTAAAATGGACAAGAGAGAGTGGTTATGAGAACATCGTGAGGTAGAGGAGGATGCGTGAACTAGCTAGGTAGCGACTCAATGAATGGGTGGCGAGAGATGCCCCACTCTTGGTCCTAGCTGCTTCTGTTCTGGTTCCCATCAGCTTCTGGCCACCTCTTCCAGCTGCACAAGCAGTCCAGGCAAGGAGCCTAAATCAATGACAGCCCCTCAGGCAGACTTGAGGACTAAGCTGCACACAGTCTGGCAGAGCCTCCCAGATGAGCCAGTACTTCCTTTCTGCCTAGCTGCCCACACCCAAACCTTTCCTGTCTCTTTGGCAGGTGGCTAGCTGTGTTTGAGAAGCCTTTCTCTATTCAGCCTCAACAAAGAGCAGCCACTGGGGAGGAGGGTTTGGAAGGAGAGTCCACAATGATTCCAGGGCCTGAAAGAATCTTCTCTGGCAAGCCAGGGGTCCAAAGAAACGGCTGTAGGGCCCTGGGTCTGAAGTGGGAAGCTGATCTTCCCTGAGTGAACCCCTAATTTAGAAAGGAAGTAGGTGAGGCAGGAGTTGTCTTGTGGCTGTTATCTATTCCTATCTAGGACACCCTCAGGTGTCCTCACTCTGTGGGCCCTGCTACTCCCTTGCAGTTTATCGGGCTCTGCATCAAGTAAGGCAAGAGATGAGAAACAACATTGGGAAGTGCTGTGTCAGGGGTGTGCCAGTTAATGAGAAACCAACCCAGCCTCTGGAAGCCAGTGTGGCTTTCCAGGGGAAGGGACATTTCAGAACAGCTAGAGAGACTTAAGAGAGCTTGTAGAAGAAGCTAGCACAGCACTAAGTAAGTACCAAGCATCACTCACCACTTGGGTTTAAGGTCATTGGACACAGCTCTATTGCCTTGTCCTCTGACATCAGGAAACATGTTTAAAAAATTTTTGTTGTTGTTGCTGCTGCTGCTGCTGCTGCTGCTGCTGTTGTTATTGTTGTTGTTGTTGTTGTTGTTGTTGTTAGACAGGGTTTTTCTGTGTAGCCCTGGCTATGCTGGACTTGCTTTGTAGACCAGGCTGGCCCTGAATTTGCAGAGATCTGCTTGCCTCTGCCTCCCTGAGTGCTGGGATTATAGGTGTGTGCCACTGCGCCCAGCTACGTGTTTAAAATCCAAAACCACCTTTCATGTGTACGGGGAAACATTAACTGAGACTCCACGTGTCATACTAGACACAGTGACATGGAGACACCTTCAGGATCCCTTTTGTTGTCCATCCATTCGGCAAATGTTTATTGAACACATACTGTATGCCAGGCCAGTGTTCTAGGCACAGATTCCACAGCAGTGGGTAAAGCAGACAGCATATCCACAGCCTGCAAAGCTCTCATTCCCACTAGGGCTGAGGGTTGCAGCTTTAACTTGAGTGCTCAAGGAAGTCCTCGGATTTACAGAGAAATTTGAATAAAAGGGGCCGGTGAGCTCAGCGGCGCATATTAAGATCTGGATTGAGCTGTGGCTATTGCAGGTAGAAGAACAAAAGATGCAGATAGCTAAGA
Organism: Acomys percivali; assembly: GCA_907169655.1. Lineage (NCBI taxonomy): Eukaryota > Metazoa > Chordata > Mammalia > Rodentia > Muridae > Acomys > Acomys percivali. The sequence goes on from OU015746.1 coordinate 38,610,454, forward strand.
GCAGTAAGGGGCTGGCCTGTCCAGCTACAAAAGGACAAAGAGGCCAGAGCTGTGTGGGCGCAAGAAACAAAGGAGGAGAAGCCAGGTCCCACAGGGGCGCATCTCTGCAGTCAGATCCTCAGCATTGCCCAGAGCCATGCCATCAGCCTTCCCAGAGTCCCCAGGGCATCAGCGTCTCTCAGGGTGAATGCCAGATACCAGGGCAGCCTCAGAGTCCACAAGACTGCCAGTACTGGGGTGTGGTTCCTTCAAGCCTCCCTCTCCCGCACCAGCTCTGCCATGTAGCCTGTGGGATTCTCTGTGACCGAACCCTCCAGCACATGACTTCAGGCCCTAGCTCAGGTCCCTAGGGCAAGTGGACTCACGAAAGAACAAAAACAGAAAGAAGCCCCGAGACCGTGAAAACTCCCCAGCAGCCTTTATGATTGTGCTTAGTAGCTCCAACTTTGGAATCTCATCGGCTGGCTGGCTCTGCATTCTAATGACTTCGATGTTCTGTGCCCCAGTTTCCTCATTTGTAAAAATGAGATAATAATAGCTTCCGGGCCAGTGGGGGAGGATTCGGTGAGGTGACAGATGAGAAGCCTCTGACACAGCACATGGCACAGGGAAGGTGCCCAGTGGTGCCTATTGGGGGACGCAATGGTGATGAGAGGAGGACACAGGACCTCAGAGAGAGTACTCCTCACTCCCCAGCCCAGAAGGACAGACAGCAGACAAACAATGGGATCCCCACTATGTGCCCAGCTTTCACCTCCTCTGCTTCTCCTTAGCCCTGCTAGTAATACCCACCACCGTGTCTATTGTATTTACTGACAATGGAAGCCAGCTGAAGCCTGGGGCTGTCAAAGAACATGACCAAGGTCAAACATTTAAGTGGCTACATCAGGTCTGCTTCATTCCAGAAATCAATGGCTTCTGTCATTCAAACGTGTAGTTTCAACTCTAGCAACTTTGACCACAGTCTCCTCACAGGGCATCCATCAAGCCCAGCTAACTCCCCCTGGCAGGAGGGAGTGTTGGAAACCAACAAGAACTTTCCTTGTCTCTGATGGGAACATTTGCTTATGCAAGGTAGCAGGCTGTTTGGGAGCACCATGTTTGACATAGCTGAACTCTCTTTGTCTCTACACTAAAATATGCCTGGGTCGGGCCAGGCGTGGTGGCGCACGCCTTTAATCCCAGCACTCGGGAGGCAGAGGCAGGTGGATTGCTGTGAGTTCGGAGACAGCCTGGTCTACAAAGCAAGTTGAGGACAACCAAGGCTATACAGAGAGACTCTGTCTCAGAAAAAAAAAAAAAAAAAAAAAGCCTGGGTCCCAGGGCTGCTACACCAGATCTGTACAGATGTGAAGCCTGGGTTAACACAGATGTGCCCTCTCATAGTGTGACAATGACAACCTAAAATACAGGTTTGGGTGGGACCCGTTTCCTTAAGGTTCCAGGGCGAACTCCTCCTGCTTCTCCCAGCTTGCCTGCATGGTCGTATCTTCTCTCTGTGTCTCTTGGGGTTCAGACCCCCCTGACTTTATACAAAAAGAAGTCATGGCAGGCAGGTGAATTGAGCTTATCTCAGGACTCTTACCTAACCACACATACAAGGACCCTATTTCCAATTAAAGTATACTCTGAGGTTCCAGGTGGGTGTGGTTTTTGAGTGGACACTGTTGAGTCCATGGCAGTCCACCCTTTGACCCCTCAAAAGCCCCCTTCCACTCTATATGTAGACTACCTTCACCTTATCCCAATATGTCCCCTGAAATTGTAGCAAACCCCAATATCCCCCTCCAAAGTCCTATATATTGCCAACTTGGAAAGCTCCAAATTTCGTCACGCATACATCAAATGAATGAGAGGGAGTCACGACTCTGAGGCTGACACAGTCTGAGGAAAAGTTCCTGTGTGGCTGGCTCCAAGGAAGAGTCCAGGCCTCCTCAGCAGCAAGAAAGGCCATTCACCGAGGTCAGCCTAGCTGAGTAGGGTGGGCCTTGGCCTCTGCACATCCACCCTGGGCCTCAGTACAGGAAGCAGCAGAGTGAACGCTTAGGAAGAAGGCCGGGCGAGAGCTGAGCTCAGGTCACCCACGGGCTTCCCTGGTCCCCTAAGCCCCTCCTCCCATGCCTCCTCCTCTTAGAGAATTTGCTTATGTCTTGGCTCATTCTAAAAATGATTTGTGGTAGAACTAGAGCAGGATTTCTCAGGGCTGGAAAGAACCGCTTCCCACACCTCGAGTGAGTCATGCCCGCCCTCCTCTGCTCTGGCCAGCCTTTGAACACTGCCAAGGAGGGAACTCCGTCTCCAGCCAGCCAGGATGGATGCGGGCAGTAGCACCTCCATGCAGCTCACCCCTGCCTAGATGAGCACAGGACCCTGGCAGAGAGGAAGGGGAGTGTGCCCTGGTCCAGGGAGGGTTTGCCTAGGTACAGTTATCACCATGAGTGAAGGCACGTGTGGTGACAGTGTCTCCCCATCTCTGTGGATGCATACGTTTTAGATCTTGTATCCCAGTGTTTCGCATTGACCCTCACTTTCAGAGGAGAGGGGACTGCAAGGCAGGCGAGTATGGAGGAGAAGAAAATAAATAATACCAGGGCCTTGTGTCCTCAGGAGAGGGAGCAGGAAGGACCCAGGAGAAGGTAGAAAGGAAGTGATGGCTGCTTTGTCTCTGGCTCCAGCCAGAGCCCACAGGAGCCCTTGAGGGGCTAGAACAGTGCTGTAGTCTGATGCTTATGGCTCTATTTCTATCTCTCCCAAGAATTCATGTCGGCACCCTAACCCCCTTTTAGGCATGACCTTTCGACAGGACAGTATGACACTGCCGCCTATGAACTTTGTGCTTAAGAGCCACACAATAGAGTTAGGAAAAAAAATGATAAAAAGATCATAATGTTTTGAATAAGTTTACAAATTTGTATTGGGTCACAATCAGAGCTCCCCTGGGGTGCACACAGCATAGGTGTTGCTTGTTGGACACGCATGCCATATTAAGAGGTAAGGGCCTCAGTGAAGCAGTCAATTTATAAAAGTGGAACTCTCCTGACTAGCATCAGTACTTTGACAAAAGAGGCCCTAGGCTTCTGTTCTCACCACTTCCTTGTAAGGGCAGCAAGAATCCAGATGTGATCTTGGACCTCCCAGCTTTCCACGCCATGAACACCAAGTGCTGCCTAAGATTGAGACTGGGGAACTGGTGTCAAAGAGAAACTAAGGGAAATCACATTAAAGTTATGATGCTCCCAGCATGGAGGTGGGTAACCCCTGTGATGTCACTCACTCATTCCATAGCACAGGGTCAACAACTCACCCACAAATCGCCATGCCAACCGGCAGTCACTGAGGATGCTATGCCACAACGGCAATGTTGTTGGCAACCTCTGGGGCCCCCATTTTTAGAAAATTACAAAGAAGGACTCTTTCTGCCCAAACCTCGTAAAAAATGGATGGTGTAGTTGTATAACAACCTTGGCTTTTTACGAACTTCACCTTCCTTTAAAAAAAAAAAAAAGCTGCTAACTTCAAAGGAAAAAGATCGCTCCAGGCATTGAGGTGGTTGTAATAAAACGCATTGCCCAGAAATGGGAGGGCTCTGTTTGGGCCTCAGACAAGGAGTGGTCACGTGGTTGTCCATGTGCCAGCTGCCTTATTGGTGACAGGTTTTATCTCCCTTCAACTGATGTGTTCTGAAGACTGCCTGCCCGTGGCCCTGACCTACTTTCCTTTTACAGGATGGTATCCAGGACTTGGCAGGGGTGCCCTGCTTAAAGAAAACTGAGTCCAGAAGGCGGGCTGGGATGCACAGAAACCAAGGTGTCTCTTGGTAATCGGATTTATCAAAAAGAAGTGTGGGGGGGGCTGGGAGTAGGGGGGGGTTGGGGCTAAGTTGACAGCTCAGTAAATTAAGAGGTTGCCCACCAAGCATGAGTAGTAGAGTGTGACTCTCTGGAACCCATGTAGAAACCTAGCCAGTGTGGCAGCCATTTCTAATCCCAGTACTTAGGAAGTCAGAAGGGCATCTGCAGGGCAAGCAGGCTAGCCAGGCTAACCAGAAGTGGCAGGCCTTTGGTTCAATGAAAGAATTGCTTCAATAAATAAAATGGGGCATGATCAAGGTAGACACCCAGTGTCAACTCTGGCCCTCCACACATACCCTCACACACTCAACATACACACACATGCTCACATGCATGGGAGCACACATATATACCACTCACATGCACATGCAAAACATGAACACACAGACAAAAACCCCAAACTAGCTCCCCAAGTCATTTATCACCAAGTTAAATTAGAGGTGCCAGGCTCTCTAATACTCTGTGTACAGCAAACCTCAGCCTTTACCCACCTCGGCTGAGGCTGCCCTGGGAAACAGCAAAGCCAACAGATAGGAAGAGCTCTGACTTTTGCTGAGCGTGCACACAAGGAGTGCTCCAGCTGCCGGATAACCAGGGTCCCACAGCTCCGTGTGTCTGTGTAGGATTTATCTCCTGATTTAAGTACCATTTCCAGTGTAAGAATCTGGAAAGAGTATGTTAATATGTGAATTGGGTCCATAGTGGAAGTCAACTCAGGTGATAACAGCTTGCCCAGCAAGGTCGTGTATGGTACGTCTCTAGATCAAGGAAGGGGGAGGGGAGGAAGAAGAGTGCCCTCCCCCGTCCTCAACAATCAAACCAGCTAGTGTCTTCATCTTGGAAATTTCATATTTCAGAACTGCAAGAAATAAATTTCTGTAGCTTAACTCTACCAGCCTGTGGCATTTTGTCATAGTAGCTCTAGCAGACTCAGACATTCCTCAAGCATCCATAGGCAGCATTCTAATAGAATTTAGTTTGCATTAGTATTTTAAATATTTTTCTTCTAGAACCTCAATCTATAATTTTTTTTCCCTTGTAGCCATTGTTGGTCAATCAGCAAATGACGATTTCTTCTCATAAAAAAAAAAAAAGTCAGATGTTACATTCCAATTCAAATGAGCCCACTAAGTGTGTATCTCCATGGAAATTCTCTGAACAGGAAGATTATAAAGACATTGAGGGGGAAAAGTGGGATTTTTGGATGAAAACTTAAACGCCACTTGAGAGTCACCTAGTAGTACAGCTGTCTTCAAAGGCCCCAAACCACTAGGGATATGCGACCCCAGGATGCACAGGCCCAGAAGGTGGTTAAAAAAAAAGAATCAATTTCCAGATCTTCAATTCCCATGTGATTTAGCCGAACTCCTGAAAACTCCTTTTTTTTTCTGTCTTAGACCCATGCCTACCTGCTCCCTCTTCACTAATGGAAAGCAGACCCCATTAAATCTGGGGTTACTGCTGGTTAAAGGGGTGGTAATGAGAGTTTCCTGGTAGCAGTCAGTGGGACCACTCAAGAATGAACTGCCCTAGAGGAAGAAGACCCCCACCAAGGACAATCACCTGTAAGAAATAAAGAAGCAGATGAGCCTTCACCCAGTTCCCCCTGTCCATCACAGCTCTCAGGAAGTCTGGCATTTTCATGGAGGTACATACTTAGTGGGCTCATTTGAATTGGAATGTAACATCTGACTTTTTTTTTTTATGAGAGGAAATTGTCATTCTCTGATTGACCAGCAATGGCTACAAGGGGAAAAAAATTATAGATTGAGGTTCTAGAAGAAAAATATTTAAAATACTAATGCAGACTAAATTCTATTAGAATGCTGCCTATGGATGCTTGAGGGATGTCTGAGTCTGCTAGAGCTACTATGACAAAATGCCACAGGCTGGTAGAGTTAAGCTACAGAAATTTATTTCTTGCAGTTCTGAAAGCTGAAATTTCCAAGACACTAGCTGGTTTGATTGTTGAGGATGGGGGAGGGCACTCTTCTCCCCACCCCTCTTCCTTGATCTTTTTGGTGCTGAGTTCTGAACCCAATTCTTATTCTTCTGAATATGAATCTGTACTTGTTATGCTTGTAAGCCTGAAAAACATCAATCACATCCTTTGCATGGCTGGGCATGCCATAGACAGCAGATACTTGTACAAATACTTGGAATTCGAAAAGATCAGGTTCCAGGTGTGGTGGCACACGTCTGCTGTTCCAACAACAAGGAGGCAGAGGTAGGAGGGTCAAGAATTCAAGGCCATCTTCAACTATGAAGTGCTTTCATTTCTACCTGGGCTACATGAGACTCTGTCTCAAAACACCCAAAAGTCCCTACATCGTCCTTTCATTTAGCAGAAAGAGATCTTCAGCCTCCCAGGGAACAGGGTGTCTAGTTTTGAGCTCATGGCAGGCATTTGATAAATCTTTCATCGTCATAATTTTGAGACAGTACACTGCCTGAACCTGCATAGGCAGTGAATAGGAGTCTCGAACATGTGGCAGGCTGGGTTGGTGGTTCTGGGTGTTCACCGTAATATCCCATTAAAGTACTTGCCTCAGCATCAGTAATTCTCCAAGCACTATCAAGCTGGCAACATGACTTCCTGTGGACTGGTGAGGAAACTGTGTCTCAGACAGCTGGGTTGCTTAAAGTAAATGGCAGAGTTGGAATGGGTCCCTGAGCCTGCTTGACGCCAGATTCTTTGCCAAAGTAGGCAAGGCTTCCAGGACTGGCTGTGGGGAAGCACTGCTAAAGTCCAGGGAGACAGTTTGCACTGCTTGCTGGGTTTACACAGTTTCTTTGGTTCTGTAACTCCTTAGAGCAGAGAGCAGAGAGTGTAGTCACCTGCAAACAGCTATGCAAGAAATGAGTGAATCAGACAGAACTTGCCTTAGTCTCATCTGTGATTGAGATGATATTTTCCTGAGAGTCACACACACACACACACACACACAC